>NC_069399.1:129591031-129734918 GCF_026875155.1 Cherax quadricarinatus | reverse complement strand
GCTTGTAAGACTGGCACTGACTGTGCTTGTAAGACTGGCACTGACTTGGCTTGTAAGACTGGCACTGACTGTGCTTGTATGACTGGCACTGACTGTGCTTGTATGACTGGCACTGACTGTGCCAGTCATACCACCACCACGAGTGCCTGGGATCATGAACAACACCTAGCTCTGCTGGGTGCATGATTCTTGTAGGATCGCTGGTTAAGTAGTTAAGGCAATGTGAACATTGTTCTGTCTCTCGAGGAGAGAGTGTGTCGCAGGATCTAATCCTGGCTGGCCGCAGTTTGGTAAAATATTCAATACCAATTGTTTCGTGGTTTCATTATATAATATATATATATATATATTATATAATAATATATATATATATATATTAATATATATATATATATATATTATGAACATTTAGCGTGAAAGCAAAGAGGGGCCTGTATGATAATATAGTTATACCAACGCTCTTATATGGGTGTGAAGCATGGGTTGTGAATATTGCAACAAGAAGGCTGGAGGCAGTGGAGATGTCATGTCTGAGGGCAATGTGTGGTGTGAATATAATGCAGTCTCTCCATAGTTTGGAAATTAGGTGTGGGGTTACTAAAACTATTATCCAGAAGGCTGAGGAGGGGTTGTTGAAGTGAGTCGGACATTTAAGAAGATAGAACGCAATAGAATGATGTGGAGAGTGCAAAAATCTGTAGTGCAAAGAAGTCGGGTTTGGGGTTGGCCTAGGAAAGGTTGGAGGGAGGTGGTAAAGGAGGTTTTGTGTGCCAGGGGCTTGTACTTCCAGCAAGCATGCGTGAGCATATTAGATAGGAGCGAGTGGAAGCAAGTGATTTTTTGGACTTGATGTGCTGTTGGAGTGTGAACAAGGTAACATTTATGAAGGGATTCAGGGAAACCAGCAGGCCGGACTTGCGTCCTGGAGATGGGAAGTACAGTGTCTGCACTCTGAAGGACGAGTGTTAATGTTGCAGTTTTATAACTGTAGTGTAGACACGCCTCTGGCAAGACAATGATGGAGTGACTGATGAAAGTTTTTTTTTGGGGGGCCACCCTGCCTTGGTGGGATATGGCCAGTGTGTTGAAAGAATATATATATATATATATTATATATATATATATATATTTATAATATATATATATATATATATATATATATCTTTCTTTCTTTCTTTCAACACACCGGCCGTATCCCACCGAGGCAGGGTGGCCCAAAAGGAAAAACGAAAGTTTCTCCTTTTACATTTAGTAATATATACAGGAGAAGAGGTTACTAGCCCCTTGCTCCTGGCATTTTAGTCGCCTCTTACAACACGCATGGCTTACGGAGGAAGAATTCTGTTCCACTTCCCCATGGAGATAAGAGGAAATAAACAAGAATAAGAACTAGAAAGAAAATAGAAGAAACCCAGAGGGGTGTGTATATATGTGCTTGTACATGTATGTGTAGTGTGACCTAAGTGTGAGTAGAAGTAGCAAGACGTACCTGAAATCTTGCATGTTCATGAGACAGAAAAAAAGGACACCAGCAATCCTACCATCATGTAAAACAATTACAGGCTTTCGTTTTACACTCACTTGGCAGGACGGTAGTACCTCCCTGGGCGGTTGCTGTCTACCAACTACTACCTAGATATATATATATATATATATATATATATATATATATATATAGGGAAGTATATATATTATATATATATATATATATATATATATATATATTATATATATATATATATATACACCAAAAAAAAAAAAAAAACTCAGGAGTGCTAAGGGATATATGTGCTGTGGTTCGTACGTTGGATTGCGTGCAGCCAGCAGTAACAGCCTGGTTGATCAGACTCTGATCCACCATGAGGCCTGATCACAGACCGGGCCGCGGGGGCGTTGACCCCCGGAACTCTCCCCAGGTAAACTCCAGGTTAGAGCTTTCACTGAGCCCAGCAGCTCCAGCGCAAGGTTAACCAGTGACTTATGTACCCAAACTGCCACTACCACCACCCACAGTTACCATCCCACCACCACCATAACTCACAACCACAATACACCACCATAGTCTCCTACCCTAACCTTCACTGCATCCCTTCATCACCAGCTGTACAAAATGCTCAGTTGGAATACAGACAGGAAGTGCCCACCTGTCTCTCATAAGTGTGTGTACTCACCTAATTGTGGTTGCAGGGGTCGAGACTCAACTCCTGGCCCCGCCACTTCACTGATCGCTACTAGATCCTCTCTCTCTCTGCTTCCTCAGCTTTGTCATACCTCTTCTTAAAACTATGTATGGTTCCTGCCTCCACTACTTCACTTGCTAGGCTATTCCACTTCCTGACTACTCTGACTGAAGAAATACTTCCTAACGTCCCTGTGACTCGTCTGAGTCTTCAGCTTCCAATTGTGACCCCTTGTTCCTGTGTCCCCTCTCTGGAACATCCTGTCTCTGTCCACCTTGTCTATTCCCCGCAGTATCTTGTATGTCGTTATCATGTCTCCCCTGACCCTTCTGTCCTCCAGTGTCGTCAGTCCGATTTCCCTCAACCTTTCCTCGTACGACATTCCCCTGAGCTCTGGAACTGGCCTTGTTGCAAACCTTTTTACTTTCTCTAACTTCTTGACGTGCTTGACCAGGTGTGGGTTCCAGACTGGTGCTGCATACTCCAGTATGGACCTAACATACACAGTGTACAGTGTCTTGAACGATTCCTTATTAAGGTATCGGAACGCTATTCTCAGGTTTGCCAGACGCCCGTATGCTGCAGCAGTTATTTGGTTGTGTGCCTCCGGTGACGTGCTCGGTGTTATGGTCACCCCAAAATCTTTCTCCCTGAGTGAGGTCTGTAGTCTTTGTCCACCTAGCCTATACTGTCTGCGGTCTTCTTTGCCCCTCCCAGTCTTCATGACTTTGCATTTGGCAGGGTTGAATTCGAGAAGCCAGTTTCTGGACCACATGTCCAGCCTGTCCAGGTCTCTTTGCAGTCCTGCCTCATCCTCATCCGATTTAATTCTTCTCATCAACTTCACATCATCTGCGAATAGGGACACTTCAGAGTCTATTTCTTCGATCATGTCGTTCACATATATCAAAAATAACACTGGTCCTAGAACTGACTCCTGTGGGACCCCGCTCGTCACAGGCGCCCACTGTGATACCTCTTCACGTACCATACTCGTTGTTGCCTCCCTGTCAGGTATTCCCTGATCCATTGCAGTGCCCTCCCTGTTATATGCGCCTAATCCTCCAGCTTCTGCACTAATCTCTTGTGGGGGAACTGTCAGAGGCCCTCCTGCAGTCCAGGAAAATGCAATCAACCCACCCCTCTCTCTCGTGTCTTACTTCTGTTACCTTGTCGTGAAACTCCAGAAGGTTTGTGACACAGGATTTTCCTTCCATGAATCCATGCTGGTTATCATTTATAATCTTGTTCCGTTCCAGGTGTTCCAACACTCTCCTCCTGATAATCTCCATGACTTTGCATACTATACATGTCAGAGACACAGGTCTGTAGTTTAGTGCCTCATTTCTGTTTCCTTTCTTAAATATGGGGACTACATTTGCTGTCTTCCATTTCTCAGGTGTGTGTGCATGTGTGTGTGTGTGTACTCACCTATTTGTGGTTACAAGGATTGAGTCATAGCTCCTAGCACCGCCTCTTCACTGATCACTACTAGGTTCTCTTTCCCTGCTCCATGAGTTTTATCAAACTTCTTAAAACTATGTATTGTTCCTGCCTCCACTACATCACTTCCCAGATTATTCCATTTCCTGACAACTTTGTGGCTGAAGAAATACTAACATCCCTGTGATTCATCTGAATCTTTAACTACCAAGTGTGACCCCTTGTTCCTGTGTCCTATCTCTGGAACATTCTATCTCTGTCCACTTTGTCGATTCCTCTCAGTATTTTATATGCCGATTTCATATCCTCCCTATCTCTCCTGTCCTCCACTGTCGTCAGATCGATTTCCCTTAACCTCTCCTAGTAGGACATGCCCCTTAGCTCAGTGACTAGCTTTGTTGCAGACCTTTGCACTTTCTCTAATTTCCTTACGTGCTTAGCTAGGTGTGGGTTCCGAACTGGTGCTGCATACTGCAATATAGGTCTAACATACACTGTGTACAGGGTCCTGAACGATTCCTTATTGAGATGTTGGAATGCTATTCTTAGGTTTCCTAGGCTCCCATATGCTGCAGCAGTTATTTGGCTGATGTGTGCCTCAAGAGATGTGCCCAGTGTTATACTCATCCCAAGATCCTTTTCCTTGAGTGAGGTTTGTAGTCTCTGGCCCCCTAGGTTGTACTGTCTGCGATCTTCTTTGCCCTTCCCCAGTCTTCATCACTTTGCATTTGGTGGGGATGAACTCCAGGAACCAGTTTCTAGACCAGGCCTGCAGCCTGTCCAGATATTTTTGTAGTTCTGCCTAGTCCTCGTTCTATTGAATTCTTCCCATCAAATTCACATCATCTGCAAACAGGGACACTTCTGAATCTATTCCTTCTGTCATGTCGTTCACTTTTACCAGAAACAGCACCGGTCCTAGGACTGACCTCTGTGGAACCTCGTTCATCACAGGCGCCCACTCTGACACTTTGTCATGTACCATGACTCGCTGATGTCTTCCCGACATGTATTCCTTGATCCATTCCTTGAATTGGCTGTTATACCTGCCTGGTCCTCCAACTTTTGCACTAATCTCGTGTGGAATTGTGTCAAACGCCTTCTTACAGTCAAAAAAAAAAATGCAATCTACCTACCTCTCTCTTTTCTTACTGCTGTCACCCTGTCATAGAACTCCAGTAGGTTTGTGGCACAGGATTTCCCATCCCTGAAGCTATGCTGGTTATCGTTGATAAGCTCATTCCTTTCTAGGTGCTCATCCACTCTACATGTCAGTTACACTGGTCTGTAGTTTAATGCTTTGTCTGTTTTCTATTTTAAAAAATTGGGATTACATTTGCTGTCTTCAGGTAGTCGCCCTCTTTCGACAAATATGTTGAAGATTGTTGTTAGTTGTACACATAGCACCTCTGCTCCCTCTCTCAGGACCCATGGAGACATGTTATCCAGCCCCATCGCCTTTGATGTATCTAGCTTCCTTAGCAGCCTCTTCACTTCTTCCTCGGTTGTATGTATTGTGTCCAACACTTGATGGTGTACCCCACCTCTCTGTATTTTTGAAGTCCCTTCTGTCTCCTCTGTGAACACTTCTTTGAATGTTATGTTGAGCTCCTCACATACTTCTCGGTCGTTTCTTGTGATCTTCTCTCCTTCCTTCCTCAGCCTGATTACCTGGTCCTTGACTGTGTGTGTGTGTGTGTTTGTGTGTACTCACCTAATTATACTCGCCTAATTGTGGTTGCAGGGGTCGAGAGTCAGTTCCTGGCCCCGCCTCTTCACTGAATGCTACTAGGTCCTCTCTCTCCCTGCTCCCTGAACTTTATCATACCTCATCTTAAAGCTATGTATGGTTCCTGCCTCCACTACATCACTTGCCAGACTATTCCACTCCCTGACAACTCTATGACTGAAGAAATACTTCAGCCATTGTGTGTGTGTGTGTGTGTGTGTGTGTGTGTGTGTGTGTACTCGCCTATTTGTTGTTGCAGGGGTCGAGTCTTAGCTGCTGGCCCCGCCTCTTCAATGATTGCTACTAGGTCCTCTCTCTCTCCCTGCTCCATGAGCTTTATCAAACCTCGTCTTAAAACTATGTATGGTTCCCGCCTCCACTAAGTCACTTTCTAGGCTATTCCACTGCCTGACAACTCTATGACTGAAGAAATGCTTCCTAACATCCCTTTGACTCGTCTGTGTCTTCAACTTCCAATTGTGACCTCTTGTTTCTGTGTCCCCTCCCTGGAACATCCTGTCTTTGTCCACCTTGTCTATTCTGCACAGCATTTTATATGTCGTTATCATGTCTCCCCTAACCCTCCTGTCCTCCAGTGTCGTCAGGCCGATTTCTCTTAACCTTTCTTCATAGGACATTCCCCTTAGTTCTGGAACTAACCTTGTCGCAAACCTTTGCAGGTTCCAAACAGGTGCTGCATACTCCAGTATGGGCCTGACGTACACGGTGTACAGTGTCTTGAACGATTCCTTGCTAAGGTATCGGAACGCTGTTCTCAGGTTTGCCAGGCGCCCATACGCTGCAGCAGTTATCTGGTTGATGTGTGCTTCCGGAGACATGCTCGGTGTTATACTCGCCCCAAAATCTTTCTCCTTGAGTGAGGTTTGCAGTCTTTGGCCACCTTGCCTATACTCTGTCTGCGGTCTTCTGTGCCCTTCCCCTATCTTCATGACTTTGCATTTGGCGGGGTTAAATTCGAGAAGCCAGTTGCTGGACCAGGTGTCCAGTCCATCCAGGTCTCTTTGAAGTCCTACCTGATCCTCATCTGATTTAATTCTCATTAACTTCACATCGTCTGCGAACAGGGGCATTTCTGAGTCTAACCCTTCGATCATGTTCACATATACCAAAAATAGCACTGGTCCTAGGATCGACCCCTGTGGGACCCCGCTAGTCACAGGTGCCCACTGTGATACCTCATTACGTACCATGACTCATTGTTGCCTCCCTGTCAATTATTCTCTGATCCATTGCAGTGCCCTTCCTGTTATATGCGCCTGATCCTCTAGCTTCTGCACTAATCTCTTGTGAGGAACTGTGTCAAAGGCCTTCTTGCAGTCCAAGAAGATGCAATCAGCCCACCCCTCTCTCTCATGTCTTACTTCTGTTATTTTATCATAAAACTTCAGTAGGTTTGTGATACAGGATTTGCTTTCCATGAATCCGTGCTGGTTGGCATTTATACTCTGACTGAAGAAATACTTCAGTCATAGTGTGTGTGTGTGTGTGTGTGTGTGTGTGTGTGTGTGTGTGTACTCACCTATTTGTGGTTGCAGGGGTCGAATCTTAGCTCCTGGCCCCGCCTCTTCACCGATTGCTATTGGGTCCTCTCTCTCCCTGCTCCCTGTGTGTGTGTGTGTGTGTGTGTGTGTGTGTGTGTGTGTTCCTACATCCTTCTACTAAGCAAGACAGGCGCCAGTACTCATACACAAGGAGTTATATGTAGTATTTGTTTACGTAAGAGTAGCTCACGGTATCATTATATGGAGCGAGATGTAGTCATGTCAGCTGTTCGGCATCGGTTCCCCAGTCTTTTTCCTTTCATTTCGGCCGGCTACAGCAAACCCTCAATTCTTTTGTATGGAGAACATGAAATTCTCTCATCAGAGGGTGTTCAGCAGGGTGACCCACTAGCTCCACTTCTCTTCTGATTGGCAGTAAGAGAACTAACTTCCAGCCTACGCAGCGAGGTCAGCATCTGGTACCTGGATGATGGCACTCTGGCAGGTACTGAAGAGCCCCTGTTAGAGGACCTACAACTGGTGAAGACACAGCGAGAAGACTTGGAACTCATCTTCAATCCCTCCAAGTATGAAATCACAGCGAACCAGGGAATAATCAATGCTGTGCGAAGAATCCTCCTAGAAGTCTCTACTACCACTCTTGGGAGCACCGCTGGGTCACCAGGCCATCGACACTGTCCTAAAGGACAAATTGAATGACCTGATGAGAATGGAGGAGAGAATAAGCGATCTTGATGCCCATGATGCTCTGTATCTCCTCACAAGGTGCCTTACTAAGCCAAGACTCGCTTCCTGAGGTGTGCACCCTCTTTTGACAACCCAACACTCGACGAATATGACGCACACCTGAGGTCAACCTTTAAGAAGGCACTAAACCTGTCACTAGAGGATCCGCAATGGGATCAGGCAACCCTCCCAGTGCAACTGGGAGGTATAGAAGACAGAAAAGCAGGTATAGACCTGCTTTTCTGTCTTCGTGTTTGGCTTCCAGTGCATTAGTCAAGAAGATTGTCCCCGAACCTGACCATCCGGGCTGTGGCTCATACGTTGGATTGCGTGCAGCCATCAGTAACAGCCTGGTTGATAAGGCCCTGATCCACCATGAGGTCTGGTCACAGACCGGGCCGCGGGGGTGTTGACCCCCGGAACTCTCTCCAGGTAACTCCAGGAAAGCTTGAAAGACGTGGTAGGAGCTCAAGACCACAGGTTTACTGAAGCAGCGTTTCTGTGGGACCAGTAGACCAGATCCTCCCAAAGAGCACAAACAGTCCCACTGGGACAAACCGATCATACAAAAAATCGCCAACACAATGCTCACCAACGCTTCAGGAAAGGACAAAGCTCGTCTTCTGGAAGTGAAGGCAACACACTCAGGAGATTTCCTTTTAGCTGTTCCCAATTCCTCCCTGGGCACTCGACTCGACCAACAGGCCATTCAGATTGGTGTTACTCTTCACCTAGCCGCCCCCATCCTCACCGAACATAGGTGTATTTGCAGCAGGGCGACGGCTGATCAATTCGGACTTCATGGTCTCGTGTCACACAGCAGAAGGGAAGTATGCCAGACATGAGGTCAATGACATCATAAAGAGAAACCTCGCCACAACCAGTTTCCCAGCTCAACGGGAATCCCAAGTGCAGAGGTCTGACGGAAGTCAAAAGCGTCCTGATGGAGCCACTCTGCTACCTTGGAAGGATGGAAAGCAGATTGCCTGGGACTACACCTGTGCTGCCACATTGGCAGACACCTACTTACCATACTCCGTAGCTGAAGGGGATGGAGCTGCCAGTCACAGGGAGACCCAGAAGATCCGTAAATATGAAGACCTTCCACCCTTGCTATAACTTCATCCCAATAGGGTCGGAGACCCTTGGAGCATGGGGCAAGTGTGCTCTAAAGTTTCTCAGAGCTGGGTGAAAAGCTTTTCATAGAAACCAAGGACCACAGGGCGACTCAGTGTTGCAATCCAAAGAGGAAATGCCTGCAGCATTCTGGGCACGCGGCCCACTGCCAGGGAGCTGGGCGAAGTATTCGAGATGTAGCTCTGAGTTGTTATCTATGTTTTACTTTCTATTGTATTTTTGTGAATGTTTTGTCAATGTATTTTGTCTTTAAATAAAATATATATTAAATATAGGGGGTGGTAGGAGAAAATTCTCAAACAGCTTCAGGGAGAACCTTGAGTTTTCCCTGAAGCAAGTTTATTCTTTTCTCTGAGGATTAGGGTCCCCAGGACAGTTTTCCCTCACTCTCTTCTTATAAAAATTATATATAATTATATATATATATATATATATATATATATATATATATATATATATAATATATATATATAAATATATATTATATATTTAAAATATATTATATAAATGTGTTACAAAAAACGCGATTCTAAAAGCTTAGAGATCTCCAGTGAATACTAGAAAGGACTGCTCTTCTAGCATCCAGCCTGTTACTGGGTTTTCGTAAAAAGTAGTCAGTATCCTTGTCCAATTATCCATTAGAATTCAGTATTTATTTATTTATTAACAATTTGAGCACACATACAGAGGTACAAAAAAATACAGATAAGAGCAGCATGCCAAAGCCACTTATACTATGCATAGCATTATGGGCTGGCTTAAAATTAACTTAAGATTAACTAAGCAATGATGAAATCAGTGATAAAACATTAATGTAAACAGATTACTATGAAGCACAAGTGAGTATGGTTCAATAGTGCTTCAGGATTAAAACTGGTAGGCTACTAACTAGAGAAATTAAAATTTAATAAATTTATTAAGTATCATCTAGAGGTATATCATCAAATTAAATTAAATTAATCAATTCAAACAAATTAATAGTAATCACTTCTCTCGTATACAATAGTATTGTGCTGAAAGCACATATCACATTTGTAATTCTTAAGTACCATCTGGTACATTAACATTTAATAAGATATTACAAATATGTACAAGTTTGTGTGAATGTGTATAAGTGCTCTAAGTAGTTCGCTATGTCTCACGACTCGACTAGACTTAAACAAGTGAATGACAAAGTCCTCAAACTAACTTCTTAACCAACTGGCAATCAGAACAGTCTGCTTGAACAATAAAAAGAATGCTAAACCCAATAGCAATATAACAAGCAACTGCGACACAGAATCAGGAACAAGGAGATAATATAACGACACTAAGTAGGGACCATCTGCAGATCCTCCACGAAAGTCACAAAGCTCCCATACTACTGAATCTAAGTTCATCATAAGAAAATCACCGACTGTGACAATACACAGATACCAGTACAAGTTAGGTCAGAAGCTACAGCTCAGGACCTGAGTTGCTCAGAGTGTCTATGCGACACACAACCTCAGTACAACGTCGAAAATCACTAAGTCTATACAATGTTCTGTGAACAGTCTCCAGAACTAACAATAATGAGACAAGAGACAATCTTCCAACAAGGGCCAATAAGGGAGATTTGGGCACTTGTCAAGAATCCGTCCAACCACCAAGCGAGTCTAGACCAGACTGAATACTTCAGGCAAGGTGAGGACACCCCCTCCCCCTCGATCACGTGATAGCTCCGTGGACAGCTGCTGCTCAGTAACGAGAAGCTGGCAGGGAAACGAGCAAAGAGCGATAATTACAGTAGTTAGACAATCAAGACTTGAACTGAGCACATAATATGTTACATCCTACCTAACAAATGGAAGCTAAGTCAAATAATAATATAAAGCAATACATTTACGATTTAGCTATTATCGCAAATACAAGCAATATAAAATTATATGAAAAGGTAATAATTATATACATAATAATCATTGCAACCCATTCAGGGGTTGCAACTGTGTGTGTGTGTGTGTGTGTGTGTGTGTGTGTGTGTGTGTGTATCGTAACTGCTAAGTCCATTTGCTCTCAAGTTTTCCTCATTATTGACACATTGATAAATATTTGCATATAGTGTTCACAGATGTGAATTTATTTTGAAAAACTTTCTTCCAGGCTTTAATTCAGTGGGAAGGAATACCCGGAGCACCCGGGGTATTATCCTGGGCAGAGCTCTTGGCTGTGGGCATGGCTGAACCCGACACTCTCCTGCAAGACAGACTCTCACTCTCAGCCGTCAATCAATGCTGCACATTGATCTACACTTCAGGTAGATATACCTCATCTAACGTTCAAACTTAATAGTTTAGAAACCAGACAAGTTGATAACTAAGATACTTGTACGACACTTGGGTATCTATATCCCACAATAAAGATACCAAGGTGTTCCACAATTGTCTTATTAAAATTTTAATAACATTATTTGTCTAATTAAATTTTTAATTAAGTGATGAGAGTCAATAAAGTGCCAGAAATATTACTGACTCGGTAATTACCTCAGTCAGATAATTACTTGTAGACAAGGTTGACTGTGGTACAAACAAGGTTGACTGTGGTGCAGACAAGGTTGATTGACACATACCCATTATGTGCCTCTTTAATGTTGAGGTATAGTCCCTGGACTCAGTGTCTACTACATACACAGAACACTATATTCTAATGTAAACCCTCCTCTCAAACTCCTCCTGTCTGCAAATCAGTTTAAGACCCAATTAAGAAATCACCTCATCACCTAAAATTAACCAGACAAGTCATACCTAACCACTACCAGTTTCTCAAAAGCTATTCATATTGTGCTGATGAATGCTCAGTCACTAACTACTTCGAAATTAGGATGTCTATTTGTCCATTGTTTTAAATAGTAGTACATGTATATTGTAATACAGTATATCATAATGTAAATTGTTCCATTGTAATACCAGATTTCATTGTTTTAAATAGTACTAAACTCTAATACATCATATTGTAAATTGTTTTAAATTGTTACATTGTAATACTGCAATCTTTATTAACTAATTCAATAGTGTAATAAGTCTCTACTAGACTTATCAAAACCATGTAGCATCACCTGATATAATATTAAATTCTCCTGTACTCTCTCTAACTCATCTAATGACCATATGAACTATGTATTATTGCCTTACTAATCTTAAGTTAATCACTAAGTTTGCCTGAAGTGCTCAACATACAGAGGGACTTTTAGCAACGACACCAACTATTATATTCCTCTGTACAACCATGTAATTTGTTAAACTCAACATCGTTATCTTTATCTTTGTACGTACTCATCTATATGTGGTTGCAGGAGTAGAGTCATAGCTCCTGGTCCCACCTCTTCACTGGTCGCTACTTGGTCCACTCTCTCCCTGCTCCATGAGCCTTATCATACCTCTTCTTAATCCTGACAACTAAGGCTAAAGAAATACTTCCTAATATCCCTATGACTCATCTGAGTTTTCAGTTACCAGCTTTGGCTCCTTGTTCCTGTGCCCCGTCTCTAAAACATTCTAACCCTGTCCTCCTTGTCAATTCCTCTCAGTATTTTGTAAGTCTGTATCATATTCTTTCTATCCCTCCTATCCTTTAGTGTCACCAGGTTGAGTTCCCTTAACTTCTCCTCGTGAGACATATCTCTTAGCTCAGGGACTAGTCTTGTTGCGAACCTTTGCACTTTCTCCAATATCTTCACGTGTTTGACCAGGTGAAGATTCCATACTGGTGCTGCATACTCCAGTATAGGCCTGACGTATAAGGTGTACAGTGTCGTGAATGTGCTCCTCAGGGGACGTGCTCGGTATAATGCTTACCCATGATCTTTTTCCTTAAGTGAGGTTTGCAGCTTTTGATTCCCTAGCTTATACTCTGTTTGCGGTCTTCTTTGTCTTTCCCCAAACTTCATGACATTGCACTTGGTGGGGTTAAACTCCAGGACCCAGTAGCTGGACTAGGCTTGTAGCCTGTCCATATCCCTTTGTAGTCCTGCCTGATCCTTATCTGTTTTAATTCTTCTCGTTATCTTCACATCGTCTGCAAAGAGGGACACCTTAGAATTTATTCCTTCCATCATATCATTCACATATTCAAGAAACAGCAACGGACCTAGGACTGACCCTTGTGGAACCCTGCTCGACACATGTGTCCATTCTGACACCTCATCACGTACCAACACTCGTTGTTTCCTTTCTGTCAGGTGTTCCCTGATCCATTGCAGTGCTTTACCTGGAGTTTACCTGGAGAGAGTTTCGGGGGTCAACGCCCCCGCGGCCCGGTCTGTGACCAGGCCTCCTGGTGGATCAGCGCCTGATCAACCAGGCTGTTACTGCTGGCTGCACGCAAACCAACGTACGAGCCACAGCCCGGCTGATCAGGAACTGACTTTAGGTGCTTGTCCAGTGCCAGCTTGAAGACTGCCAGGGGTCTGTTGGTAATCCCTCTTATGTGTGCTGGGAGGCAGTTGAACAGTCTCGGGCCCCTGACACTTATTGTATGGTCTCTTAACGTGCTAGTGACACCCCTGCTTTTCATTGGGGGGATGGTGCATCGTCTGCCAAGTCTTTTGCTTTCGTAGTGAGTGATTTTCGTGTGCAAGTTCGGTACTAGTCCCTCTAGGATTTTCCAGGTGTATATAATCATGTATCTCTCCCTCCTGCGTTCCAGGGAATACTATTCCTGCGTGCTCCTCTAGTTTTTGAACCAGTCTCTTGTGTGGTACTGTCAAAAACCTTCTTATAATCCTAAATGATGCAATCTGCCTATCTCTCTCTCATAAGAACATAAGAAAGGAGGAACACTGCAGCAGGCCTGTTGGCCCATACTAGGCAGGTCCTTTACAATTCATCCCACTAACAAAACATTTGCCCAACCCAATTTTCAATGCTACCCAAGAAATAAGCTCTGTGCAAGTCCCACTCAAATCCAACCCCTCCCACTCCTGTACTTATCTAACCTAAATTTGAAACTACCCAAAGTCCTAGCCTCAATAACCCAACTAGGTAGACTGTTCCACTCATCAACTGCCCTATTTCCAAACCAATACTTTCCTATGTCCTTTCTAAATCTAAAAATTACTTATTTTAAATCCATTAAATGCAGGTTTTCTCTTGGAGGGGATATCCTCATGACCTTATTAATATCCCCTTTATTAATACCTATCTTCCACTTATACACTTCGATCAGGTCTCCCATCATTCTTCGTCTAACAAGTGAATGTAATTTAAGAGTCTTCAATCTTTCTTCATAAGGAAGATTTCTAATGCTATGTATTAATTTAGTCATCCTACGCTGAATGTTTTCTAACGAATTTATGTCCATTCTGTAATATGGAGACCAGAATTGAGCTGCATAATCTAGGTGAGGCCTTACTAATGACGTATAAAGCTGCAGTATGACCTCTGGACTTCTGTTGCTTGCACTTCTTGATATAAATCCCAGTAATCTATTTTCGTTATTACGTACGCTTAGGCACTGCTGTCTTGGTTTAAGGTTGCTGCTCACCATAACCCCCATTCTGAAATCCATTGACAAGAAACACCAATATGAAAAGCAATATAGACAGGGCTTAATACACAAAGATACTCTTAAACACTATTCATCAGCTCTCACCAAAGTAATAAAGAAAGCCAAACAACTATACTACTCCATGTAAAGTAAAAGGACACAAGTGCAACTAATGTGACATTTATTTGTGCAACGTTTCGCTCTCCAGGAGCTTTTATCAAGCCATTACAAACAATACATGGACACAGAGGGTATATAAAGCCTCCAGAGTGAGGTGAATACTAGTGAGGTACCATTCGATGTTCACTAGTGGTAGTAGTGGTATGACAAAAGTAATACAATATGGTAGAGCAATTAATTCGTACATGAGTAAAAGGATATAAAAGCTATTACTTGGGTAACATAAAAATAGGTTGGACAAATATAAACTGGAATGAGGCAGCTTGTTTCAGTGTTCACTCTGTGCTTTGTGTAGTATAACAGGAGAGACTATGTGATGGCAGGGTTTACTGTTTTCAGGAGGATTCTTGCTAAGACTTCGGAGATGGTGAAGCTGCCGTTGTTTTGTTTAATTGTATTCGGTTGTTAGGTAAGACACATATGCAACAGTTAGACAACTTTATTCCGAAACGTTTCGCCTACACAGTAGGCCTTCCTCAGTCGAATACAGAAAGTAGGCAGGAACAGTAGAGATGTGAAGACGATGTAATCAGTCCATCACCCTTAAAGTCGTAGAATTTGAGGTTGTCAGTCCCTCGGCCTGGAGAAGTTCAGTTCCATAGTCAGGAACTATCTGAAGATCAAGCGACAGTGCGGAGACTTAAATACTGTCGGGAAAGGGGAGGTGCAGGGTAGTAGTAGTAGTAGTAGTAGTAGTAGTAGTAGTAGTAGAAATAGTAGTAGTGAGAGGCAACTGAGAGGTCATTTCCCTCTCAAATCCAACCCTTCTCACTTGAAAAGCTTGTCCAAGCTGTTTTCTGTACCAAGATGCCCCCGTGTTGCAGTGTCTGACAAGATGAAAATCAAATGGTATACAATACCGACAGGTTGTTAGGTAAGACACATATGCAACAGTTAGACAACTTTATTCCGAAACGTTTCGCCTACACAGTAGGGTTCCTCAGTCGAATACAGAAAGTAGGCAGGAACAGTAGAGATGTGAAGACGATGTAATCAGTCCATCACCCTTAAAGTCGTAGAATTTGAGGTTGTCAGTCCCTCGGCCTGGGAAGTTCAGTTTCCATAGTCAGGAACTATCTGAAGATCAAGCGACAGTGCGGAGACTTAAATACTGTCGGAAGGAGAGGTGCCCGGGTAGTAAATAGTAGTAGTAGTAGTAGTAGTAGTAGTGTAGTAGTGAGAGGCAACTGAGAGGTCATGTCCCTCTCAGATCCAACCCTTCTCACTTGAAAAGCTTGTCCAAGCTGTTTTCTGTACCAAGATGCCACGTGTTTCAGTGTCTGACAAGATGAACATCAAAATGTATACAATACCGACAGGTTTTAGGTAAGACACATATGCAACAGTTAGACAACTTTAAATTTCCGAAACGTTTCGCCTACACAGTAGGCTTCCTCAGTCGATACAGAAAGTAGGCAGGAACAGTAGAGATGTGAAGACGATGTAATCAGTCCATCACCCTTAAAATCGTAGAATTTGAGGTTGTCAGTCCCTCGGCCTGGAGAAGTTCAGTTCCATAGTCAGGAACTATCTGAAGATCAAGCGACAGTGCGGAGACTTAAATACGGGCGGAAGGGGAGGTGCAGGTAGTAGTAGTAGTAGTAGTAGTAGTATAGTAGTAGTAGTAGTGAGAGGCAACTGAGAGGTCATGTCCCTCTCAGATCCAACCCTTCTCACTTGAAAAGCTTGTCCAAGCTGTTTTCTGTACCAAGATGCCCCCCGTGTTGCAGTGTCTGACAAGATGAACATCAAAATGGTATACAATACCGACCCGGTTGTTAGGTAAGACACATAAAGCAACAGTTAGACAACTTTATTCCGAAACGTTTCGCCTACACAGTAGGCTTCCCTCAGTCGAATACAGAAAGTAGGCAGGAACAGTAGAGATGTGAAGACGATGTAATCAGTCCATCACCCTTAAAATCGTAGAATTTGAGGTTGTCAGTCCCTCGGCCTGGAGAAGTTCAGTTCCAAGTCAGGAACTATCTGAAGATCAAGCGACAGTGCGGAGACCTTAAATACTGTCGGAAGGAGAGGTGCAAGGGTATAGTAGTAGTAGTAGTAGTAGTATAAGTAGTAAATAGTAGTGAGAAAGGGGAACTGAGAGGGCATGCCCCTCAGTTCCCCCTTCTCACTTAAAACCCCCTTTTCCACCCTTTTCCGACAAAATTGCCCCACGTGTTGATTCTTCAAGATATCTAAATGGAACTAACCCAGGGAGGGAAGACAACCCCAAAACCAAAATTTAAGAAACTATTCACGTTTCCCTCTCTAGGTTCCTCCATCGAAAACGAATGAGGAACCATGAGTGGGAAACGTTTCGGAATAAAGTTGTCTAAATTTGAAGGTTTTCATCCCTCCCTGGGAAGTTCCCTTTATGTTTAGGAACACTGAAAAACACGTGGGAACTTTGTCGAAAACAGTTTGGAAAGTTTTAAGTTGAGAAGGGTTGGATCTGAGAGGGACATGACCTCTCAGTTGCCTCTCCTCACTACTACTACTAAACTACTACTAACTACTACTACTACCCTGCACCTCTCCTTCCGACAGTATTTTTAAATCTCCGCACTGTCGCTTGATCTCAGATAGTTCCTGACTATGGAACTGAACTTCTCCAGGCCGAGGGACTGACAACCTCAAATTCTACGACTTTAAGGGTGATGGACTGATTACATCGTCTTCACATCTCTACTGTTCCTGCCTACTTTCTGTATTCGACTGAGGAAGCCTACTGTGTAGCGAAACGTTTTTGGAATAAAGTTG
This sequence comes from Cherax quadricarinatus, assembly GCF_026875155.1. Classification (NCBI taxonomy): domain Eukaryota; kingdom Metazoa; phylum Arthropoda; class Malacostraca; order Decapoda; family Parastacidae; genus Cherax; species Cherax quadricarinatus. The sequence goes on along the minus strand of NC_069399.1, from coordinate 129,717,735 downwards.
TCTAACTGTTGCATATGTGTCTTACCTAACAACCTGTCGGTATTGTATACCATTTTGATGTTCATCTTGTCAGACACTGCAACACGTGGCATCTTGGTACAGAAAACAGCTTGGACAAGCTTTTCAAGTGAGAAGGGGTTTGGGTCTGAGAGGGACATGACCTCTCATTGCCTCTCACTACTACTACAACTACTACTACTACTACTACTATACTACTACCCTGCACCTCTCCTTCCGACAGTATTTAAGTCTCCGCACTGTCCCCTTGATCTTTTAGATAGTTCCTGACTATGGAACTGAACTTTCTCCAGGCCGAGGGACTGACAACCTCAAATTCTACGACTTTAAGGGTGATGGATGATTACACGTCTTCACATCTCTTCTGTTCCTGCCTACTTTCTGTATTCGCTGAGGAAGCCTACTGTGTAGGCGAAACGTTTCTCGGAATAAAGTTGTCTAACTGTTGCATAAGTGTATTACCTAACAACTCTGTCGGTATTGTATACCATTTTGATGTTCATTTGTCAGACACTGCAACACTTGGCATTTGGTACAGAAAACAGCTTGGACAAGCTTTTCAAGTGAGAAGGGTTGGATATGAGAGGACATGACTCTCAGTGCCTCTCACTACTACTGCTACTACTACTACTAATTCTCTACTACTACTACCCTGCACCTCTCCTTCCGACAGTATTTAAGTCTACGCACTGTCGCTTGATCTTCAGATAGTTCCTGAATATGGGAACTGACTTCTTCCAGGCCGAGGGACTGACAACCTCAAATTCTGACGACTTTAAGGCGTGATTGGACTGATTACATCGTCTTCACATCTCTACTGTTCTGCCTACTTTCTGTATTCGACTGAGGGATAGGCCTACTGTGTGGCGTCAACGTTCGGAATAAAGTTGTCTAAAACCTGTTGCATATGTGTCTTACCTAACACCTGTCGGTATTGTATACCATTTTGGAGTTCCATGCCGTTGTTTTGTTTAATTGTATTCGAAACAGCGATCAGTGAGATTCGAGGCTCTGCGTCTGCGGAAATAGTTTCTTTGATCACTAATTGGGATGTCTCTGAATTTCAGTGAGATGATTGGTGGAATTTCGGTGTTGTACACAGGCGTGTTCAGGTATCGTTCTTACTTGCGTAAATTTGTGTTCATTGAGGCGGGTGTCCGAGGTTTCTGGCTGTTTCACCTAGTAATCTTGTCACAGCCTCACAGGGTATAGTGTAACTCCTGCATTGAATGGTTCGTGGTGCTGGATTTTGTCCTGGTATATTCTTTATTGAAGTGTAGAAGCGATGGCGACTCTGGTGTTAGCTTGTGAAAGTGCTTTTGAGACGTTCAGTGCAACCTGACTGTTGGGAAGAATTAGAACTTTGCTGGGAGTGGTGTTGATGCGTGGAGCTTTATGATCTGAGAGTTGTCTTGCAGTCTTTGGATGAAAAAAGAAGGAAAATGTAACTCTGGTGAATGTTTGGTGAATGTATGTACACTCCTAGTCAAGAAAACTCAGGACTACAAATTCGGTATGCTCTTAGGTAAACACGATGATTGATGCATCTTTTGGTCTTGGTATCTTGGACTGGAATAGATGTTGTGCGAGATCATTTTTATGGTGGTGTTTTCCGATAAACTTGAAAATCTTAGCCAGTTTCTGTCTACTTTGTGAATGAGGACGTCGAGGAAAGGTAACTTGTTCATTGGACTCATCTTCTAGTTGTAAACTGGCAATCGTCACCCCCCCCCCGTTCATCTGCGTTGAGCTTGGCCTGAAGATTCCCATACATCAAAAACGTTTTGGAGTTATTACGAGGACAACGGTCCAGTAACGTAACCAAGTGAACGCTTGAAGGGATGATGTTGGCGAAGTGTTCGGAATCTAGGTGTTCCATGTATAAGTTGGTAGGGACGGCACTTTATGGGGGACCCCATTCCTTGCCCCGATCGGTTTGTTTGTAGAGCTTTGTTGTTGAAAGAAAATCAGTTTGGAAATTAACACAGAGTTCAATTAAGTCAACAAAATATCGGGAGTGTGTTAGAGGAAGATTAAGGTCCTGATTGGACTTTACGTCGTGAACCTCGATGGCTTTTTTGGAGGTACTTTTGGGAAGGGGAAGTCACATCCAAACTGTTGTTTTGTTACGGATGGAGAGGTTACGGATGGGTTGAGAAGGTTCACCTGAGTGTTTACGATGAGCGGGGTGATGGTCCCGAGGCAGGAACCCAAACGATGCCCCTTAGCAAGAACTCCGGTTAGTTTTGTGGAGCACTGCTATTCCTGACGTATGATTGGTGTCTGAGAGGGAATATTGTGTTTATGGGGTCTTGGGTAAAACCATACATGTGTGCTGGTTTAGGGTTGCTTAGGTAACAAGTACAGAAGTTTTTCCCTTCTCTAGTGCGTTTGAGTATTTGTCTGGTTTTGTATGAAATCCTTTGGTGAGCGTTCCACTGTTGTGTGCTGATGGGTCGTATGTAGATTGATCATTTCAAAAGGTCCATCATTTTTGTGTTGTAAGTCACTGGCTGTTGAGGATGACGAACCTCCACCTCCTTTTTGTCGGCGGTGGTTGACGATAATGTTGGGGTCGTTGCGAAGGTTCTTAAGGGCACGTGATTGTATCGTCTAGGAAGATTAGACAGTAGTGGTTCACATAAAGCTGCAGTGAGAAAGGCCTGTATTAAACCCTTCTGGAAGTTGCTGTCACTGTGTCTATGGTTCCTCGGGTAACTAGATTTAGTTGATAGTTTAGGTTTGCGTATGTTGGTGGTAAAATTTGAGTCCAGACTCAGTGCTTGTTTTTTTCGTAGTCGGTTAAGGTGCGTGACGATAAGTTGTTTATACAGGGATTCAGTCCCATTTCCTTCCATCGGCCTGTTAGAGCAGAGGTACTGAAGTTTTGCGATAGAGTTGATCTTCTGTTGGAGGTTAGCTGTTGGTTGACTGTGCTGAGAATATGCCTCAGCAGTGTGTTGGTCAATCTGAAGATTGGCCATCATATTCCTTGCAGTTTCAAAGGTTTCCTTAGCGATGTTAGTAATTTCTTCGGCCATTCATTTAAGTAAGCTTGGGTAGCTTGAGGAAGGGGGTGCTTTGGAGTTGGAGGAGTTTGTGCAGGGAGTAGACTTAAGGGATCACCTTCTATCTGCCAGGCAATCTTGTAGGAAGTTGTCTGTTGCGATAGCTGTGAGCACGAAGAAGGGTGTCCAAATAACGTCTGCAAGGAAATGTCCATTATGTTGACGGTTGTCGACAGATTGTAATAAAGTTGGTAGAAATTACCGACAAACCGCACTAGAGAAGGGAAGAAGAAACTTCTGTACTTGTTACCAAGCAAACCCTAAACCAGCACACATGTATGGTTTACCCAAGACGCATAAACACAATATTCCTCTCAGACCAATCACGTCAGGATGGCAGTTGCTCCACACAAACTAGCCGGAGTTCTTGCAACATTTTCTCTGCCTTCTGGGGACCATCAGCCCCGCTCTTTAAACCCAATCAGGTGAACCTTTCAACCGCATCCGGAACTCACCATCCGTAAAAAGAAACTAAAGCAGTTTGGAATGTGACTTCCCTCTTCAAAAAAGTAACCTACCAAAAAAAGCCATTCGAGGTTCTACGACGTAAAGTCAATCAGGACTTATTTCCTCAACCTCCGGAGATTTTGTTGACTTAATTGGACTCTGTGTTAATTTCAACTGTATTTCTTTCAACAACAGCTCTTACAAACAAACCTACGGCATGGGAAATGGGTCCCACATAAGTGCCGTCCTAGCCAACTCTATACATGGAACACCATAGGTCGAACCACTGCGCCAACCTCATCCCTTCAAGCGTCACTTGGTTACGTTACGTGGGACGATGTCCTCGTAATAACCCATACGTTTTGATGTACGGGAGATCTTCAGGCCAAGCTCAACGCAGTTGAACCGGCGATCCAGTTACACTAGAAGAGAGTCCAATGGAGAAGTTACCTTTCCTCGACGTCCTCATTCCAAAGTAGGACAACAACTAAGATTTCAAGTTTTATCGGAAACCCACCAAATTAAAAATGATTCTCGCACACTTCTATTTCTGTCAAGATACCAAGACCAAAAGACGGGCATCATCATCGGGGTTTTTTCCTAAGAGCATACGATTTGTAGTCTGAGTTTCTGACGGGGAAGAGTACATAACATTCACTAGAGTTACATTTTCCTTCTTTTATCATCAAAGGACTGAAGGAAAAGAGCTCTTCAGATCATAAATTTCTCCACGCATCAAACACCACTCCCAGCAAAGTTATAATTCTTCCAACAGTCATGTTGCACTGAACCGTCTCAAAAAGGCCCACTTTCCAAGCAAACACCAGAGTCCGCCATCGCTTCTGCACTTCAATAAAGAAATATAACCAGGACAAAATCTAAAGCACACGAAACCAGTCTAATGCAGGAGTTTACACTATACCCTGTGGGAGGCTGTGACAAGATTTACGTAGGTGAAAACAGCCAGAAACCTCGACACCCGCCTCAATGAACACATTTACGCATGTAGGAACGATAACCTGAACAACGCCTGTGTACAACACCGAAATTCCACCAATCATCTCATGAAATTCAGAGACGCCCAATTAGTGATCAAAGAAACTAATTTCCGCAGACGCAAGTGCCTCGAATCAGCACTGATCGCTGTTTCGAATACAATTAAACAAAACAACGGCAGCTTCACCATCTCCGAAGTCTTAGCAAGAATCCTCCTGAAAACAGTAAACCCTGCCATCACATAGTCTCTCCTGTTATACTACACAAAGCACAGAGAGTGAACACTGAAACAAGCTGCCTCATTCCAGTTTATATTTGTCCAACCTATTTTTATGTTACCCAAGTAATAGCTTTTATATCCTTTTACTCGTGTACGAATTAATTGCTCTACCATATTGTATTACTTTTGTCACTACCACTACTACTACTACTACCACTAGTGAACATCGAAATGATACCTCGCTAGTATTCACCTCACTCTGAGCCTTTATATACCCTCTGTGTCCATGTATTGTTTGTAATGGCTTGATAAAGCTCCTGGAGAGCGAAACGTTGCCACAATAAATGTCACATTAGTTGCACTTGTGTCCTTTTACTTTACATATTGTCGGTAATTCTACCAACTTTATTACTATACTACTCCAGTAGATTCACAGACACTAGAGGAGATATAAAAAAAGACCTGGAAAACACTCTCTCAGATTCTAGGGACCCACAAACTGAGAAAAACCAAGAATATTGTCCTAACTAAACCTAATGAAACACCACTACATCCCACTGACACAGCTAACAAGATAAACGACTTTTTCTCAAACATAGGATCTAATCTCGCCAGTAAAATCCCACATACCAATGCCCATGCGGGGGACTACCTAGATGGGAATTTCCCTAATTCCTTCTATCTTGCACCAACTGAGCCCACGGAAGTCATTGAGATCATAAAGTCACTTAAAAATAACTCGGGGAATCTGTCTCATGTCCCACCATTACTGTACAAGCGAGCGGCCCATGTCCTTTCGCATGCTATTTCATTACTTTTTAACAAGTCACTAGAGACTAGCACCTTCCCGAAACTACTCAAGATGGCAAGGGTTACACCAATACATAAACGTGGTGACCCTACAGACTTAAACAACTATAGGCCAATATCTAACTTACCATTGCTATCCAAATCTTGAGAAACTCGTGCACAGGAGACTATTCATTTATAACGGCTCAAAACATACTCAACCCCTGCCAATTTGGATTCAGGAAAAATAAAAGCGCTAATGATGCAATCATAAAAATGCTAGATCTGCTTTACACAGCATTGGAAAATAAGGAATATCCACTAGGAATTTTTATTGACCTAAGAAAAGCTTTTGACACAGTAGACCACGACATCCTACTCCACAAACTTGATCACTACGGTATAAGAGGCCATGCGCTTGCTTATTTCAAATCTTACATTACTAATAGGTATCAGTACGTCACCATTAAAGACACAGCATCAGCAACACGGCCACTTGATACTGGAGTTCCGCAGGGAAGTGTCCTTGGTCCCCTGCTCTTCCTCATATACATCAATGACCTTCCAAACGTATCCCAACACCTGAAACCCATTCTCTTTGCTGATGACACGACTTATGTCATCTCTCACCCTAATCTTGCCACCCTCAACACCATTGTGAATGAGGAGCTGATTAAAAATATCGACTTGGATGACAGCCAATAAACTTACGCTTAACACTGACAAAACCTACTATATTATGTTTGGTAGCAGAGCAGGAGATGCACAAATTAACATTAAGATTGACAGCACTCTAATTACCAGAAATAATGGAGGAAAATTCCTAGGCTTATACCTAGACAACAACCTGAATTTCAGCACCCATATCCAGCATATAGCCAAAAAAGTATCCAAAACAGTTGGGATCCTCTCCAAGATACGATACTACGTGCCGCAAAATGCCCTTCTCACACTATACCACTCGCTTATTTATCCATACCTCACCTATGCTATTTGTGCTTGGGGATCAACTGCAGCAACACACCTAAAGCCAGTAATAACCCAACAAAAAGCTGCAGTAAGAATAATCACTAAATCCCATCCCTGGCAACACCCCCCCCCACTCTTCATAGACCTAAACTTACTCCTAGTTCAATACATCCACACTTACTACTGTGCAATCTACATCTACAGGGCCTTAAACTCTACTATTCAACCTTGACCTAAAATGCTTTCTTGATAGTTGTGACAGAACCCACAGGCATAACACCAGACACAAACATCTCTACGACATTCCCCGTGTCCGACTAAACCTTTACAAAAATTCAATGTATGTCAAAGGCCCTAAAATCTGGAATACCCTACCTGAGAACTCTAGAACTGCAGACACATTCATCACCTTCAAAACTACCATTAGAAAACATCTTATCTCCCTGATACACCCCGTCAACTAACTACACGAATACCAACTGGTGGTTCACACTTACTCACTCACGCATTTGACCATAAACAGAAATATTAATCTCAGTCTTAAAATAATGAATCCTGTGATACTCCAATACTGAAACTATGTACTGTGCCAAAACAAAAGCATTCACATTGCTAAACTCACAAACTAGTATTTAGTCACTTAGCCATAATACCAACTTACCTCATAATTTGTAATATTTTACAATTAAGAATAAAACTAAGTATGCCCGAAATGCCTAGCCATGCTAAGCGTTCTAGTGGTACACTCTGCAATCACAATTTTACTACATGTAAACCAAACAATAACCAAATTTCTGTAAACTCAGCATTGTAATCCTTATAGAGAATAAACTTTGAATTTAATTTGAATTGAATTGAATCTGCATGGCTAAGTTCTACATCATTTAAACTTATAAGTGCTAGGGTTATGGACACTCCCGAGCTACAGAACCTTGCATTTATCTGCATTGAACTGCATCTGCCACTTTTCTGACCAAGAATAGAGTTTGTCTAAATCCTCCTGAAGTTCCCTAACATCTACGTTTGAATCAATTATCCTGCCTATCTTTGTGTCATCGGCGAATTTGCTCATATCACTAGTAATTCCCTCATCAAGATCATTGATATATATTATAAACAACAATGGGCCCAAGACTGATCCCTGTGGAACGCCACTTGTTACAGATCCCCACTCGGTTTTAAAACCCCAATTTATGGACACTCTCTGTTTCCCTGTCTGTAAGCCATGACTCGATCCACGAGAGCACTTTTCCCCCAATGCCATGAGCTTCCACTTTCTTTAACAGTCTTTGGTGCGGAACTCTATCAAAAGCCTTACTAAAATCTAAGTAAATAATATCAAATTTTTCTTTATCTTTGGTAAAAACAGCGTCAAAAGCTTTACTGAAGAAAGTTAATAAATTAGTTGGAAAAACAGATGGGACGTGCAACTATGACCACCCTAGAATTGCCATGCCCATATGACACAGGAAAATGCAAACTCCCCTTCCTGTAGCTTTTCACCCTGAAACCTTATTTCTTCAGTACGGGAAAAAGACTGTGCTATAAACTTAAAATTGCCAGGCATACATCTAAAGGGGACAAAAGGGAATCAAAACATCAGGCCATGGGAAAACCGGGTCCAACCCAACTCAAGAGGGAGAGTTTTTTAGTGCAGGAAGAAAAAAAACGGGGAAAGGGCCAGAAATCGAACACCAAATCCAGTCATTCCTGGAGTGGAAACCACAGCCGAATGGCCTCCACTCCAAACCAACAGATACAGATACTAATGCGGAAAGAAAATTCCCCCCCCCAGTACCAACAATACACCATTGCGATAACATTCTTCTTTGCAAATATACAGGTTAAAGCAGCAACAAACAAGAAATACTTTCATCGTGGACTGCTTGCAGAGGAAAAGGCAATGTTCGCAGCTTTCACGAGACCCACTTTAAAGGAATCACTTGGACAAGGAATTATGGATCCCAGGTTATAACCTATACAGATGTGACAGAGTGAACAGGCAAAAGGGGGGGGGTTGGCCTGTACATTGCAGAGTCACTTGTTTGCACAGAACTGCTTAATGCGTCAAATGATGTAGTGGAAGTTTTAGCATAAAGGTCGAGAACCAAAACCTAGTCATTGTGGTAGTCTACAAGCCCCCGGATGCAACATCCCAGCAATTCCGGGAACAGCTGTTAAAAATTGACCACTGTCTGAAAATTTTTCCAGCTCCTGCACCCAACATGTTCCTGGGGATTTCAACTTAAGGCACCTAAAATGGAGGAATATAGCAAATAATATTGTTGCAGTAATAGCACCAGGAGGCAGCTCTGATGAAAACTCACACTCACACAGCTTTAAATCTCTGCCCCAAAATTCAATTTAAACCAGAAAAATAATAGAGCCTACTAGACTGGAGAATACACTAGACCTCATCTTCACTAACAATGATGATCTGATAAGAAATGTCACCATATAAAAAAACAATATACTCAGTCACAACATAATTGAGTTCAGACATGTATGCGTGGAGCCCCAGACCGACGTAATGAGACTAGTCACGAGGGGGAAATTCACCAAATTCAACTTCAATAACAAAACATAAAGGGGGAACCAAGTAAACCAATTCCTAACCGAATATAAGCTGGGAAGATATACTAAGCAACACAGACCCTAACTTATCCCTAGAACAGATTAAACTCGGTGGCACTCGATGTTTGCACAAGGCTTATTCCTCTAAGAAAAAGGAGGAGTAGATGTAAAATAGAAAGAGACAGGCGCTCCCTTTACAGGCGACGGAAAAGAATAACAGAGCGGCTAAAAGAGGTCAATATATCTGAAATGCGTAGGGAGACACTGGTCAGAGAATAGCAAGCTCGAATTTTAAGCTAAAAGAATCCTTTAGGAGTCAGGAATCGCGGGAAGAACTAAAAGCCATAAATGAAATCGAAAGAAACCCAAAGTATTTCTTCTCCTATGCCAAATCAAAATCGAGAACAAGGGCCCAGTTATTGGGGCCCCTACTTAAACAAGATGGGTCCTACACAGATGACAGCAAGGAAATGAGTGAGCTACTCAAGTCCCAGTATGACTCAGTTTTTAGCAAGCCGCTAACCAGACTGAGAGTCAAAGGGATCAAACTGAATTTTTTATGAGAGAGCCACAAAATTTGATTAACACAAGCCTATCCGATGTTATCCTGCGCTTAATGACTTCAAAACAGGCGATAAATGACATCCCCAATGCACTCTGCCCCAGGGCCAGACTCATGGAACTCTGTGTTCATCAAGAACTGCAGAAGCCCCTTTTCACGAGCCTTTTCCATCCTATGGAGAGGGAGCTTTGGACACAGGGGTCGTCCCACAGTTACTAAAAACAACAGACATACCCCCACTCCACAAAGGGGGCGTAAAGCAACAGCAAAGAACTACAGCCCCAATAGCACAAAACATCCCATATCATAAAAATCTTTGAAAGGGTCCTAAGAAGCAAGATCACGACCCATCTAGAAACCCATCAGTTACACAACCCAGGGCAACATGGGTTTAGAACAGGTCGCTCCTGTCTGTCTCAACTATTGGATCACTACGACAAGGTCCTAAATGCACTAGAAGACAAAAAGATGCAGATGTAATATATACAGACTTTGCAAAAGCCTTCGAAAAAGTGTGACCATGGCGTATAAAGCGCACAAAATGCGTGCTAAAGGAATAACAGGAAAAGTCGGCCCGATGGATCTATAATTTCCTCACTAACAGAACACAGAGAGTAGTAGTCAACAGAGTAAAGTCCGAGGCAGGCACGGTGAAAAGCTCTGTTCCACAAGGCACAGTACTCGCTCCCATCTTGTTCCTCATCCTCATATCCGACATAGACAAGGATGTCAGCCACAGCACCGAGTTTTTCCTTTGCAGATGACACCCGAATCTGCATGACAGTGTCTTCCATTGTAGACACTGCAAGGCTCCAGGCGACATCAACCAAATCTTTCAGTGGGCTGCAGAAAACAAAAATGAGTTCAACGATGGAAATTTCAATTACTCAGATAGGGTAAACATGAGGAAATTAAATCTTCATCGAGTACAAAACAAATTCTGGCCACAAAATAGAGCGAAACCCAACGTCAAGCCCGGGGAAAGTGATAATGTCGGAGGATCTCACCTTCAAGGACCAAAACATTGTATCAATCGCATCTGCTAAAAAAATGACAGGATGGATAATGAAAACCTTCAAAACTAGGGAGGCCAAGCCCATGATGACACTCTTTAGGTCATTGTTCTATCTAGGCTGGAATATTGCTGCACACTAACAGCACCTTTCACGGCGCGCATAACGGAGATAAAACACCTCAATTAAATGGAAATGCTTGAGGTTCCTAAACTGTTTTTCCCTGGAATGCAGGAGGGAGAGATACATGATTATATACACCGGAAAATCCTAGAGGGACAGTACCGAACTTGCACACGAAAATCATCACTACGAAAGCAAAAGACTTGGCAGACGATGCACCTCCCCCCCAAAGAAAGCAGGGGTGTCAAATAGCACGTTAAAGGAAACCCTACAATAAGTGTCCCGGGGCTCGAGACTGTTCAACTGCCTCCCAGCACACATAAGGGGGATTACCAACAGACCCCTGGCAGTCTTCAAGCTGGCACTGGACAAGCACCTAAAGTCAGTTCTGATCAGCCGGGCTGTGGCTTGTACGTTGGTTTGCGTGCAGCCAGCAGCAACAGCCTGGTTGATCAGGCTCTGATCCACCAGCAGGCCTGGTCACAGACCGGGCCGCGGGGGCGTTGACCCCCGAAACTCTCTCCAGGTAAACTCCAGGTAAACTCCAGACCGGCCTCTTGTGAATCCATGCTGAGTATCATTAATCAAGCTATGCTTATCGAGATGGCTTTATAATATCAGCTATAATTGACTCTAGTAATTTGCCTACAATTGAGGTCATGCTTATTGGGGGGTAATTTGACGGTAACGACTTGTCCCCGTTTTAAAAATAGGAATTACATTAGCCATTTTTCCACATATCAGACACTACACCCGTTTGAAGACATAAATTAAAAATATTAGTTAATGGTTCACAGACTTCCATTTTGCATTCCTTAAGAACCCTTGGAAAAAACCTCATCAGGGCCGGCGACTTAATTTGCTTCAGTCTGTCTATCTGCTTCACAACCATTTCACTAGTGACTGTGATGCTACATAATTTATTCTGGCCCACAGAAAAATTAATTTACTGGAATTTTTATTAGTGGGCTTCCTGTGTAAAAAAACCCAGATAAAATAATTATTTAAAATCGAGCAACATTTCATTCTCTTTGTCAGTAAGATGCCCATAGTTATCTTTAAGGGGACCTGTCTTATCTTAACTTTTGTTCTATAGACCTGGGGAAAAAACTTTTGGGTTAGTTTTAGAATCCCTAGCAACTTTAATTTCAAAGTCCCTTTTAGCTTTTCTTATCTCCTTTTAATGTCCCTCTTATGTTAATATACTGATTTAAGATGACCCTCCCTCTTTTGATTCGCCTATAAAATTCCTTTCTTATGCCCTAGTAGATATTTGAGCCTATTATTCATCCATTTTGGGTCATTTCTATTTGATCTAATTTCTTTATATGGGATAAACGTTCTCTGAGCAGCATGTATAGTGTTCAGAAAACTGTAATATTGATAGCTCTCTTCGTTACCCCAGTCAACAGATGATAAGGTTCTCTAAGCCCATCGTAATCTGCTAAGCGAAAAAACGGGACTGTTACTGGGGTTACCGCTACTATCGTACTTCCATTCAATGCTAAATGTAATTGATTTGTGGTCGCTAGCACCCAGTTCCTCTGAAATTTCTAAATTATTAACAAGGGATTCATTGTTTGCCAGAACTAATTTGAGCAGGTTATTTCCCCTTGTAGGTTCTGTCACAAACTGCTTCAAAAAACAATCCTGAACTACTTCTAAGAAGTCGTATGATTCTAAATTCCCAGTCAAGAAATTCCAATCAATATGACTAAAGTTAGTCTCCTAGAATTACTATATTATCGTGCCTTGTGGCCTTAACAATTTCCTCCCATAGTAGTCTCCCTTGGTCCCTATCTAAGTTTGGGGGATGGTATGTCACTCCTAAAATCAGTTTTTCATGCCCCTCTGAAAATTCTATCCAAACAGTCTCTGTTCAAGCTATCTCGAACATACAATGCCACCCCACCCCCCCTTCCCGATACTTCTATCTAATTGGAACAATTTAAAACCCTGAATGTGACATTCCGCAGGCATTTTCCCCGACTTTTTGAATTAAACCACGTCTCAGTTAAGGCAAATACATCAATGTTACCTGCACTAGCAACTAATCTCAACTCGTCCATCTTATTCCTAGCACTACGGCTATTAGCATAATAAACATTGAAAGACTCTCCTTTCTCTTTACCCTTCCTGCTCATTTCTGTTTTTCTACTAAACCTATCACTGTCCTTATCACCCAATGTCACTGGCTTTTCAATATCTACCTCGTTCTGCTTATTACTAGTTCCCCTAGAACTCATAATATTACTACACTGGGACTTCACTGTTTTCCTGCCAAAACCCTACCACTAACTATTCCTGTTTAAAGTCCTAACAGCTCCCTCCCCTGCAGTTGCCAGTGCTCCCTCCCCACACCTAGATAAGTGAACCCCATCCCTGGCATACATGTCATTTCTGCCATAGAATGATCCCAGTTGTCAATGAGAGAGTTCCGGGGGTCAACGCCCCCGCGGCCCGGTCTGTGACCAGGCCTCCTGGTGGATCAGAGCCTGATCAACCAGGCTGTTTGCTGCTGGCTGCACGCAAACCAACGTACGAGCCACAGCCCGGCTGATTTAGAACTGACTTTAGGTGTTGTCCATTGCCCGCTTGAAGACTGCCAGGTTCTGTTGGTAATCCCCTTATGTGTGCTGGGAGGCAGTTGAACAGTCTCGGGCCCCTGACACTTATTGTATGGTTCTTAACGTGCTAGTGACACCCCTGCTTTTCATTGGGGGGGTGGTGCATCGTCTGCCAAGTCTTTTGCTTTCGTAGTGAGTGATTTTCGTGTGCAAGTTCGGTACTAGTCCCTCTAGGATTTTCCAGGTGTATATAATCATGTATCTCTCCCTCCTGCGTTCCAGGGAATACAGGTTTAGGAACCTCAAGCGCTCTCAGTAATTGAGGTGTTTTATCTCCGTTATGCGCGCCGTGAAAGTTCTCTGTACATTTTCTAGGTCGGCAATTTCACCTGCCTTGAAAGGTGCTGTTAGTGTGCAGCAATATTCCAGCCTAGATAGAACAAGTGACCTGAAGAGTGTCATCATGGGCTTGGCCTCCCTAGTTTTGAAGGTTCTCATTATCCATCCTGTCATTTTTCTAGCAGATGCGATTGATACAATGTTATGGTCCTTGAAGGTGAGATCCTCCGACATGATCACTCCCAGGTCTTTGACGTTGGTGTTTCGCTCTATTTTGTGGCCAGAATTTGTTTTGTACTCTTGGTTACAAGTACTGACTGATGTTGTAGTGGCCAGGCTTAGGATTGGTTACAAGTACTGACTGATGTTGTAGTGGCCAGGCTTAGGCTTGGTTACAAGTACTGACTGATGTTGTAGTGGCCAGGCATAGGCTTGGTTACAAGTACTGACTGATGTTGTAGTGGCCAGGCTTAGGCTTGGTTACAAGTACTGACTGATGTTGTAGTGGCCAGGCTTAGGCTTGGTTACAAGTACTGACTGATGTTGTAGTGGCCAGGCTTAGATTTGGTAACAAGTACTGACTGATGTTGTAGTGGCCAGGCTTAGGCTTGGTTACAAGTACTTCTTGCAGTTTGGGAGACACACAGATGATCAAACTAAATGTAAATTATGTGATCAGGCATATGGTCACTGTCTTGAACAATATGTGCTTAATTGTCCACTTATTGAGGAATACAGAGACAGACAGTATAATAACCTATGTGACATGTCAAGATATCTTATTAATGAAAATAAGATACCAGATATACTAAGCAAATTTCCTAAATTTGCTTGTAACAGATAAGTGAACTATAGATATGTAGATATAGATAAGTGAACTATAGATATGTAGATATAAATCCATTTGTATTCCTGTTAACCCTTTGGCGTCTAGTTCCTAGGCCTTTCGTGTATCCATATGCTCTTGCGCTATCCTCCACAGGATGGATGTGGGGTGCACAATAAACTAGCCACTTCGTTGGCAAAATCTAAATCTAAATCTAATTGAGTTGAAGAACAACCTGAGGACTTTTATTATTTATACTTCTTGATATGAAGCCAAGGATTCTGTTAGCTTTATTGCGAACACTTATGCACTGTTGTCTTGGTTTCAGATGACTGATAACCAGAACTCCTAAATCCTTTTCGCAATCAGTAGTATTAAGTTTGTAAGTGGCATGATTATTGCCCTGTCCAACATTTAGAACTTTGAAGATTGAGACACTTATGCAGCATATGGGAATCTTTATTCAGGAAACGTTTCGCCACACAGTGGCTTCATCAGTCCAATACAAAGAGGAAGGCGTAAGGAGAGGAGGAGAATGAGGTAATCAGTCCCTCAACCTGGAGTCGATGTGTTCAGTCCATCAATCTTGTAGAATGTACAGCATAGGGCCGTAGACGTGGCTTATATACTGTAGTGAGGTGACGTGAAGCAGGTGGAGGCGGGGTCATAGTGGTACCATCCACTAGTCGAAGTAGGTCTTCGTTAAAAGGTTGAACAAGTGTTGAAGAATTCTTTGTAACAAGATCCCATGATGCTGCAGTGTCTGACAGTTGTGATGAATGGTTTGAAAAACCGACAAGTTGAAGATTGAGACACTTATGCAGCAAAATGGGAATCTTTATTCAGGAAACGTTTCGCCACACAGTGGCTTCATCAGTCCAATACAAAGAGGAAGGCGTAAGGAGAGGAGGAGAATGAGGTAATCAGTCCCTCAACCTGGAGTCGATGTGTTCAGTCCATCAATCTTGTAGAATGTACAGCATAGGGCCGTAGACGTGGCATATATACTGTAGTGAGGTGACGTGAAGCAGGTGGAGGCGGGGTCATAGTGGTACCATCCACTAGTCGAAGTAGGTCTTCGTCCAAAGGTTGAACAAGTGTTAAGAATTCTTTGTAACAAGATCCCATGATGCTGCAGTGTCTGACAGTTGTGATGAATGGTTTGAAAAACCGACAAGTTGAAGATTGAGACACTTATGCAGCATATGGGAATCTTTATTCAGGAAACGTTTCGCCACACAGTGGCTTCATCAGTCCAATACAAAGAGGAAGGCGTAAGGAGAGGAGGAGAATGAGGTAATCAGTCCCTCAACCTGGAGTCGATGTGTTCAGTCCATCAATCTTGTAGAATGTACAGCATAGGGCCGTAGACGTGGCTTATATACTGTAGTGAGGTGACGTGAAGCAGGTGGAGGCGGGGTCATAGTGGTACCATCCACTAGTCGAAGTAGGTCTTCGTCCAAAGGTTGAACAAGTGTTGAAGAATTCTTTGTAACAAGATCCCATGATGCTGCAACACTTGTTCAACCTTTGGACGAAGACCTACTTCGACTAGTGGATGGTACCACTATGACCCCGCCTCCACCTGCTTCACGTCACCTCACTACAGTATATAAGCCACGTCTACGGCCCTATGCTGTACATTCTACAAGATTGATGGACTGAACACATCGACTCCAGGTTGAGGGACTGATTACCTCATTCTCCTCCTCTCCTTACGCCTTCCTCTTTGTATTGGACTGATGAAGCCACTGTGTGGCGATACGTTTCCTGAATAAAGATTCCCATATGCTGCATAAGTGTCTCAATCTTCAACTTGTCGGTTTTTCAAACCATTCATCACAACTGTCAGACACTGCAGCATCATGGGATCTGTTTACAAAGAATTCTTCAACACTTGTTCAACCTTTGGACGAAGACCTACTTCGACTAGTGGATGGTACCACTATGACCCCGCCTCCACCTGCTTCACGTCACCTCACTACAGTATATAAGCCACGTCTACGGCCCTATGCTGTACATTCTACAAGATTGATGGACTGAACACATCGACTCCAGGTTGAGGGACTGATTACCTCATTCTCCTCCTCTCCTTACGCCTTCCTCTTTGTATTGGACTGATGAAGCCACTGTGTGGCGAAACGTTTCCTGAATAAAGATTCCCATATGCTGCATAAGTGTCTCAATCTTCAACTTGTCGGTTTTTCAAACCATTCATCACAACTGTCAGACACTGCAGCATCATGGGATCTTGTTACAAAGAATTCTTCAACACTTGTTCAACCTTTGGACGAAGACCTACTTCGACTAGTGGATGGTACCACTATGACCCCGCCTCCACCTGCTTCACGTCACCTCACTACAGTATATAAGCCACGTCTACGGCCCTATGCTGTACATTCTACAAGATTGATGGACTGAACACATCGACTCCAGGTTGAGGGACTGATTACCTCATTCTCCTCCTCTCCTTACGCCTTCCTCTTTGTATTGGACTGATGAAGCCACTGTGTGGCGAAACGTTTCCTGAATAAAGATTCCCATATGCTGCATAAGTGTCTCAATCTTCAACTTGTCGGTTTTTCAAACCATTCATCACAACTGTCAGACACTGCAGCATCATGGGATCTTGTTACAAAAAATTCTTCAACACTTGTTCAACCTTTGGACGAAGACCTACTTCGACTAGTGGATGGTACCACTATGACCCCGCCTCCACCTGCTTCACGTCACCTCACTACAGTATATAAGCCACGTCTACGGCCCTATGCTGTACATTCTACAAGATTGATGGACTGAACACATCGACTCCAGGTTGAGGGACTGATTACCTCATTCTCCTCCTCTCCTTACGCCTTCCTCTTTGTATTGGACTGATGAAGCCACTGTGTGGCGAAACGTTTCCTGAATAAAGATTCCCATATGCTGCATAAGTGTCTCAATCTTCAACTTGTCGGTTTTTCAAACCATTCATCACATTTAGAACTTTGCATTTGTCTATATTAAACTGCATCTGCCACTTTTCCGACCACTGCATCAGTCTATTCAAATCATCCTGGAGTGTTCTAATGTCCTCAATAGAATGAATTGGACGGCCTATTTTGGTGTCATCAGCTAATTTGCTTATGTCGCTATTTATTCCGTCATCTATATCGTTTATGTAAATTGTGAACAACGAGGGGCCCAACACTGACCCCTGTGGAACACCGCTTGTGACGTGCCCCCATTCTGATTTCTCCCCATTTATGCAAACTCTCTGCTGTTTATTTGTCAGCCATGCCTCTACACAGGAGAAAATTTCTCCTCCTATTCCGTGTGCCTTAAGTTTCCTCAATAGCCTCTGGTGTGGAACTCTATCGAAAGCCTTACTGAAGTCCATATACACAATATCATATTCATTACCATGATCTACCTCCTCGAACGCCTTAGTGAAAAAAGTTAGTAAATTAGTAAAACAGGAACGCCCCTTTGTAAAACCGTGTTGAGAATCATTAATCAATCTGTGCCTGTCAAGATGGCTACGAATTGCTTCGGCAATTATTGATTCCATAAATTTTCCCACTATGGAGGTAAGGCTTATTGGTCTATAGTTCGAAGCTAAGGACCTGTCACCTGCCTTGTAAATAGGTATTACATATGCCATTTTCCACTTATCAGGCACTATGCCTGATAATAATAATAATAATAATAATAAGACGAAGAAGACGAAGAAGAAGACGAAGAAGAAGACGAAGAAGAAGACGAAGAAGAAGGCGAAGAAGAAGACGAAGATGAAGAAGACGAAGAAGACGAAGAAGAAGAAGACGACGATGGAGAAGAAGACGAAGAAGAAGAATATCTTTATTTCTACAAGTACATGTACAAGGTATACAGACCATAGCTGACATCAGTGACATAAGAACATAAGAACATAAGAACGAAGGAACACTGCAGAAGGCCTACTGGCCCATGCGAGGCAGGTCCAAGTCTCCTACCGGCTTAAGCCAATGCACCCAACCTAGTCAGGTCAGGTCACATTGACTTAAGGGAGGAACACGGCAACCGACCTGTTAGCACAAGCTATCAGGTCTAACTCACACCCACCCACATCTACTCATGTATTTATCCAACCTATTTTTAAAGCTACACAACGTTCTGGCCTCTATAACGGTACTTGGAGTTTGTTCCACTCATCCACAACTCTATTACCAAACCAGTACTTTCCTATATCCTTCCTGAATCTGAATTTTTCCAACTTAAAACCATTGCTGCGAGTCCTGTCTAGGCTAGATATTTTCAGCACACTATTTACATCCCCTTTATTTATTCCTGTCTTCCATTTATACACCTCAATCATATCCCCCCTAATTCTACGTCTTTCTAGAGAGTGCAGTTTCAGGGCCCTTAGTCTATCCTCATAGGGAAGGTTTCTGATTCATGGATCATCTTTGTCATCCTCCTTTGTACATTTTCCAGAGAATTTATATCCATTCTGTAATACGGTGACCAAAACTGTGCAGCATAATCTAAATGAGGCCTAACCAAGGATGTATAGAGTTGAAGAACAACCTGAGGACTCCTATTATTTATGCTTCTTGATATGAAGCCAAGGATTCTATTAGCTTTATTGCGAACACTTATGCACTGTTGTCTTGGTTTCAGATTACTGCTAACCAGAACTCCTAAATCTTTTTCGCAATCCGTAATATTAAGATCTACATTATTTAGTTTATATGTGGCATGGTTATTGTCCTGTCCAACATTTAGAACTTTGCATTTGTCTATATTAAACTGCATCTGCCACTTCTCCGACCACTGCATCAGTCTATTCAAATCTTCCTGGAGTGCTCGAATGTCCTCGTCAGAATGAATTCGACGGCCTATTTTGGTGTCATCGGCAAACTTGCCGATGTCGCTCTTTATGCCCTCATCTATGTCGTTTATGTAGATTGTGAACAGCAGGGGGCCCAACACTGACCCCTGTGGAACACCGCTCGTGACGCTTCCCCACTCTGATTTCTCCCCATTTATGCAAACTCTCTGCTGCCTATTTGTCAACCATGCCTCTATCCAGGAAAAAATTTCTCCTCCTATTCCATGTGCTTTAATTTTCCTCAATAGTCTCTGATGTGGGACCCTGTCAAAAGCCTTACTGAAGTCCATATACACAATATCATATTCATTACCATGATCTACCTCCTCAAATACCTTAGTGAAAAAAGTTAATAAATTCGTAAGGCAGGAACGCCCCTTTGTAAAACCATGCTGAGATTCGTTGATTAATTTATGCTTTTCAAGATGGCTACGAACTGCCTCGGCAATTATTGATTCCATAAATTTTCCCACTATGGAGGTTAGGCTTATTGGTCTATAGTTCAAAGCTAAGGACCTGTCACCTGTTTTGAAAATAGGTATCACATTTGCCATTTTCCACTTATCTGGCACCATGCCAGTTTGTAGTGATATGTTGAAAAGATTAGTCAAAGGTGTGCTAAGCTCCTCTTTTACATTCCTTTAGAACCCTTGCATACAGTTCATCAGGGCCTGGGGATTTGTTAGGTTTTAATTTATCTATTTGCCTAAGGACCATGTCACTTGTGACCCTAATAGTGCACAGTTTATTATCGTCCTGTTCTACATAATTTATCATTACTGGAATATCGCTGGTATCCTCCTGTGTAAAAAACTGAGAGGAAGTATGTGTTAAAAATTCTACACATTTCCTTATCACTGTCAGTGAGCTGACCCGAGGAACTTTTGAGTGGGCCTATCTTGTCCCTGATCTTACTTCTGTATACCTGAAAGAATCCTTTTGGGTTAGTCTTCGATTCTTTTGCAACTTTAACCTCATAATCTCTTTTTGCTTTTCTAATTTTCCCTTTTTTATTTCTCTCTTTAAACTGAATATATCGATTTCTTAATTGCCCCTCTCCTCTTTTGATTTGCCTATATATGCCTCTCTTTTGACCAATCAGATATTTTAATCTATTGTTCATCCATTTAGGATCATTTTTGTTTGATCTGATTTCCCTATTTGGAACATAATTTGACTGAGCAGCTAGAACTATGCCCTGGAAAGCATCATATCGGCAACCATCACCACCTACCTGACCCTTAGTCAGGTCATTCCAGTTCAGCCCACCTAAGTAATTTTTCAGTCCTATGAAATCAGCCAAGCGAAAGTCAGGGACGGAGACTTGATTGCCATTATTAGGGGAATTCCATATAGAAAGCCTCTTGTTATGCTCAGCATAGGATGTTATCTGGGCCCACCACCTTCGAGGAATCTAGTTCACCTAGCAGTTTCTTCACCTTCTTGGTTATGTGCATTGTGTCCAGCACTTGCTGGTGTACCATACTGCATAGGTTTGCTGGGCGCATTTCTATCTTCACTGTGAATACTTCTCTAAATCTTGCGCACAGCTTTTCACATACTTCCTGGTCACTGTAATGTTGAGGTACATTCATTAGACTCGTTATGTGCTTCTGTTGAGATACAGTTTACGAACCTATTATGTGCCTGTGTAATGTTGAGATACAATCCCTGGACCCACTTTGTACCTCTGTAACATCCTGACTACCACCAATCATGGTTATAGGGTTCATAAAGCTATTAAAACATATTTTTTCCTTCAATAGGCACTACAGGCCCCCCTAAGGGAGTAATGTGTTCACAAGACCACCTGACCTGGGGAGGTGTTCAGTACCAGGTGAACGAAAGTAACCTTAAAACTGCCCACGAAGTGGTGGTGTCTTACCTGCCCTTAAGCCACCTGGCTGCCCAGATGTTAGACATCTACCTGGCTTGTACCCTGGCTGCTACAGTCTTCTTCGCCCAGCCGGATGCCCTGAAAGGTTCACTGCTGGAGACGCTAGTTGAGGTGATGCTACTCTTTCCTGTAGTTATTACTGTGTCTAATTGATATTACAGGAGATCTCTGTATTAAGAAATGCTGGAAAATTATTTAAAAATTCTGAAAATAATGATACAATGAGTGACAGTATATATCAAATTTCTTTCAAAATATTTAGATGTTTTGGAAAAGTTAGACAAAAATCTGTGTTAAATCGGCACAACTATCCCAGCAGGATGGTTTTTAGACCAGACTACATCCCAGCAGGATGGTTTTTAGACCAGACTCCATCCCGGCAGGATGGTTTTTAGACCAGACTCCATCCCGGCAGGATGGTTTTTAGACCAGACTCCATCCTGGCAGGATGGTTTTTAGACCAGACTCCATCCCGGCAGGATGGTTTTTAGACCAGACTCCATCCCGGCAGGATGGTTTTTAGACCAGACTCCATCCCGGCAGGATGGTTTTTAGACCAGACTCCATCCCGGCAGGATGGTTTTTAGACCAGACTCCATCCCGCAGGATGGTTTTTAGACCAGACTCCATCCCGGCAGGATGGTTTTTAGACCAGACTCCATCCCGGCAGGATGGTTTTTAGACCAGACTCCATCCCGGCAGGATGGTTTTTTAGACCAGACTCCATCCTGGCAGGATGGTTTTTAGACCAGACTCCATCCAGGCAGGATGGTTTTTAGACCAGACTCCATCCCGGCAGGATGGTTTTTAGACCAGACTCCATCCAGGCAGGATGGTTTTTAGACCAGACTCCATCCCGGCAGGATGGTTTTTAGACCAGACTCCATCCCGGCAGATGGTTTTTAGACCAGACTCCATCCCGGCAGGATGGTTTTTTAGACCAGACTCCATCCCGGCAGGATGGTTTTTTAGACCAGACTCCATCCCGGCAGGATGGTTTTTTAGACCAGACTCCATCCCGGCAGATGGTTTTTAGACCAGACTCCATCCCGGCAGGATGGTTTTTAGACCAGACTCCATCCCGGCAGGATGGTTTTTAGACCAGACTCATCCCGGCAGGATGGTTTTTTAGACCAGACTCCATCCCGGCAGGATGGTTTTTAGACCAGACTCCATCCCGGCAGGATGGTTTTTAGACCAGACTCCATCCCGGCAGGATGGTTTTTAGACCAGACTCCATCCCGGCAGGATGGTTTTTAGACCAGACTCCATCCCGGCAGGATGGTTTTTAGACCAGACTCCATCCCGGCAGGATGGTTTTTAGACCAGACTCCATCCCGGCAGGATGGTTTTTAGACCAGACTACATCCCGGCAGGATGGTTTTAGGCCATACTCCAACACACAGGATGTTTTTTCAGAGAAAACTCCATCCCAATATTACATATGTACATATACGATTATTTCACATAAATACACTTATATACACACATATGACCTCAAATGTACACATCTTTTCATGTACAAATGCTTACGCACACATATACATACGTGTTCATTATGCATTAGCATTCACCTGGGTGATCAGTAACTTGCTGATGACTGCTGGTAAATCCCCGATGAAGACTGAGGTTGCAATTTACCATCTCAGTAGCAAGGTTTCCCTTCCACTCAAATTCAAATTCAAATTTAAAGTTTATTCTCTATAAGGATTACAATGCTGAGTTTACAGAAATTTGGTTATTGTGAGGTTTACATGTAGTAAAATTGTGATTACAGAGTGTACCACTAGAACGCTTAGCATGGCTAGGCATTTCGGGCATACTTAGTTTTATTCTTAATTGTAAAATATTACAAATTATGAGGTAAGTTGGTATTATGGCTAAGTGACTAAATACTAGTTTGTAAGTTTAGCAATGTGAATGCTTTTGTTTTGGCACAGTACATAGTTTCAGTGTTGGAGTATCACAGGATTCATTATTTTAAGATTGAGATTAATATATCTGTTTATGGTCAAATGAGTGAGTGAGTGTAAGTGCGAACCACCAGGTGGTATTCGTGTAGTTAGTTGACGGGGTGTATCAGGGAGATAAAATGTTTTCTAATGGTAGTTTTGAAGGTGATGAATGTGTCTGCAGTTCTAGAGTTCTCAGGTAGGGTATTCCAGATTTTAGGGCATTTGACATACATTGAATTTTTGTAAAGGTTTAGTCGGACACGGGGAATGTCGTAGAGATGTTTGTGTCTGGTGTTATGCCTGTGAGTTCTGTCACAACTATCAAGAAAGCGTTTTAGGTCAAGGTTGATATTAGAGTTTAAGGCCCTGTAGATGTAGATTGCACAGTAGTAAGTGTGGATGTACTGAACTGGGAGTAAGTTTAGGTCTATGAAGAGTGGGGGGGTGTGTTGCCAGGGATCGGATTTAGTGATTATTCTTACTGCAGCTTTTTGTTGGGTTATTATTGGCTTTAGGTGTGTTGCTGCAGTTGATCCCCAAGCACAAATAGCATAGGTGAGGTATGGATAAATAAGTGAGTGGTATAGTGTGAGAAGGGCATTTTGCGGCACGTAGTATCGTATCTTGGAGAGGATCCCAACCGTTTTGGATACTTTTTGGTTATATGCTGGATATGGGTGCTGAAATTCAGGTTGTTGTCAAGGTATAAGCCTAGGAATTTTCCCCCATTATTTCTGGTAATTAGAATGTTGTCAATCTTAATGTTAATTTGTGCATCTCCTGCTCTGCTACCAAACATAATATAGTAGGTTTTTGTCAGTGTTAAGCGTAAGTTTATTGGCTGTCATCCAAGTCGATATTTTAATCAGCTCCTCATTCACAATGGTGTTGAGGGTGGCAAGATTAGGGTGAGAGATGACATAAGTCGTGTCATCAGCAAAGAGAATGGGTTTCAGGTGTTGGGATACGTTTGGAAGGTCATTGATGTATATGAGGAAGAGCAGGGGACCAAGGACACTTCCCTGCGGAACTCCAGTATCAAGTGGCCGTGTTGCTGATGCTGTGTCTTTAATGGTGACGTACTGATACCTATTAGTAATGTAAGATTTGAAATAAGCAAGCGCATGGCCTCTTATACCGTAATGATCAAGTTTGTGGAGTAGGATGTCGTGGTCTACTGTGTCAAAAGCTTTTCTTAGGTCAATAAAAATTCCTAGTGGATATTCCTTATTTTCCAACGCTGTGTAAAGCAGATCTAGCATTTTTATGATTGCATCATTAGTGCTTTTATTTTTCCTGAATCCAAATTGGCAGGGGTTGAGTATGTTTTGAGCCGTTATAAATGAATACAGTCTCCTGTGCACGAGTTTCTCAAAGATTTTGGATAGCAATGGTAAGTTAGATATTGGCCTATAGTTGTTTAAGTCTGTAGGGTCACCACCTTTATGTATTGGTGTAACCCTTGCCATCTTGAGTAGTTTCGGGAAGGTGCTAGTCTCTAGTGACTTGTTAAAAAGTAATGAAATTGCATGCGAAAGGACATGGGCCGCTCGCTTGTATAGTAATGGTGGGACATGAGACAGATTCCCAGAGTTATTTTTAAGTGACTTTATAATCTCAATGACTTCCATGGGCTCAGTTGGTGCAAGATAGAAGGAATTAGGGAAATTCCCATCTAGGTAGTCCCCGGCATGGGCATTGGTATGTGTGATTTTACTGGCGAGATTAGATCCTATGTTTGAGAAGAAGTCGTTTATCTTGTTAGCTGTGTCAGTGGGATGTAGTGGTGTTTCATTAGGTTTAGTTAGGACAATATTCTTGGTTTTTCTCAGTTTGTGGGTCCCTAGAATCTGAGAGAGTGTTTTCCAAGTCTTTTTTATATCTCCTCTAGTCTGTGAATCTACTGGAGTAGTATAGTTGTTTGGCTTTCTTTATTACTTTGGTGAGAGCTGATGAATAGTGTTTAAGAGTATCTTTGTGTATTAAGCCCTGTCTATATTGCTTTTCATATTGGTGTTTCTTGTCAATGGATTTCAGAATGGTGCTGGTTAGCCATGGGCAACCAAGCCGTTTGTGATCTGTTTTGTTTTTATAGGACAATGTTTGTTGTATAGTCTAAGTAATTTGATAAGAAAAATGTCTGTCCAGTCATCAATACTATTGGCCTTGGAGAATTCTGTAGGCCAATCAACAGTCTCTAGGTCAGCTGTGAACTTCCTTACTGTGGCCTCGTCATGGAGTCTAAATGAGACTGTTGTATTCAAGTGGTGGTTTACTAATGTTTGTCAGGAGGAAGGTAGGGTAGTGGTCTGTAGTGCTATCTGTGATTATCCCTGATTTAAGGGGGGCTAGTATATTGGTCCATATGTGGTCTATTATGGTTGCACTTGTCTCAGTGAGCCTGGTTGGTTTAGTTATTGTTGGTATGAGAAGTGTGTTGTTCATATTGTTGATGAAATCAGTTACAGGCTGATCATCTAGTAAGCCAAGGTTGATGTTGAAGTCTCCAGCTAAGAGAAGGTGGTGCTTATTCATTTGTCTTTTTTTATTAGTGACTTTAATTTCTCACTGAAATTTGGGATGTTTGTGTGAGGTATCCGGTAAATGGCACCGATTGTTATAGGCGTCTTAAGGTTTTTTTACAGTAAAATTAGCAAAAATGTATTCCCCATATTCATCACTAAAGCAAGTGGTGCTAAGACAAGGTAATTGGTTAGAGTAATAGATTGCAATACCACCCCCAACTTGGTTTGGTCTGCAGTTGTGAATTGCTGTGTATCCTGGTAGAGGGTAGATATCTATTGTGTCCTTTTTAAGCCAGGTCTCAGTAAGAATAATGCAGGAGAAGGGTGTCTTTAGTGATTCAAGGAGTGCTAGGAGGTCATCATAGTGTTTGCTTAAGGACCTGATGTTGTAGTTAAGTACTGATAGACTTTTAGCATTGTTTAGGATAGTGGTGGCTTGTGATGCTGTGTAATAAAGGCAGTTACTTTCCAATAGGTTTTGATTGGGTGTCAGATTATGGAGGTTTAGATCAGGGTCAACGTGATCAATCATCTTCTAGGTTTAAATTATGGTTATTTATATCCTGAGTTGTGTGTTGAGTTCTAGTACTGATATCTGTAGTGGTTGGAAGTTTGGACAAGTATATAGCTAGAGTATTTTGGTCATGTAGGGTATAGTCACTACTACACATAATGAAGTTGATGTTGTCTATGTGTTGTGCTGGAATGAACTAAAGTACAACTAGGTATAAACTAGTAATATAAAAATACAAATTAAAAATAGAACAAGACTCTCCCTTGTAATTGCACTAAGGTCTAATAATGACTTTTGTGGAGTCTGTTTTGAGCTAGAATGAGCTTAAGTACATTAGGTTTAATCTAATAATATAAAAATACAAATTAAAAATAGCACTAGTCTCTCACTAGTAATTGCACTATGGTCTAATATAGTGAATTTGGTATTGACTATGTATGGAGTTAGAATGAGCTATGGTACAACTGAATTTAATCTAATAATATAAAAATACAAATTAAAAATAGCACTAGTCTCTCACTAGTAATTGCACTATGATCTAGTATAGTGAATTTGGTAATGATCACTAACAACTGGGCATTCCACAAGGCCTAAGATCACTAACAACTGAGCATTCCACAAGGCCTAAGATCACTAACAACTGGATATTTATAACAGCATAGTGGTAAAGGCCGTCTGCCTTCTATCTTTTCAAGCCTTTATAAGCAGAATATTCTGGAAGACTTGCCTGTGGTTTGACCATTTATAGAGGATTGAGAAGAATAGAATGACTAGTAGGGCGTATATATCTAGGGAGGAGGGGTAGGGGTCATCCTAGGAAAGATTGGAGATAAGAAATAAATGAGGCTTTGAGTGCTAGGGGCTTGGACATCCAACATTCCAAAGTTGACAATGGCCCAACCTAACTCTGGCAGTCACCCGGGCAAGCACTCTGCTTTTATGTAACCCACGAAAATAACTTTCTAAAGGGAAACGGATACTAGTATTCTCATGACTCCGGGAGTGGGTTGGTTTTCAGTCTTCCGGAGTTGCTGGTCTTCATCAGGATGAGTTTTAAGATCGAAAGAAGGATGCGCAGCCTCTCAAAAGTAAACGTAGATTTTTCACTCGTTTCATCCTGACAACTGATTCCTAAATGAGAAGTTATCCTGGCGACAGAATTACGAGACTCTCAGTCTTGAACACTCTTCAGATTATTCTAAATGTCCGGTTTGCCTCTTAGTGTATATACTCTGAAAGGTGTATGTCTCTCACTTTTATACACTGAGTGGTGTATGACTCTGTGTATATACTCTGAGAGGTACCCACATTTCTGTGGTTGCAGGGGTTGAGTCATAGCTCCTGGCCCCGCCTCTTCACTGATCGCTACAAGGTCCTCTCTCTCTCCCTGCTCTATGAGCTTTATCATACCTCTTCTTAAAACTATGTATGATTCCTGCCTCCACTGTGGCACTTGCCAGACTATTCCACTTACTGACATATCTATGACTAAAGAAATACTTCCTAACATCTCTTTGACTCATCTGAATCTTCAACTTCCAATTGTAACCCCTTGTTTCTGTGTCCCATCTGTGGAGCATCCTGCCTCTGTCCACCTTCTCAATTCCTCGCAGTATTTCGTATGTCGTTATCATGTCTTCCTTAACCCTCCTGTCCTCCAGTGTCGTCAGGCCAATTTCCTTTAACCTTTCTTCGAAGGACATTCCCCTTAGTTCTGGAACTAGTATTCTGGCAATCCTTTGCACTTCCTCTAATACCTTGACGTGCTTGACCAGATGTGGGTTCCAAATTGGTGCTGCATACTCCAGTATGGTCCTGACTTGCACGGTATACAGAGTCTTGAACGATCCCCTACTGAGGTATCGAAACGCTATTCTCAGGTTTGCCAGGAGCTCACATACTGCAGCAGTCATCTGGTTGATGTGTCCTCAGGAGATGTGTTCGGTGTTATACTCACCCCAAGATCCTTTTTCCTTGAGTAAGGCTTGCAGTCTTTGGCCACTTAACCTATACTCTGCGGTCTTCTTTGCCGTTCCCCTATCTTCATGACTTTGCATTTGGCGGGCTTAAATTCGAGGAGCCAGTTGCTGGACCAGGCTTCCAGCCTGTGGGACCCCGCTCGTCACAGATGCCCACTATGATACCTAATCATGTACCATGACTTGTTGTTGCCTCCCGGTCAGGTATTCTCTGATCCATTGTAGTGGTCTTCGTGTTATATGCACCTGATTCTTTAGCCTCTGCACTAATCTCTTGTGAGGAACTGTTTCGAAGTCATTCTTGCAGTCCAAGAAAATGCAATCAACCCACCCCTTCCTCTCATGTTTTACTTCTGTTGCTTTGTCATAAAACTCCAAAAAGTTTGTGACACAGGATTTGCCTTCTATGAATCCGTGCTGGTTGTCGTTGATAATCTTGTTCCATTCCAGTTGCTCCTCCACTCTCCTCCTGATAATCTTCTCCATGACTTTACATACTATACACGTCATGGACACTGGTCTATAGTTCAGTGCCTCTTTTCTGTCTCCTTTTTTAAAAATGGGAAC
The DNA here is from genome assembly GCF_026875155.1 of Cherax quadricarinatus. Classification (NCBI taxonomy): domain Eukaryota; kingdom Metazoa; phylum Arthropoda; class Malacostraca; order Decapoda; family Parastacidae; genus Cherax; species Cherax quadricarinatus. Next base: position 129,688,935 of record NC_069399.1, on the reverse strand, counting down.
TACATTTGCCGTCTTCTATACCTTGGGTAGTTGCCCAGTTATTAGGGATGTGTTGAAGATTGTGGTTAGTGGCACACACAGCGTATCTGCTCCCTCTCTAAGGTCCCACTGGGAGATGTTATCTGGTCCCACCGCCTTTGAATTATCAAGGTCACTTATTACCTCTCGGTGTATATACACCGAGAGGTGTATGCCTTACTGTGTATATATGCTGAGAAGAGTATATCCCTCAATATAGACACAGAGAGGTACTCACCTCCTCACCTATTTGTGGTTGCAGGGGTCGAGTCTTAGCTCCTGGCCCCGCCTCTTCACTGGTTGCTACTGGGTTCTCTCTCTTCCTGCTCAATGAGCTTTATCAAACCTCGTCTTAAAACTATGTATGGTTCCCGCCTCCACTACGTCACTTTCTAGGCTATTCCCCATTGCCTGACAACTCTGTCTGAAGAAATACTTCCTAACATCCCTTTGACTCATTTGAATCTTCAATTTCCAATTGTGACCTCTTGTTTCTGTGTCCCCTCCTTGGAACATCCTGTCTTTGTCCACCTTGTCTATTCCGTGCAGTATTTTATCTGCCGTTATCATGTCTCCCCTGACCTTCCTGTCCTCCAGTGTCGTCAGGCCGATTTCCGTTAACCTTTCTTCATAGGACATTCCCCTTAGCTCTGGAATTAACCTTGTCGCAAACCTTTGCACTTTCTCTAATTTCTTGACGTGCTTGATCAAGTGCAGGTTCCAAACAGGTGCTGCATACTCCAGTATGAGCCTGACGTACACGGTGTACAGTGTCTTGAACGATTCCTTGCTAAGGTATCAGAACGCTGTTCTCAGGTTTGCCAGACGCCCATATGCTGCAGCAGTTATCTGGTTGATGTGTGCTTCCGGAGACATGCTCGGTGTTATACTCACCCCAAGAGCTTTCTCCTTGAGCGAGGTTTGCAGTCTTTGGCCACCTAGCCTATACTCTGTCAGCGGTCTTCTGTGCCCTTCCCCGATCTTCATGACTTTGCATTTGGCGGGGTTAAATTCGAGAAGCCAGTTGCTGGACCAGGTGTCCAGTCTGTCCAGGTCTCTTTGAAGTCCTGCCTGATCCTCATCTGATTTAATTCTCCTTATTAACTTCACATCGTCTGTGAACAGGGACACTTCTGAGTCTATCCCTTCCATCATGTAGTTCACATATACCAAAAATAGCACTGGTCCTAGGACCGACCCCTGTGGGACCCCGCTCGTCACAGGTGCCCACTGTGATACCTCATTACATACCATGACTCGTTGTTGCCTCCCTGTCATGTATTCTCTGATCCATTGCAGTGCCTTTCCTGTTATATGCGCCTGATGTCTCTCAGTGTATATACACTGAGATATGTATGTCTCAGTTTATATATACTGAGTTATATGTCTCACTGTATATACACTGAGAGTTTACATTAATCACAATATTAGTTAATAAAGCATTGTAAATTCTTGGTGTACATGACACATGTAGTCTTAGTGACTGACCTTCTTGTAGGAAATAGACTTTATGCTCATTAAAAACCAGCAACCCTTAATTACCATATTGTATTAAATAGGCTTTTAACCCTTTTAATCAGTCTACCATAATTACATTTTTTGCAGGTTCAGCCATCATGTGTGTTAGCAGTACCCAGAGTCTGGGAGAAGATTTACGAGAAGATGCAGGAGGCAGCCTCTGCTGTGGGAACAGTGAAGAAGTCACTGTCTTCCTGGGCCAGGCATCACGGACTCAACTATTACACTGCCTTATATGAGGGAAGGTCAGTTGAATACATGAATACTATGTCTACAACACCTATGTGTCATGACATCATGAGAGGTAATGGGAGTAATCCTATTATCTGTCTCAGTGCTGGAGGCAACGATGTTGGCAGACGTAGGAGTGAAGACCTGATTAGCAGGTATAGGTCAGCAATAGAAATAATTAGGAGTAAGGGTGGGAACCCTCCCATATGTGGTATTTTGCCAAGGAGGGGAGTTGGAAATGAATGGTTGTCCAGGGCAATTGGTGTCAATTGCTGGCTGGACAAATACTGTAAGGAAAATGTGGTAACATTCATTGACAACTGGGACCTTTTCTATGCAGAAATGACATGTATGCCAGGGATGGGGTTCATTTAAATCTGGGTGTGGGGGGGGAGCACTGCCAACTGCAGTGGGGGGAGCAGTTAGGACTTTAAACTAGGATAGTTAGTGGTATGGGTTTTGGCAGGAAAACAGTGAAGTCCCAATGTAGTAATATTACTAGTTCTAGGGAACTAGTAATAATAAGAACGAGGTAGATATTGAAAAGCCAGGGACCTTGGGTGATAAGGACAGTGATAGGTTTAGTAGAAAAATAGAAATGAGCGGGAAAGGGGTAAAGAGAAAGAGTCTTTCAATGTTTATTATCTAATGCCGTAGTGCTAGAATAAGATGGACGAGTTGTATTAGTTGCTAGTGCAGTAACATTGATGTATTTGCCTTAACTGAGACGTGGTTTAATTAAAAAAGTCGGGACATGCCTGCGGAATTCATATTCAGGTTTTAAATTGTTCCAAAAAGATAGAAGTATGGGAAGGGGGGTGGGGTGGCATTGTATGTCCGAGATCGCTTGAACTGTTGTATAAAAAGGGGTATTAAGTCTGAAGTAACACATACAGAGTCTTTTTTGGATAGAATTTTCAGAGGGGCATGAAAAACTGATTTTAGGAGTGAATATACCGTCCCCCAAACTTAGATAGGGACCAAGGGAAACTACTATGGGAGGAAATGTTAAGGCCACAAGGCACGATAATGTAGTAATTTTAGGAGACTTTAACTTTAGTCATGTTGATTGGAATTTTTTTGACTGGGAATTTAGAATCATACGACTTCTTAAAGAAATTCAGGATTGTTTTTTGAAGCATTTGTGACAGAACCTACAAGGGGAAATTAACCTGCTTGACTTAGTTATGGCACACAATGAATCCCTTTTTAAATAATTTAGAAATTTCAGGGGAACTGGTGCTAGCGACCACAAATCAATTACATTTAGCATTGAATGGAAGTACGATAGTAGCGATAACTCAGTAACAGTCCCAGATTTCGCTTAGAAATTACGATGGGCTTAGAGAACACTTATCATCTGTTGACGGGGGTAACGAAGAGAGCTATCAATATGACAGTTTTCTGAACACTATACATGCTGCTCAAAGAGCGTTATCCCATAAAAAAGAAATTAGATCAAATAGAAATGACCCAAAATGGATGAATAATAGGCTCAAATATCTACTAGGGCATAAGAAAGGAATTAAGGCGTATCAAAAGAGGTGAGGGTCATCTTAATGAATCAGTATATTGACATTAAGAGGGACATTAAAAAGGGATAAGAAAAGCTAAAAAGGGGCTATGAAATTAAAGTTGCTAGGGGTTCTAAAACTAACCCAAAAAGTTTTTTTTCCAGGTCTATAGAACAAAAGTTAGAGAATAAGATAGATCCCCTTAAAAATAACTATGGGCACCTTACAGACAAAGAGAATAAATGTGCTTGATTTTAAATAATTATTTTCTTCCCCAATTTTAAAACAGAAGACACTAACAATATTCCAGTAATTAATTTTTAAAAGTGGCTAGAAGAAGATAAATTATGTAACATCATCACTAGTGAATGGTTGTGAAGCAGATAGACAGACTGAAGCAAAATAATCGCCGGGCCCTGATGAGTTTTTTCAAGGGTTCTTAAGAATGCAAAATGCAATCCTGTGAACCATTAACTAATATTTTAATTTTTTCTCTTCAAGCAGGTGTAGTGTCTGATATGTGGAAGATGGCTAATGTAATTCCTATTTTTAAACAGGGACAAGTCGTTTCCGTCATATTACCGCCCAATAAGCCTGGACCTCAATTGTAGGGAAATTACTAGTCAATTTTAGCTGAGATTATAAGAAGCCATCTCAATAAGCATAGCTTGATTAATGATACTCACCATGGATTCACAAGAGGGCCGGTTTTTGTCTAACTAATTTATTAACTTCTTCATAAAGCTTTTGAGGCTGTTGACCACAATAAAGAATTTGATATTATTACTTAGATTTTAGTAAGGCTTTTGATAGAGTTCCGCACCATAGACTGTTAAAGAAAGTGCAGCTCATGCATTGGGGGGAAAAGTGCTCTCGTGGATCGAGTCATGGCTCACTGACAGAAGCATGTCCATAAATGGGGTTAAGTCCAGTGGGGATCTGTAACAAGTGGCGTTCCACAGGGATCAGTCTTGGGCCCGTTGTTGTTTTAAAATATATATCAATGATCTTGAGGGGAAATTTCTAGTGATAAAGAGCAAATTCGCCGATGACACAAAGATAGGTAGGATAATTGATTCAAACTAGATGTTAGGAACTTCAGGAGGATTTAAACAAACTCTATTTTTGGTCAGAAAGGTGGGAGATGCAGTTTCAATGTAGATAAATGCAAGGTTCTGAAGCTTGGGAGTGCCCATAACCCTAGTACTTATAAGTTAAATGATGTAGAACTTAGCCATACAGATTGCGAAAAGGACTTGGGGTTATGGTGAGCAGCAACCTTAAACCAAGACAGCAATGCCTAACGTACGTAATAAGGCAAATAATTACTGGGATTTATATCAAGAAGTGTAAGCAACAGAAGTCCAGAGGTCATACGCAGCTTTTTACATCATTATAAGGCCTCACCTAGATTATGCAGCTCAGTTCTGGTCTCCGTATTAACAAAATGGACATAAATTCGTTAGAAAACATTCAGCGTAGGATGACTAAATTAATACATAGCATTAGAAATCTTCCTTATGAAGAAAGATTGAAGACTCTTAAGTTACATTCACTTGTTAGACGAAGAATGAGGGGAGACCTGATCGAAGTGTATAAGTGGAAGATAGGTATTAATAAAGGGGACATTAATAAGGTCTTGAGGATGTCTCTCCAAGAGAGAACCCGCAGTAATGGATTTAAATTAGATAAGTTTAGATTTAGAAAGGACATAGGAAAGTATTGGTTTGGAAATAGGGTAGTTGATGAGTGGAACAGTCTACCTAGTTGGGTTATTGAGGCTAGGACTTTGGGTAGCTTCAAATCTAGGTTGGATAAGTACATGAGTGGGAGGGGTTGGATTTGAGTGGGGCTTGCACATCAGAGCTTATTTCTTGGGTGGCATTGAAAATTGGGTTGGGCAAATGTTTTGTTAGTGGGATGAATTGTAAAGGACCTGCCTAGTATGGGCCAGCAGGCCTCCTGCAGCGTTCCTCCTTATGTTCTTATGTTCTTATATTGATGAATAGGCACATAATGGGTCCAGGGACTGTGCCTCATGTTTCTAGAGGGGCATAATGGGCCCAAGGAATGTACTTCAACATTATAGACGCACATAATGGGTCCAAGGACTATACCTCAACATTACAGAGACACATAATGGGTCCAAGGACTGTACCTCAACATTATAGAGGCAGAATGATAAGTTCCCACTCCAGGCAGCACACTCTACCAATATTCAAAACTCTAAACTTACTCACCGTACAAAAATCCATACTTATTGTTGTACCTACTACATACATAGGACACTAAACTCGGATATAAACCCTCCCCTCAAACTTCTCCTTGCCAACCTCAACAGAACACATGACCATAACACAAGGCACAGATCACTCTTTGATGTTCCCCGTGTCCATCTCACACTACGTAAAAACTCAATTCAAATAAGATAAGATTTCGTTCGGATTTTTAACCCCGGATGGTTAGCCACCCAGGATAACCCAAGAAAGTCAGTGCGTCATCGAGGACTGTCTAACGTATTTCCGTTGTGGTCCTCAATCTTGTCCCCCAGGATGCCACCCACACCAGTCGACAAACACCCAGGTACCTATTTGCTGCTAGGTGAACAGGACAACAGGTGTAAGGAAGCGTGTCGAAATGTTTCCACCCTCCGGGAATCGAACCCGGGCCCTCCGTGTGTGAAGCGGGAGCTTTAGCCACCAGGCCACCGGGTCACCCTAAAGACCCAAAAATCTGAAATTCATTACCTGTGAATATAAAAGAAATACTGTCTGTTTATCAGTTCAAGACTCTTCTTAAAAACCACTCTGGTGGCCTGGTGGTTAACGCTCTCGCTTCACACGGTGAGGGCCTGGGTTCGATTCCCAGCCAGAGTAGAAACATTGGACGTGTTTCTTTCCACCTGTTGTCTATGTTCCCCATCAGTAAAATGGGTACCTGGGTGTTAGTGGACTGGTGTGGGTCGCATCCTGGGACACTGACCTAAGGAGGCCTGGTCACAGACCGGGCCACGGGGGCGTTGACCCCCGGAACTCTCTCCAGGTAAACTCTCCAGGTACTCAACCACAACTAAATAAATACTTAATAACTGAATCTCATAAAAGTATAACCTGTGACCCTATCAAACTATTTTTTTTTTAATTACATTCTCTTGAATTTCCAGCAACTCATCTAATGACCATATGACCTGTTTCTGCACTACAGATCACTGATTTTACTCCATCTGATTTGATTATATTATACATTGTTATGCTACAAATTTGTACAACTTTAAAGCTTCTTATTTAAAATACTCATTTGTACTTCATGTTGTAATTTGTTTACTGTAAGTTTTACCACTGAATATATCATTGCTTAGTTAATCTTAAGTTAATTTTGAGCTGCCCATAATGCTGCATACAAGTGGCTTCGGCATGTTACACTTAACCACTGTATTTCTTTGTACTTCTATGTATCATGTCCAAATAAAAAATAAATAAATAAATGAAATGAGTCCAGGGAATGTACCTCAACATTGCAGAGGCACATAATGGGACCACTGACTGTATCTCAACATTACAGAGGCACATAATGGGACCACTGACTGTATCTCAACATTGCAGAGGCACATAATGGGACCACTGACTGTATCTCAACATTACAGAGGCACATAATGGGACCACTGACTGTATCTCAACATTACAGAGGCACATAATTGGACCACTGACTGTACCTCAACATTACAGAGGCACATAATGGGACCACTGACTGTATCTCAACATTGCAGAGGCACATAATGGGACCACTGACTGTATCTCAACATTACAGAGGCACATAATGGGACCACTGACTGCATCTCAACATTACAGAGGCACATAATGGGACCACTGACTGTATCTCAACATTACAGAGGCACATAATGGGACCACTGACTGTACCTCAACATTACAGAGGCACATAATGGGACCACTGACTGTATCTCAACATTACAGAGGCACATAATGGGACCACTGACTGTATCTCAACATTACAGAGGCACATAATGGGACCACTGACTGTATCTCAACATTACAGAGGCACATAATGGGACCACTGACTGTATCTCAACATTAGAGGCACATAATGGGACCACTGACTGTATCTCAACACTACAGAGGCACATAATGGGACCACTGACTGTATCTCAACATTACAGAGGCACATAATGGGACCACTGACTGCATCTCAACACTACAGAGGTACATAATGGGACCACTGACTGTATCTCAACATTACAGAGGCACATAATGGGACCACTGACTGTATCTCAACATTAGAGGCACATAATGGGACCACTGACTGTATCTCAACATTACAGAGGCACATAATGGGACCACTGACTGCATCTCAACACTACAGAGGCACATAATGGGACCACTGACTGTATCTCAACATTACAGAGGCACATAATGGGACCACTGACTATATCTCAACACTACAGAGGCACATAATGGGACCACTGACTGTATCTCAACACTACAGAGGCACATAATGGGACCACTGACTGTATCTCAACATTAGAGGCACATAATGGGACCACTGACTGTATCTCAACACTACAGAGGCACATAATGGGACCACTGACTGTATCTCAACACTACAGAGGCACATAATGGGACCACTGACTGTATCTCAACACTACAGAGGCACATAATGGGACCACTGACTGTATCTCAACATTAGAGGCACATAATGGGACCACTGACTGTACCTCAACATTAGAGGCACATAATGGGACCACTGACTGTATCTCAACATTAGAGGCACATAATGGGACCACTGACTGTATCTCAACACTACAGAGGCACATAATCGGACCACTGACTGTATCTCAACATTACAGAGGCACATAATGGGACCACTGACTGTATCTCAACATTACAGAGGCACATAATGGGACCACTGACTGTATCTCAACACTACAGAGGCACATAATGGGACCACTGACTGTATCTCAACACTACAGAGGCACATAATGGGACCACTGACTGTATCTCAACATTACAGAGGCACATAATGGGACCACTGACTGTATCTCAACATTACAGAGGCACATAATGGGACCACTGACTGTATCTCAACATTACAGAGGCACATAATAGGACCACTGACTGTATCTCAACATTACAGAGGCACATAATGGGACCACTGACTGTATCTCAACATTACAGAGGCACATAATGGGACCACTGACTGTATCTCAACATTACAGAGGCACATAATGGGACCACTGACTGTATCTCAACACTACAGAGGCACATAATGGGACCACTGACTGTATCTCAACATTACAGAGGCACATAATGGGACCACTGACTGTATCTCAACATTACAGAGGCACATAATGGGACCACTGACTGTATCTCAACATAACAGAGGCACATAATGGGACCACTGACTGTATCTCAACATTACAGAGGCACATAATGGGACCACTGACTGTATCTCAACATTACAGAGGCACATAATGGGACCACTGACTGTATCTCAACATTACAGAGGCACATAATGGGACCACTGACTGTATCTCAACATTACAGAGGCACATAATGGGACCACTGACTGTATCTCAACACTACAGTTTCTAGGAACTGTACCTTAGCATAACGGGATCCAGGGACTGTTTGTGTTACAGGTCACTAAGAGATGTTTGTGTTACAGGTCACTAAGAGATGTTTGTGTTACAGGTCACTAAGAGATGTTTGTGTTACAGGTCACTAAGAGATGTTTGTGTTACAGGTCACTAAGAGATGTTTGTGTTACAGGTCACTAAGAGATGTTTGTTACAGGTCACTATGAGATGTTTGTGTTACAGGTCACTAAGAGATGTTTGTGTTACAGGTCACTCACCAGGTACGAGAAGACAGCTAATGCTCTTGCCAAGAAGTTAGTGTTGAATAAGGTGAAATATGCCTTGGGCTTGTCTCGTACCAAGTTCCTGTGTTCAGGTAATGTCTCGTTCCTTGTTTCTGTGCTCAGGGAATCTTACACAATATTCTTGTGTTTAGATAATCTCACACAATATTCCTCTTCACACACACAAGGTTCAATAGCAGTCCTAGTACTGATCTTTGAGGATACCTACTTGTTACCCTCTCCTAGGGTGACGTCCCGTACCTTGCTGTTACTCCCTACACTCAGTCATTGAGGTACTCCCTCACGAAATCGTAATAACACGATTGCAAATGAATCAGGCCAGTGTGTTAACCACTGAGCCAGCTGGCTCTAATATGATTACTCTAACAAATATATTTCAATGCACCATACGGAGGTTAGCATGAACCATCAATGTGACCACAAATGCAGGATTTTACAGACGCATCTCATACCAGAGTAACTGTGGCATACTCTAGGTCAAGTCCCCTCAAAGCCTTTGAGTTTTAGGGCTCACTTGCCATGAGTTCGAGTCCCCACCCTTTCCTTCATTTATTAGAGCACCCTGCCTTGTCACCCTGCCTCTCCCTCTAATTTCAGGACTAATCACTTAAGGATGGTACTTTAACAAATGCTTTCCTGACCTAGAAAATGCTGTCTCTCCAGTGAGTCTGGCATAGAACTACAGACAGATTTCCCTACCAGCATTACCTCTACCAGTACTTCACTTCTTTCTTCCATTCTTTGTCCCTTTCCTGTCCTAGTTTAATTAGTTTAATATCTTTATTATGCACCTCATATCCATCCTGTGGGCGGTAGTCAAAAGATTACAGAGGTACATAATGGGTCCAGGGACTGGACCCCAAAGTTATGATAGCTGAACTAGTTACAAAGGTAATGAACTCCAGGTAGATCTGGTCACAATCATAGAAAGTTACAGAGGTAATGAATCAGCCTCACTCCTATATACATGGTTACAATCATGAACAAATTACAAAGTAATGAGCCACTGACACGTCCACACCCGATCACAATTGTAATGAGTTAAATACAAATATTAAATGGGTCATACACCCACACGAGCGTGCGTGCACACACACACACACATACACACGAGGGCGCACGCACAGACACATGCACAAGACACACACACACACACACACACACACACACACACACACACACACACACACACACACACACACACACACACACACACACACAGACACACACACACACAGACACACACACACAGACAGACAGACAGACACACACACACACAGACACACACACACATACACAGTAGAGCTACAAGTGGAGGGAGAAGCAGGAAGGCCAGGACGAATGAAGCCAAACTACAAGAAAGGGGACTACACAGGAATGAGGAACTACCTGAACGGGGTTCAGTGGGACAGAGAACTGGCAGGGAAGCCAGTTAATGAGATGATGGAATATGTAGCAACAAAATGCAAGGAGGCTGAGGAGAGGTTTGTACCCAAGGGTAACAGGAGTAATGAAAAAGCCAGGATGAGCCCATGGTTTACCCAAAGGTGCAGGGAGGCAAAAACCAAGTGTGCTAGGGAATGGAAGAAATATAGAAGGCAAAGGACCCAGGAGAATAAGGAGAACAGTCGTAGAGCCAGAAACGAATATGCACAGATAAGAAGGGAGGCCCAAAGACAATATGAAAATGACATAGCAGCGAAGCCAAATCTGACCCGAAACTGTTGTACAGCCACATCAGGAGGAAAACAACAGTCAAGGACCAGGTAATCAGGCTAAGGAAGGAAGGAGGAGAGACAACAGGAAATGACCGTGAAGTATGTGAAGAACTCAACAAGAGATTCAAAGAAGTGTTCACAGAGGAGACAGAAGGGACTCCAGAAAGACGGAGAGGTGGGGCACACCACCAAGTGCTGGACACAGTGCCCCACAACCGAGGAAGAAGTGAAGAGGCTTCTGAGTGAGCTAGATACCTCAAAGGCAATGGGGCCAGATAACATCTCCCCATGGGTATTGAGAGAGGGAGCAGAGGCGCTATGTGTACCCCTAACAACAATATTCAATACATCTATCGAAACAGGGAGATTGCCTGAGGCATGGAAGACAGCAAATGTAGTCCCAATCTTTAAAAAGGAGACAGACATGAAGCATTAAACTACAGACCAGTGTCACTGACATGTATAGTATGCAAAATCATGGAGAAGATTGTCAGGAGAAGAGTGGTGGAACACCTAGAAAGGAATGATCTCATCAACAGCAGCCAGCATGGTTTCAGGGACGGGAAATCCTGTGTCACAAACCTACTGGAGTTCTATGACATGGTGACAGCAGTAAGACGAGAGAGAGAGGGGTGGGTGGATTGCATTTTCTTGGACTGCAAGAAGGCGTTTGACACAGTTCCACACAAGAGATTGGTCCAAAAACTGGAGGACCAAGCAGGGATAACAGGGAAGGCACTACAATGGATCAGGGAATACTTGTCAGGAAGACAGCAGCGAGTCATGGTACGTGGCGAGGTGTCAGAGTGGGCACCTGTGACCAGCGGGGTCCCGCAGGGGTCAGTCCTAGGACCAGTGCTGTTTCTGGTATTTGTGAACGACATGACGGAAGGAATAGACTCTGAGGTGTCCCTGTTTGCAGATGACGTGAAGTTGATGAGAAGAATACACTCGATCGAAGACCAGGCAGAACTACAAAGGGATCTGGACAGGCTGCAGACCTGGTCCAGCAATTGGCTCCTGGAGTTCAATCCCACCAAGTGCAAAGTCATGAAGATTGGGGAAGGGCAAAGAAGGCCGCAGACGGAGTACAGTCTAGGGTGTCAGAGACTACAAACCTCACTCAAGGAAAAAGATCTTGGGGTGAGTATAACACCAGGCACATCTCCTGAAGCGCACATCAACCAAATAACTGCTGCAGCATATGGGCGCCTAGCAAACCTCAGAACAGCATTCCGACATCTTAATAAGGAATCGTTCAGGACCCTGTACACCGTATACGTTAGGCCCATATTGGAGTATGCGGCACCAGTTTGGAACCCACACCTAGCCAAGCACGTAAAGAAACTAGAGAAAGTGCAAAGGTTTGCAACAAGACTAGTCCCAGAGCTAAGAGGTATGTCCTACGAGGAGAGGTTAAGGGAAATCAACCTGACGACACTGGAGGACAGGAGAGATAGGGGGGACATGATAACGACATACAAAATACTGAGAGGAATTGACAAGGTGGACAAAGACAGGATGTTCCAGAGATTGGACACAGTAACAAGGGGACACAGTTGGAAGCTGAAGACACAGATGAATCACAGGGATGTTAGGAAGTATTTCTTCAGCCACAGAGTAGTCAGTAAGTGGAATAGTTTGGGAAGCGATGTAGTGGAGGCAGGATCCATACATAGCTTTAAGCAGAGGTATGATAAAGCTCACGGCTCAGGGAGAGTGACCTAGTAGCGATCAGTGAAGAGGCGGGGCCAGGAGTTCGGACTCGACCCCCGCAACCTCAACTAGGTGAGTACAACTAGGTGAGTACACACACACACACACACACACAGACACACACAGACACACACACACACACACACACACACACACACACACACACACAGACACACACACACAGACACACACACACAGACACACACACACAGACAAACACACACACCACACACACACACACACACACTTCAGATATTTGGAAGTTCGAAGTATAGTACCTGCACTCAGAAAGGTGGGCCCTTCTGGAAGACATCTGCTGAATGAATGATGCTGTATGTAAATTCCATTATTTTATGGAGTAAATTTAGCTTAGTACACTGTATGGCCCTTTAGGATTTAGTGCTGAAGACAGACAGGCACACACACACACACACACACACACACACACACACCCACACCCACACACACACACACACACACACACACACACACGCAACACACAACACATACGCAACACACACACACACAACACACGCACACAACACACACAACACACACACACACACACACGGACAGACATACACACGCATGCACATACAACAGGCCTAGTGTCTAATCGACATGTGCCTAGGACCAAATGGTAACTAACTAACGAGCGTACAAATATATGCATACACACACACACACACACACACACACACACACACACACACACACACACGTGGTAATGCATTATTTACAGCTAGCAAAGTCAGGGTATTTCTCCAGAATGGTCTGTAATATACCACTGTGGATAAAATACTTTGCCATTTCTTGAACATTTCTGAGTGAGTTGTCTCTAAATTCATTAATTTTATCGCACTCCAGTACATAATGACGCAAGGTGTGACAATAGTCCATCTGGCAAAGTTTACATTTCGTTTGGTCTATATCTGGTGGTGATTTAACCTGCCATAGATACTTGTAACCCAGCCGGAGCCGGGCAGTAGTGACATCCAAGAGTCTGCTTATCTTGTTGGATGCACCATAGACATGTGGCTCCTCCTGCATGATGGAATGATGATAGATGGACTGACTTGTGTCAATCTCCCCAAGTCTTAAGTCAATAAAGTTCAATTGAAGTTCTTTTCGTATTTTTGTTCTCAAACTGCTAACTGACAACCCTCTTTGAAAGCATACATTTAGCCAATTTATCAGTTCTATCATGCATCTGAAGACCAATGTGAGATGGAATCCACAGCATGTGCACTCTGACTCCACTGTCCACAATCCTACCATACCTGTGTCTGGCTTCTGACACAAGCATGCAACAATTTATGCTTAATGAGTTGAGAGCATTTATGGATGACAGAGAATCAGTTACAATTAAAGTGTCAACCTTAGATACATGGACGCATTTCAGTGCAAGGAGTATGGCAAACAGTTCTGTTTGAAGAGTAGAGGCCCAGTTATTGATGCGTGCTCCAATTTCTTTGAGAGCCATCACTCTGTGTGACAACAGCAGCACTACCAGCTGCACCAGTGGACTGGTGAACAGAACCTTCAACGTAAAAAATTTGTGAAAAAGTGTTCTGTGTCACTAAGTTATCAATACAGCTTAAGGCCTCATGTTTGGCTTCAAGACGAAGCTTTGGTTGTGATTTAAGAAGAGTTTTTGGGAGAAATGGAGGAATGGTAGTTTGGAATGGGGTAATATCCCATGGAGCAGGGAAGTGTCTCTGTTGCCCATCTTTACATAGATCATGTAGCTGGTTCATGAGGAGGTCGGTTCCAGTTTTTTCGTCCATCTGGAAGGATGTTCACCAGTGCTGAGGAAAGTTTGGAGGGCTTCTGTGCAGGGCTTTGAAAGGGCAAGCCTAAGCATATTGACCCCAATAAGGATATTTCTTTCAGTAACACGATCTCTAATGCTTGGAATATTAAGTTCTTTCCGCATATTTAAAATTTTGGCAGTACGAGGGCATCCTAGGATGATCCTCATTGCTTCGTTTGGCAGTTTTTCCAGCCCTTCAAGCTTCCAGTCAGACACAAGTGCAAGTAGTGGCGCCGCATAATCAACCAATGATCTAATATAAGCAAGATACATCATTTTCACAATTTTAACATTAGCTCCATACCTGGGATGAAAACCTGCCACAACTCTAAGTGCTCTCAGTCTTTCTTTGTATTGGCGACAAAGTCTTGTTACAACAGGTCCAAGTAATGGAACCTCAAAGCCTAGATACTAGTATCTGCTTACATATTTTAGAAGAGACCCATCATACAACTGGATCTGACGAATTGTGCCTCTGTCGAGGAGGACGCCTGTTGAGTATCTTTGTTTTATCCCCTGAGATAATTAACCCCAGGTCCTGACACGAGACTAGTACATCCTTCTCTCGTATATATATACACCAACTCCAAGACAAAGGGACTGATTACCTCATCTTTTGTATACAGTTCTACTGTCTTCAAATTATGTCCCAGATTTTGTATTGATAAAGCCACTGGATGGCGAAACGTCTACAATTAAAGATACCCAGATGTTGCACATGTGTTTAATTTTCATCATTTTAAAATATGTTTTGTCCTTTGCAGGTGGCGCTCCCATCTCCAAGGAAATTCTTGAGTACTTCACGAGTCTAGATCTGCCCATTATGGAAGGTTATGGACTCTCTGAAAGTCTAAGCATATGCTCCATGAGTTATGTTGAACCAGGAAAGTTCAAATTTGGCAGTGTTGGCAAGGTAAAATATATATAATATTGCCTCTATGATTGAGCTGTATAAGTGGAAGACAGGGATAACTAAAGAGGATGTAAATAAAGTGTTAAAAATATCTAACCAAAACAGAACTAGCAGCAATGATTTCAAGTTGGAAAATTTTGGATTTAGAAAGGATATAGGAATGCAATGGTTTGGTAATAGAGCTGTGGATGAGTGGAACAAACTCATTGAAGCTAAAAACCTTGTGTAACTTTAAAAGTAGCATTTACAGGTACATGAGTGGGTATGAGGTGGACCCGCCAAGCATGGGGCAGTACGCCTGCAGCAGTGTTACTTCCTTCTTAAGTGAGTGTTACTTAGACGTGCCTAGCATGGGCTAGTAGGACTGCTGCAGTGCTCCTTCTTACGTTCTTATAATACATGTTACATAACAAAAAGGCACAATACCGTGACTGGAGCAATACAGAAATAACCCGCACATAAGAGAGAGAAGCTTACCACGAAACTTCAGTCCCACTTGGGCCGACTTGGTCCAAAAGACTCGTCAGGGTAACTAGGGATCCCAGGGCGGTTAGTTTTCTGTTCCAGGAACTCAGTGCGGCTGTTCAGAGGGGTAATGCCTGCTGTATTTTGCGTACGTGCCCCAGCTCTGAAGAGCTGGATGAGATTTTCGCTTTATAATCAGTGACAAACACCTAACAACATGTACTAGACATGTATCTCTCACATCTCATGTTTACCTGGAGTTTACCTGGAGAGAGTTCCGGGGATCAACGCCCCCGCGGCCCGGTCTGTGACCAGGCCTCCTGGTGGATCAGAGCCTGATCAACCAGGCTGTTACTGCTGGCTGCACGCAAACCAACGTACGAGCCACAGCCCGGCTGATCAGGAGCCGACTTTAGGTACTTGTCCAGTGCCAGCTTGAAGACTGCCAGGGGTCTGTTGGTAATCTCCCTTATGTATGCTGGGAGGCAGTTGAACAGTCTCGGGCCCCTGACACTTATTGTATGGTCTCTTAACGTGCTAGTGACACCCCTGCTTTTCATTGGGGGGATGTTGCATCGTCTGCCAAGTCTTTTGCTTTCGTAGTGAGTGATTTTCGTGTGCAAGTTCGGTACTAGTCCCTCTAGGATTTTCCAGGTGTATATAATCATGTATCTCTCCCGCCTGCGTTCCAGGGAATACAGGTTCAGGAACCTCAAGCGCTCCCAGTAATTGAGGTGTTTTATCTCCGTTATGCGCGCTGTGAAGGTTCTCTGTACATTTTCTAGGTCTGCAATTTCACCTGCCTTGAAAGGTGCTGTTAGTGTGTAGCAATATTCAAGCCTAGATAGAACAAGTGACCTGAAGAGTGTCATCATGGGCTTGGCATCCCTCGTTTTGAAGGTTCTCATTATCCATCCTGTTATTTTTCTAGCAGATGCGATCGATACAATGTTATGGTCCTTGAAGGTGAGATCCTCCGACATGATCACTCTCAGGTCTTTGACGTTGGTGTTTCGCTCTATTTTGTGGCCAGAATTTGTTTTGTACTCTCTGATGAAGATTTAATTTCCCAGTGGTGACGTGTACTTAGCTAGTGGTGACGTGTACTTAGTTCAGTGGTGACGTGTACTTAGCTCCAGTTCAGTGGTGATGTGTACTTAGCTCCAGTGGTGACGTGTACTTAGCTTCAGTGGTGACGTGTACTTAGCTCTGTGAAGACCTGTTTGTGTGCTCTCTGTGAATCTGAACCAGGATGCCCTCTCTTGAGCAGCTTTACCAGCAGCTGAGAGAAGAACTCAGAGTTGCTAAACTGGAGATACGGCGATTAACGGAGGAGAACAAGAGGATTCGTAGTAATCCTCCTGTTGTGAGTCCCCAGGTTAAGAGGGGAGCTTGGTCAGTGGTCGGGCAACATGGAACCAAGCTGAAGATTAAGAAAACGGTTGGTGAGGCAGAAACAACGAGAAACCAGAAGACTGCCGTGGAAACTTCCAACTCATTCTCGGTGCTACCTGACGAATGTCAGTGTTCTACTGGGAATGCCACAACGAGCACCAAGGAAGCATTGGCAGACGTGAGTGAGACATCCCTAGAAACCCCAACGAAGACCATCGAGAACGTCATGACGAATTCTACAAGTGGTGTAATGCTACCTGGCGAATTTGAGTCGACTACTCAGAGCATCACTACGGACGACGCCAAGGAAGGTAAAAACATTGTTGTTGTTGGGGATAGTCAGATTAGGTACATGGATAGGGCATTCTGTTTGAAGGATAGGAGTAGGAGGCAGAGAGTGTGATTTCCTGGGGCTGGGATGAAGGATATTGTTAGCCGTCTGGATGACATCATGAGAGGTAATGGGAGCAATCCTATTATCTGTCTCAGTGCTGGAGGCAACGATGTTGGCAGATGTAGGAGTGAGGACCTGATTAGCAGGTATAGGTCAGCAATAGAGATAATTAGGAAGAAGGGTGGGAAACCTGTCATATGTGGCATTTTGCCAAGGAGAGGAGTTGGAAATGAATGGTTGTCCAGAGCAATTGGTGTCAATTGCTGGCTGGACAAATACTGTAAGGAAAATGCGGTAACATTCATTGACAACTGGGACCTCTTCTATGGCAGAAATGACATGTATGCCAGGATGGGGTTCACTTGTCTAGGTGTGGGGTGGGAGCACTGGCCAACGCAGTGGAGGGAGCTGTTAGGTCTTTAAACTAGGAATAGTTAGTGGTATGGGTTTCTGCGGGAAAACTGTGAAGTCTCAGGGTAGTAATATGAGTACTAGGAGAACTAGTAATAGGCAAAATGAGGTGGATATCGGAAGGCCAGTGGCACTAATTGACAAGGACAGTAATAGGTTTAGTGGAATAACAGAAAGGAGCAGGAATGATAAAGAGAAAGGAGGGTCCTTAAGTATATATTACACAAATAGTCGCAGTGCTAGGAATAAGATGGACGAGTTGAGACTAGTTGCTAGTGCAGGTAACATAGATGTATTTGCCATTACTGAGACGTGGTTTAATTCAAAAAGTCGGGACATGCCTGCAGAATGTCACATTCAGGGTTTTAAATTGTTCCAAGTAGATAGAAGTATCGGGAAGGGGGGTGGGGTGGCATTGTATGTCCGAGATCGCTTGAACTGTTGCATTAAAACGGGTATTAAGTCTGAAGTAACACATACAGAGTCTGTTTGGATAGAATTTTCAGAGGGCATGAAAAATTAACTTTAGGTGTGATATACCGTCCCCCAAATTTAGATAGGGACCAGGGAAGACTACTATGGGAGGAAATTGTTAGGGCCACAAGGCACGATAATGTAGTAATTCTAGGAGACTTTAACTTTAGTCATATTGATTGGAATTTCTTGACTGGAATTTAGAATCATACGACTTCTTAGAAGTAGTTCAGGATTGTTTTCTGAAGCAGTTTGTGACAGAACCTACAAGGGGTAATAACCTGCTTGACTTAGTTCTGGCAAACAATGAATCCCTTGTTAATAATTTAGAAGTTTCAGAAGAACTGGGTGCTAGCGACCACAAATCAATTACATTTAGAATTGAATGGAAGTATGATAGTAGGGATAACTCAGTAACAGTCCCAGATTTTCGCTTAGTAGATTACGATGGGCTTAGAGAACACTTATCATCTGTTGACTGGGGTAACGAAGAGAGCTATCAATATGACAGTTTTCTGAACACAATACATGCTGCTCAAAGAACATTTATCCCTTATAAAGAAATTAGATCAAATAGAAATGACCCAAAATGGATGAATAATAGGCTGAAATATCTACTAGGGCATAAGAAAGGAATTTATAGGCGTATCAAAAGAGGCGAGGGTCATCTTATGAATCAGTATATTGACACTAAGAGGGACATTAAAAAAGGGATAAGAAAAGCTAAAAGGGACTATGAAATTAAAGTTGCTAGGGATTCTAAAACTAACCCAAAAAGTTTTTTCCAGGTATATAGAACAAAAGTCAGAGATAAGATAGGTCCCCTTAAAAATAACTATGGGCATCTTACTGACAAAGAGAATGAAATGTGCTCGATTTTAAATAATTATTTTCTATCGGTTTTTACACAGGAAGACACTAGTAGTGTTCCGGTAATTAATTTTTATAGTGGGCCAGAAGAAGATAAATTATGTAACATCATAGTCACTAGTGAAATGGTTGTGAAGCAGATAGACCGACTGAAGCAAAATAAGTCACCGGGTCCTGATGAGATTTTTTCAAGGGTTCTAAAGGAATGCAAAATGGAAGTCTGTGAACCATTAACTAATTTTTTAATTTATCTCTTCAAACAGGTGTAGTGTCTGATATGTGGAAGATGGCTAATGTAATTCCTATTTTTAAAACAGGGGACAAGTCGTTACCGTCAAATTACCGCCCAATAAGCCTGACCTCAATTGTAGGCAAATTACTAGAGTCAATTATAGCTCAAATTATAAGAAGCCATCTCGATAAGCATAGCTTGATTAATGATACTCAGCATGGATTCACAAGAGGCCGGTCTTGTCTAACTAATTTATTAACTTTTTTCAGTAAAGCTTTTGAGGCTGTTGACCACGATAAAGAATTTGATATTAATTTACTTAGATTTTAGTAAGGCATTTGATAGAGTTCCGCACCAAAGACTGTTGAAGAAAGTAGCAGCTCATGGCATTGGGGAAGATGCTCTCGTGGATCGAATCATGGCTCACAGACAGGAAGCAGAGAGTGTCCATAAATGGGTTAAATCCGAGTGGGGATCAGTAACAAGTGGCGTTCCACAGGGATCAGTCTTGGGCCCGTTGTTGTTAATAAAAATTATCAATGATCTTGATGAAGGAATTACTAGTGATATGAGCAAATTCGCCGATGACACGAAGATAGGTAGGATAATTAAATTCAAACGTAGATGTTAGGGAACTTCAGGAGGATTTAGACAAACTCTACTCTTGGTCAGAAAAGTGGCAGATGCAGTTCAATGTAGATAAATGCAAGGTTCTGAAGCTCGGAAGTGTCCATAACCCTAGCACTTATAAGTTAAATAATGTAGAACTTAGCCATACAGATTGCGAAAAGGACTTGGGGGTTATGGTAAGCAGCAACCTTAAACCAAGACAGCAATGCCTAAGCGTACGTAATAAGGCAAATAGATTACTGGGATTTATATCAAGAAGTGTAAGCAACAGAAGTCCAGAGGTCATACTGCAGCTTTATACATCATTAGTAAGGCCTCACCTAGATTATGCAGCTCAATTCTGGTCTCCATATTACAGAATGGACATAAATTCGTTAGAAAACATTCAGCGTAGGATGACTAAATTATACATAGCATTAGAAATCTTCCTTAGAAGAAGATTGAAGACTCTTAAGTTACATTCACTTGTTAGACGAAGAATGAGGGGAGACCTGATCGAAGTGTATAAGTTGGAAGATAGGTATTAATAAAGGGGATATTAACAAGGTCTTGAGGATATCTCTCCAAGAGAGAACCCGCAGTAATGGATTTAAATTAGATAAGTTTAGATTTAGAAAGGACATAGGAAAGTATTGGTTTGGAAATAGGGTAGTTGATGAGTGGAACAGTCTACCTAGTTGGGTTATTGAGGCTAGGACTTTGGGTAGTTTCAAATTTAGGTTGGATAAGTACATGAGTGGGAGGGGTTGGATTTGAGTGGGACTTGCACATCAGAGCTTATTTCTTGGGTAGCATTGAAAATTGGGCTGGTCAAATGTTTGTTAGTGGGATGAATTGTAAAGGACCTGCCTAGTACGGGCCAACAGGCCTGCTGCAGTGTTCCTCCTTTCTTATGTTCTTATGTTCGTGTTTACCATATCTGAGTAATTGAAATTTCTCATCGTTGAACTTCATATTGTTTTCTGCAGCCCACTGAAAGATTTGGTTGATGTCCGCCTGGAGCCTTGCAGTGTCTGCAAGGCTCCAGGCCATCTTTATATCAACAATGTATCCCTTAAATCTTTTTGCATCATATTATGTAACAAAATATACCTATTGGTAATAAAGAATGAAAAGATGAGGTGGTAGGGGAAGTGGAATATTTAAACGACTTCAGGAAGAAATCCAAATATTCTTCCTTGAAGCCTTTTTATCCACTTCTCCAAGGCTGTGGGTCCCAAAATTTACACCAGAGGTATATATATATATATATATATATATATATATTATATATATATATATATATATATATATATATATATATATATATATATATATATATATAATGTCGTGCCGAATATGTAAAACTGGTCAATTAGCAAGAACTCATTTAAAATTAAGTCCTTTCTAAAATTTTCTCTTACACGTTTAAAGAATATATTTTTTTCATTAATGTTAGTGTAAAAAATTTTAATTTTACTCCAAAAGAATCTTAGAAAACTTACCTAACCTTATTATAACAAGAACAATTTATTTTATCCTAACCCAGCTAAATATATTTTAGATTTGTTTACAATAATTTAATACTAAACAAACACAGTGAAATATATTTTTTTCGTTAGGTTCAGAATGATTTTGGCGAAATTATTGCCTTCACAAATTTTCACTTGTCCTATATGGCAAGATGAACGTTGCTATTTAAGCCAAGATCGCAAGTTCTGCCTATTCGGCACGACATATATATATATATATATATATATATATATATATATATATATATATATATATATATATCTCGAGAGAGTGAAAGATCACAATCAGCAGGACTCGATACTGCTGCTAAGTCCTGCTGACTGCGATCTTTCTCTGTGTATACCCTCTTGTTTCTGCAGCTGGCCTGGATTCGATCTTGCGTCGCCATGCCCAGCCCTGTGAGAACAAGACACAGTATGCATATTTCTATCCACTGGACCACAAATGTTTGGGGTTTTGAAATGGGTGTTTTTTTTTTATTTAATAACTGTATGAAACATAGGACTAGGGACTAGGGACTGGCAGAGAGTATGCATAGTTCCTTTGTGTAATGACAAAAGGGACAAATGAAAGTGTAAGAATTAAAGGGAAGTAAACCTATTGATTATACCTGGTAAAGTGTATGGTAGTTATTATTGAAAGAATTGAGGGTAAAATGGAGATCAGTATTGCAGATGAACAAGGATGCTTTAGGAAAGGTAAGGGATGTGTAGACCCAGTGTTTACAGTGAAGCATTTAAGTAAACTGTATTTAGATGAGGGTAAAGAGGTTTTCATTTCATTTATGGATAGAGTGGATAGATGAGAAGTGTTGCCGATATTGATGGTGCAGTGAGGAGTCTGTAGAGACAGAACGTTATGCATGGAAGCAGAGGAATGTATGAAAGTATAGTGGTAACAATCCTTAAATATGGGTGTGAAGTAGGGATGATAAATAGTGCAACAAGGAGAAGCCTTTAGACAGTGGAGGTGTAATGTCTAAGGACAATGTGTAGCGTGAATATTATTCAGACAATCTATAGCATGGAGATTAGGAGGTATACCTGGAGGGTGTTCCAAGTGTCTAGACCCTGTGGCCCGGTCCATGACAAGGCCTCAAGTGGATCAGGGCCTGATCAACCAGGCTGTTACTGCTGGCCGCACATTAACTGACATACGAACCAAAGCCCAGCTCATCAGGTACTAACTTCAGGTGCCTGTTCAGCTCCCTCTTGAAGACAGCCAAGGATCTATGGGTAAACCCCCTTATGTGTGCTGGGAGGCAGTTGAATAGTCTTGTGCCCCTGACACTTATTGTGTTGTCTCTTAGTGTGCCCATGGCATTCCTGCTTTTCATTGAAATGTTGAACCACCTGCCTATTCTTTTGCTGTCGTAGGGAGTGATTTCCGTGTACAGATTATGGGACTAACCTACCCCTAGGATTTTCCATGCATTTGAAGGAGTACAGGTCAAGAAACTTCAACCATTCCCAGTAATTGAGGGGCTTTATTGTACTTACATATTCAGTGAAAGTTTTCTGTATATTCTCCAGGTGTGCATCTTTGCTTGTCTTCAGTGGGGCCATTTGTGCACAGTAGTACTCCAGTCTAGAGTGAACAAGCTATTTGAAAAGAATCATTGGCTTGGCATCCCTAGTGTTGAAGGTTCTCATTATCCATCTTATCATTTTCCTAGCAGATATAGTAGAGCCACTGTTGAAGTCTTTGAAAGTGAGATTCTCGGACATTATCACCCCCAGATGGTGATCCCTCTGTTGATTCTTTCATACTACTCCTCCCACTTATTTGTTGGTGTACCAGACCTGTAGTTTCCTCTCCAGCACTGTATTCTGAGGAGGTCTACCTGGAGTCTACCTGGAGGGTATTCCGGGGATCAATGCTCCTGCAGCCTGGTCCACGACCAGGCCTCCCGGTCGTGGACTGGTTGTGGGGGCTGTGAGAGTGGGAAACCTGGCAGGGTGCTGTGGGGTTCTACCTTGCAGGGTTGATTGTGGTTTGTTTTGGGATAATATGTTTGGTTGTGGTATTCTGTGGGTGTTTGCACTTGTTGCTTCAGTTGACTCGAGTTGTTCCCTACTGACTCTAGCCTTTTCTCTTTCTTGCTCCTTTTATCATTGTGTCCTCTCTTTCAGCTTCTGTAGTTTTGGTCTCATTCTGTCATGTTATTGGAACACCCTTCGGTATGTTGTTGATTCCTTTAGCTATGGTTTCTGCTGCAGGATATTGTTCCACACCGTTTCTGTCTTGAAAATCTCTTTGACTAACCTATTTCTCCCCCTCGAGTATCCCTCTATTCTCTGAAGGTTTATTAGCTCAGTCATGTCCTTCTGTCCATTTTTTTATGATATTTTCAATATCTTTTTTTTCTCTCTGACATTTTTCATTTTTCATTATATGTCCTCCCTTCAGTCTCCTGAAGCCTATGTATGAAGACTGACCTCTCCCTCTCCTCCTCCCATTGCTTTTCCCTCCACATCTCTGGGTTGCATTTATATGTAGCCATTGTCTCCCTTATTATTTCCTGTATCTCCTGATGGCCTGTTCATGTTCGTGCTCCTGCAGGGGGCCTGTCACTTGCTGTATCTAATCTTCTCCCCTTATCTACTACTGTCCCTGTGGCTAACAGCAGCATACCCCTTTCATTCCTTGAAATTTCCTGGTGGCCTGATAGGCCTCAACATAAGTCTTATCTCCTTCCTTTCCTTTGGACCCCTTGTTTAATATTGGTGTACCTGCTCCAGATGCTAAGTCCCTTCTAGTCATTGGACCTGTATATTGCTTTGGAATATTTATTTCACCTTCTAGGCTCTGCATCCTGGCTTCTACAGCTTCAGCTCTCATCTCCCAGTTCTTCTCCTCTGCTCTTTTCTCCCACTTCTCTCCTCTTCTCCATTCTCGTGGTAAGCTCGCCTAACCTGCTTTCCCATTCTTGTTTTATCCTTTCCCACAGCTCCCCATCTATTCGTCATTTTCAGGCCCATCTTCCTCTGTTCGACTGAGTCTTCAACTTTCCCTATGGGTTCCTATTTTATGTTATTAGTGAGCTAATTTTCGTAGTGTGTGTGCTTGTTGTTTGTGTGTGTGTGTGTGTGTTGTGTGCGTACTCACCTATTTGTGGTTGCAGGGGTCGAGTCATAGCTCCTGAGTGAGATTTTGATTACAAAAACATTGTAATCCATTAAATTCCATTACATTCACGTTGCCGAGGAGAGCATTTGTCAAACTTCATGGAGATTTTTTTTTTTTTTTTTTTTTGAAATTAACATTGATTATACTAAATTTTCACTTTCATAAAAGTTGACATATTACACTGTGACACTAGGAACCATGAGATATATTACACTGTCACACTAGGAACCATGAGATATATTACACTGTCACACTAGGAACCATGAGATATATTACACTGTCACACTAGGAACCATGAGATATATTACACTGTCACACTAGGAACCATGAGATATATTACACTGTCACACTAGGAACCATGAGATATATTACACTGTCACACTAGGAACCATGAGATATATTACACTGTCACACTAGGAACCATGAGATATATTACACTGTCACACTAGGAACCATGAGATATATTACACTGTCACACTAGGAACCATGAGATATATTACACTGTCACACTAGGAACCATGAGATATATTACACTGTCACACTAGGAACCATGAGATATATTACACTGTCACACTAGGAACCATGAGATATATTACACTGTCACACTAGGAACCATGAGATATATTACACTGTCACACTAGGAACCATGAGATATATTACACTGTCACACTAGGAACCATGAGATATATTACACTGTCACACTGGGAACCATGAGATATATTACACTGACACACTAGGAACCATGAGATATATTACACTGTCACACTGGGAGCTATGAGATATATTACACTGTCACACAAGGAACCATGAGATATATTACACTGTCACACTGGGAACCATGAGATATATTACACTGTCACACTA
This sequence comes from Cherax quadricarinatus, assembly GCF_026875155.1. Classification (NCBI taxonomy): domain Eukaryota; kingdom Metazoa; phylum Arthropoda; class Malacostraca; order Decapoda; family Parastacidae; genus Cherax; species Cherax quadricarinatus. The sequence goes on along the minus strand of NC_069399.1, from coordinate 129,663,223 downwards.
GGAACCATGAGATATATTACACTGTCACACTGGGAGCTATGAGATATATTACACTGTCACACTGGGAACCATGAGATATATTACACTGTCACACTAGGAACCATGAGATATATTACACTGTGACACTAGGAACCATGAGATATATTACACTGTCACACTAGGAACCATGAGATATATTACACTGTCACACTGGGAACCATGAGATATATTACACTGTGACACTAGGAACCATGAGATATATTACACTGTCACACTAGGAACCATGAGATATATTACACTGTCACACTAGGAACCATGAGATATATTACACTGTCACACTAGGAACCATGAGATATATTACACTGTCACACTGGGAACCATGAGATATATTACACTGTCACACTAGGAACCATGAGATATATTACACTGTCACACTGGGAACCATGAGATATATTACACTGTGACACTAGGAACCATGAGATATATTACACTGTCACACTAGGAACCATGAGATATATTACACTGTCACACTAGGAACCATGAGATATATTACACTGTGACACTAGGAACCATGAGATATATTACACTGTCACACTGCGAACCATGAGATATATTTCACTGTCACACTAGGAACCATGAGATATATTACACTGTCACACTGGGAACCATGAGATATATTACACTGTCACACTGGGAACCATGAGATATATTACACTGTCACACTGGGATCCATGAGATATATTACACTGTCACACTAGGAACCATGAGATATATTACACTGTCACACTAGGAACCATGAGATATATTACACTGTCACACTGGGAACCATGAGATATATTACACTGTCACACTAGGAACCATGAGATATATTACACTGCCACACTGGGAACCATGAGATATATTACACTGTCACACTAGGAACCATGAGATATATTACACTGTCACACTAGGAACCATGAGATATATTACACTGTCACACTGGGAACCATGAGATATATTACACAGTCACACTAGGAACCATGAGATATATTACACTGTCACACTGGGAACCATGAGATATATTACACAGTCACACTAGGAACCATGAGATATATTACACTGTCACACTGGGAACCATGAGATATATTACACTGTCATTACCTGGAGTATACCTGGAGAGAGTTCCGGGGGTCAACGCCCCCGCGGCCCGGTCTGTGACCAGGCCGCCTGGTGGATCAGAGCCTGATCAACCAGGCTGTTGCTGCTGGCTGCACGCAAACCAACGTACGAGCCACAGCCAGGCTGGTCAGGAACCGACTTTAGGTGCTTGTCCAGTGCCAGCTTGAAGACTGCCAGGGGTCTGTTGGTATTCCCCCTTATGTATGCTGGGAGGCAATTGAACAGTCTTGGGCCCCTGACACTTATTGTATGGTCTCTTAACGTGCTAGTGATACCCCTGCTTTTCATTGGGGGGATGTTGCATCGTCTGCCAAGTATTTTGCTTTCGTAGTGAGTGATTTTCGTGTGCAAGTTGGGTACTAGTCCCTCTAGGATTTTCCAGGTGTATATAATCATGTATCTCTCACGCCTGCGTTCCAGGGAATACAGGTTCAGGAACCTCAAGTGCTCCCAGTAATTGAGGTGTTTTATCTCCGCTATGCGCGCCGTGAAGGTTCTCTGTACATTTTCTAGGTCAGCAATTTCACCTGCCTTGAAAGGTGCTGTTAGTGTGCAGCAATACTCCAGCCTTGATAGAGCAAGTGACCTGAAGAGTGTCATCATAGGCTTGGCCTCCCTAGTTTTGAAGGTTCTCATTATCCATCCGGTCATTTTTCTAGCAGATGCGATTGATACAATGTTATGGTCCTTGAAGGTGAGATCCTCTGACATGATCACTCCTAGGTCTTTGACGTTGGTGTTTCGCTCTATTTTGTGGCCAGAATTTGTTTAGTACTCTAATGAAGATTTAATTTCCTCGTGTTTACCATATCTGAGTAATTGAAATTTCTCATCGTTGAACTTCATATTGTTTTCTGCAGCCCACTGAAAAATTCGGTTGATGTCCGCCTGGAGCTTTGCAGTGTCTGCAATGGAAGACACTGTCATGCAGATTCGGGTGTCGTCTGCAAAGGAAGACACGGTGCTGTGGCTGACATCCTTGTCTGTCGGATATGAGGATGAGGAACAAGATGGGAGCGAGTACTGTGCCTTGTGGAACAGAGCTTTTCACCGTAGCTGCCTTGGACTTTACTCTGTTGACGACTGCTCTGTGTTCTGTTAGTGAGGAAATTATAGATCCATCGACCGACTTTTCCTGTTATCCCTTTAGCACGCATTTTGTGCGCTATTACACCATGGTCACACTTGTCTAAGGCTTTTGCAAAGTCTGTATATATTACATCAGCATTCTTTTTATCTTCTAGTGCATTTAGGACCTTGGCGTAGTGATCCAATAGTTGAGACAGACAGGAGCGACCTGTTCTAAACCCATGTTGCCCTGGGTTGTTACTGATGGGTTTCTAGATGGGTGGTGATCTTGCTTCTTAGGACCCTTTCAAAGATTTTTATGATATGGGATGTTAGTGCTATCGGTCTGTAGTTCTTTGCTGTTGCTTTACTGCCCCCTTTGTGGAGTGGGGCTATGTCTGTTGTTTTTAGTAACTGTGGGACGACCCCCGTGTCCATGCTCCCTCTCCATAGGATGGAAAAGGCTCGTGATAGGGGCTTCTTGCAGTTCTTGATGAACACGGAGTTCCATGAGTCTGGCCCTGGGGCAGAGTGCATGGGCATGTCATTTATCGCCTGTTCGAAGTCATTTGGCGTCAGGATAACATCGGATAGGCTTGTGTTAACCAAATTTTGTGGCTCTATCATGAAAAATTCGTTTTGATCTTCGACTCTCAGTCTGGTTAGCGGCTTGCTAAAAACTGAGTCATATTGGGACTTGAGTAGCTCACTCATTTCCTTGCTGTCATCTGTGTAGGACCCATCTTGTTTAAGTAGGGGCCCAATACTGGACGTTGTTCTCGACTTTGATTTGGCATAGGAGAAGAAATACTTTGGGTTTCTTTCGATTTCATTTATGGCTTTAAGTTCTTCCCGCGATTCCTGACTCCTATAAGATTCCTTTAGCTTAAGTTCGATGCTTGCTATTTCTCTGACCAGTGTCTCCCTGCGCATTTCAGATATATTGACCTCTTTTAGCCGCTCTGTTATTCTTTTCCGTCGCCTGTAAAGGGAGTGCCTGTCTCTTTCTATTTTACATTTACTCCTCCTTTTTCTTAGAGGAATAAGCCTTGTGCATACATCGAGTGCCACGAAGTTAATCTGTTCTAGGCATACGTTGGGGTCTGTGTTGCTTAGTATATCTTCCCAGCTTATATCGGTTAGGACTTGGTTTATTTGGTCCCACTTTATGTTTTTGTTATTGAAGTTGAATTTGGTGAATGCTCCCTCGTGACTAGTCTCATTATGTCGGTCTGGGGCTCCACGCATACATGTCTGAACCTCAATTATGTTGTGATCTGAGTATATTGTTTTTGATATGATGACATTTCTTATCAGATCATCATTGTTAGTGAAGATGAGGTCTAGTGTATTCTCCAGTCTAGTAGGCTCTATTATTTGCTGGTTTAAATTGAATTTTGTGCAGAGATTTAAAAACTCGTGTGAGTTTTCATCAGAGCTGCCTCCTGGTGTTATTACTGCAACAATATTATTTGCTATATTCCTCCATTTTAGGTGCCTTAAGTTGAAATCCCTCAGAAGCAAGATGTTGGGTGCAGGAGCTGGAAGATTTTTCAGACAGTGGTAAGTTTTTAACAGCTGTTCCTGGAATTGCTGGGAAGTTGCATCCGGAGGCTTGTAGACTACCACAATGACTAGGTTTTGGTTCTCGACCTTTACTGCTAAAACTTCCACTACATCATTTGAGGCATTTAGCAGTTCTGTGCAAACAAGTGACTCTGCAATGAACAGGCCAAACCCCCCCCCCTTTTGCCTGTTCACTCTGTCGCATCTGTATAGGTTGTAACCTGGGATCCATATTTCGTTGTCCAAGTGATCCTTTATGTGGTTCTCAGTGAAAGCCGCGAACATTGCCTTTGCCTTTGCAAGCAGTCCACGGATGAAAGGTATTTTGTTTGTTGCTGGCTTTAGACCCTGTATATTTGCAAAGAAGAATGTTATCGGACTGGTGGTATTGTTGGTACTGGGGGGGGGATTTTTTTTCCGGCATTAGTATCTGTATTTGTTGGTTTGGAGTGGAGGCCATCGACTGTGGTTCCACTCCAGGAATGACTGGATTTGGTGTACGATTTCTGCCATTTCCTGCCAGTTTTTTTTCCTTCCTGGCACTAAAAAACCTCTCCCTCTTGAGTGGCTGTGGCTACCCAGGTTTTCCCATGGCCTGGATGTTTTGTATTTTTTTGTCCCCTTTAGATGGTATGCCTGGCAATTTAAGTTATAGCACAGTCTTTCCTGTACTGAAGAGGTACACAGTTCAGGGTGAAAAAGCTTACAGGAAGGGAGTTTGCATTTTCCTGTTGTCATATGTGCATGGCATTTTCTAGGGTGGTCATAGTTGCACGTCCCATCTGTTTTTCCAGATTTCCCATGCCAGCAGATACCAACTGCATAGTATGTGCACAGGCTTGGTTTCCGCTTGCCTTGGGTTTCTGTGAGTGTATTCCCTGTTGGTGCATGTTTCCCTGTCTTACTTCTATCCTCCCTAGCACCAACAATGGAGCTCCCACCAGTTGTTTTTGGTAATATATCCTCACTATTGCTATTGGAGTCCTCTTGTTTGCTATTTCCTGCGGTATTTCTAGTTTGCAATATTGGTTTTATCTTATCTTTGACTACACTTGTTTCTCTACTATGGCTCCTGTCCCCTATGAGGTCACTTATATGTATTTCTTCCTGGGTATAATTCCCGACTACCTGGACAAAATCTCCAGCTTCACCATTACTGTCTCCCAGGACAGCATCTCCAGCTTCACCATTTCTGTCTCCCAGGACACCACCTCCAGCTTCACCATTACTGTCTCCCAGGACAGCACCTCCAGCTTCACCATTACTGTCTGCCAGGACAGCACTATCAGCCCCCCATTTACTGACTACGAGGACATCATCTCCAGCCTTACAGTTTCTGACTACATGGCCAGTATCAAGGGCAGTACCATTCAGCCCAGACTTTTTATGTTCCCATCTGTTGTAGAAAGCTTCCAGGTTTTCTATGAAAGCAGCTTTGATGTTGTCCTCTTTTAATACCCTTGTGATTTTGGTCCACAGATTTTCCTCATTTGGGCATACCCAAAAACACTTCTCTGTTTTAATACTGCTTGTAGCTAGTTCTTGGATATCTGCACAAGGGGCGTGACACCAATTTCCACAAAAATGACAATTTATCCATGTGGAAGCCCGTTTGTTTGGCTGACCACAGACTACACACAGCTTCATAATTTGAATGGTTGATTTACTGCAATTCTACTAGCAACCTCTTGAATATTCTATTAATAACCTTAAATGAAGCTCTAGCTATTTGTATTTCTGTTTCTAACTGTTTTTGTATATTGGACAGCTTACCGTCACGTTCCTGATATATATTTAATGTTTGTGTTTATAAGGGCGCCTACAACCCCATCCGTTTACAGTCTGCTTTATTGTCCAACGAAACCGTTTGAAACCAGTCAAGGGTTCGGACCAGTCAAGGGTTCGGACCAGTCAAGGGTTCGGACCAGTCAAGGGTTCGGACCAGTCAAGGGTTCGGACCAGTCAAGGGTTCGGACCAGTCGATCTGATCTGATCAGTGGGTCACTTATTTAAACCATACTGGTCGGTGATTTGAGCTAACAGATGAAGGATCTACTGGAAAATATCTACCTGAGTAATATGTGATTTGATTGATACAAAAGTATAACTTGCGTGTTGAAGAAATCGGTGACCGCTGGCAACTCCTACAGTGACGAATGGTCGACCTCAACCCTTGTTTATCAATCGCTGTATCTAGCTTTTCTATTTTTTTTTTCCGTCTCCACCACAATAAATGCTATATTATCACTATAGTTGACTGGTGGAAATTTTGGAGGAAGGACGCTTTTTCTGTAGTAATAATTGCTTCTCGTTGTGTATATTGTGACCGCTGGTAACTACAGGTTATATGAAATTCACAGTATACGTCTGGTATTTCAAGAAAAAAGAAACTAATGAAAATCACTCCACTCCACTAAGTACCATTATAATACTGGTTAGTTGCTACTACAACACTGTATTCTGCTATTCACTGGTATCACTAGATTATATGCGAGTACACTAGCAAGCCAGGAAGATTATTAAAAACAGCTGACCAGTGGTAAGTTTCTGGCGACTTCTGGCACCTGCCTCTATAGGCTTATCACTTCATTTACAAATTCACCTGTTTTCAAATGACACTTTAGCCTTTATCATCAATATACTAGGGAGCCACTGTAGTATACACTATACACTATGTATACTCAATGTTATCAGGGAGACTTTCTTTCCTCTGACACGAAAAGTTCAATTATTATTTTTTCCACACGGGACACAGGCCTATGATTCCCCTCTGGCAGTAAACTCTGCTAGGTAGTGCACACTAATTCTCCTTTTTTTGACTCAGTATATAGTGTTTTCCGCCCAAGATTGGTTCCAGGCGCTAGAGGGATGTATCGTATAGGATTGATGACACAAATTAAAGTTCTAGCACGTAAGAGCCACCGTGAAAACACCAGAAAACCCGGAGATATATATTACACTGACACACTGGGTACCATGATATATATTACACTGACACACTGGGTACTATGTATAGAACTAACTGGCTGCTACTTGTCCTAAACAGATCCTTGCACAGACCACTGCAAAGTTGCAGACTTACGAAGGTTGCAAGAGAGGCGAGGGAGAGATCTGCATGAAGGGCAGAAACATCTTCCTGGGATACCTGGGGCTGCCGGACGAGACTAATGCAACTGTATGTATTATCTGTATTAATTTCAGACAACAGTAATTCATTTAAACGTTTTTGTTTGTATACTTAAATTGTAGTTAACGTGTTGCACTTGGAAATATGTTGGAAATGGGTTGGAAATGAGTTGAGAATAATACGCTATTATGGGTTTAGTAGATGGGTGAGGATCGGTATAATAGACGGGAGAGGTTGGGTGCAATAGATGGGTGAGGATCGGTATAACAGATGGGAGAGGTTGGGTGCAATAGATGGGAGAGGTTGTTAGACTTCCTTGTTACCAACAAGATTCCCCGTCCTACCGGAGGTCCTCCTAGTGACATTCAGAGGTTCCTAGCTAGACTAGTGACCTCCTCCAAGGGTTCCTGGCTAGACTAGTGACCTCCTCCAGGAGTTTATAGCTAGATTAGTAACCATCTCCAGGGGTTCTTAGCTAGACTAGTGACTTCCTCCATTTGTTCCCAGCTAGATTAGTAGCCTTCTCCAGGGGTTCATTGCTAGACTAATGATCTCCTCCAAGGGCTCCTAGCTAGATGAGTGACCTCCAGGGGTTCCTAGCTAAATTACTGACCCCTTCCAGGGGTTCCTAGCTAGACTAGTGACGTCCTTCAGGGGTTCCTAGCTAGACTAGTGATCTCCTCAAGAGGTTTCTAGGTAAACTAGTGACCTCCTGCAGGGGTTCCTAGCTCGACTAATGACCACCTCCAGGGGTTCCCAGCAAGATTAGTGACCTCTTCCAGGGGTTCCTAGCTAGACTAGTGACCTCCTCCAGGAGTTTCTAGCTAGACTAGTAACTTCCTCCACGGTTTCCTAGCTAGATTAGTGACCTCCTCCAGGGGTTCATACCTAGACTAATGACCTCCTCCAAGGATTCCTAGCTAGACTAGTGAAATCCTCCAGGGGTTTCTAGCTAGACTAGTAACCTCCTGCAGGGTTTCCTAGCTCGACTAGTGACCTCTTCCTAGGGTTCCTAGCTAGTCTAGTGACCTCTTACAGGGGTTGATAGCTATACTAGTGACCTCCTCCATGTGTTCCTAGCTAGACTAATGACCTCCTGCAAGGGTTACTAGCTCGACTAGTGACCACCTCCAGGGGTTCCCAGCTAGATTAGTGACCTCCTCCAGGGGTTCCTAGCTAGAGCAGTGAATTCCTCCAGGGGTTTCTAACTAGACTTGTGTCCACTTGCAAGGGTTCCTAGATCTGCTAGTGACCTCCTTCAGGGTTTCCTAGCTAGACTAGTGACCTCTTCCAGTGGTTCCTAGCTAGAAAAGTTACCTTCTCTAGGGTTCCTAGCTAGACTAGTAACCTCCTCAAGGGGTTCTTAGCTGCACTAGTAACCTCCTCCAAGGGTTCCAGGAGACTAGTGACCTCCTCCGAGGGTTCCATGTAGACTAATGACCTCCTCCAGGGGTTCCTAGCTAGATTAGTGACCTCCTCCATGGGTTCATAGCTAGACTAAGGACCTCCTCCAAGGGTTCCTGGGGCTAGACTAGTGACCTCCTCCAGGGGTTCCTAGGTAGATTAGTGATCTTCTTCAGGGTTTCCTAGCTAGACTAGTGATCTCCTCAAGGGGTTTCTAGCTAGACTAGTGACCTCCTGCAGGGGTTCCTATCTCGACTAATGACCTCATCCAGGGGTTCCATCTTGATTAGTGACCTCCTCCAGGGGTTTCTAGCTAGATTAGTGACCTCCTCCAGGGGTTTCTAGCAAGATTAGTGACCTCCTCTAGGGGTTCTTAGCTAGACTATTGACCTCCTCCTTGGGTTCCTAGCTAGTCTAGTGACGTCCTCCGGGGGTTCCTAGTTAGACTAGTGACCTCCTCCAGGGGTTCCTAGCTAGACTACTGCCCTCCTCCAGAAGTTCCTAGCTAGTCTAGTGACGTCCTCCAGGGGTTCCTGGGTAGACTAGTGACTTCCTCCAGGGGTTCCTAGCTAGTCTAGTGACGTCCTCCAGGGGTTCCTAGGTAGACTAGTGACGTCCACCAGGGGTTCCTAGGTAGACCAGTGACTTCCTTCAGGGGTTCCTAGCTAGACTCCTGCCGTCAATGCATTCTTATTTTTTCATTATGAATGACAGATCGACGATGAGGGTTGGCTACACTCCGGCGACATTGGTTCCCTCGATGACGACGGTTTCCTCTACATCACTGGACGCATCAAAGAGCTGGTTATCACAGCTGGTGGAGAGAACATACCACCTGTGCTCATCGAGAACGCTGTTAAGAAACATCTGCCGTTTATCAACTACGCTGTCCTGATCGGCGATAAGAGACGGTCAGTTCATGGTTATGGACCTCCTGTAATCTTTCTTTCACGATGATTGTTCAGAGTTCATAGTCTTGGTGTAAACTGTTTCCATGATAAAGTCTCCAGTAAATTATTTTTATGACAAACTGCAGTACATGTATTACTATGAACAACAATGGGCTAGCCAAAGATTCGACTAGTGGATGATACCACTATGACCCCGCCTCCTCCTGCTTCGCCTCACCTCACCTCACTACAGTATATAAGCCACGTCTACGGCCCTATGCTGTACATTCTACAATATTGATGGAAAAAAATGTATCTTTAAACGTATAAGAGAAAATTTTAGAAAGGATTTAATTTTAAATGAGTTCTTCCTAACTGACCAGTTTCACCTCTTCGGCACGGCACAACGAACACTCAACGAATATGACTCACTCCTGGGATCAGTCTTTAAGGAGGCACTGAATCTGTCACTGGGAGATCGGCAATGGGATCAGACAACCCTCCCAGTGCGACTGGGAGGTATAGCTTTACCTGCATTTCTGTCTTCGTGTTTGGCTTCCAGTGGACTAGTCAAGGAGATTGTTCCCGAACGCTTGAGAGGTGCAGTAGAAGCTCAAGACCCCAGGTTCACTGAAGCAGCTGCGCAGTGGGACATCCTTGCAGACTCCTCCAGTAGACCAGCTCCTCCCAAAGAGCACCAGTAGTCCCACTGGGACAAACTGTTCTTGAAAAAAATCGCCAGCACAATGGTGAGCCAAAGCTTCAAGAAAGGACAACGCTCGTCTCCTAGCGGTGAAGGCACCACACTCAGGAAATTTCCTTCTAGCTGTTTCCAATTCCTCCCTGGGCACTCGACTCGACCCACAGGCCATTCGGATTGGTGTTACTCTTCGCCTAGCCGCCCCCATACTCACCATATTTGAGGCAGGGCGACGGCTGATCAATCTGGGCTTCATGGTCTCGTGTGTTACACATCAGAAGGTAAGTATGCTAGACATGAAGAGGTCAACGACATCATAAAGAGGAGCCTCACCACAGCCCGTTGCCCAGCTCAACAGGAACCCCAAGTACTAAGGTCTGACAGAAGTCAAAAGCATCCTGATGGAGTCACTATGCTACCCTGGAAGGATGGTAAGCAGATTGCCTGAGACTACACCTGTGCCACCACATTGGCAGACACCTACTTGCCATACTCCGTAGCTGAAGGAGGTGGAGCTGCCAACCACAGGGAGACCCAGAAGACCCGCAAATATGAAGGCCTTTCCCCTTGCTATAACTTCATCCCAATAGGGTCAGAGACTCTTTGAGCATGGGGCAAGTGTGCTCTAAAGTTCTTCAAAGAGCTGGGTGAAAAACTCATCATAGAAACCAAGGACCATAGGGCAGCCAGCTTCCTCTTTCAGAGACAGTGTTGCAATTCAGAAGGGAAATGCCCGCAGCATTCTGGGCATGTGGCCCACTGGAGAGGAACTGGATGAAGTATTCGAGATGTAGCTCTGAGATGTTATCTATGTTGTTCTACTCCCTATTGTATTTTTGTCAATGTATTTTGTCTTTAAATAAAGTCTACATAGAATATAAAATATAGAGGGTGGTAAGAGAAAGCAATATTCAAACACCTTCAGGGAGAACCTTGAGTTTTTCCTGAAGCAGGTTTATTTTGTCTGAGATGAGGGTCTCCAGCACAGTTCCAGACGTGATACCTTCCTACACACACACACACACATACACACACATACACACACATACACACACATACACACACGCACACGCACACGCGCACACACACACACACACACACACACACACACACACACACACACACACACACACACACAATGATAAAGCTCACGGTTCAGGGAGAGTGACCTAGTAGCGATCAGTGAAGAGGCGGGGCCAGGAGCTCGGACTCGACCCCTGCAACCTCAACTAGGTGAGTACAACTAGGTGAGTACACACACAGGAGCTGAGTCTCGACCCCTGCAACCACAATTAGGTGAGTATACACACACACACACACACACACACACACACACACACACACACACACACACACACACACACACACAGAGGATGAGCCAGCAAGACTGGATCTTGTGTTCACCCTGAGCAGTTCAGACATCGAGGACATCACTTACGAGAGGCCCCTTGGAGCTAGCGATCATGTGGTTCTGAGTTTTGACTATATAGTAGAGTTACAAGTGGAGAAGGTAACAGGAACTGAAGGGGACAGGCCAAACTATAAAAGGGGGGACTACACAGGTATGAGAAACTTCCTGCAGGAGGTTCAGTGGGACAGAGAAATGGTAGGAAAATCAGTAAACGAGATGATGGAATATGTGGCAACAAAGTGCAAGGAGGCAGAGGAAAGTTTTGTTCCCAAGGGAAACAGAAATAATAGGAAGACCAAGACGAGTCCTTGGTTTACCCGAAGGTGTAGGGAGGCAAAAGCTAAGTGCAACAGAGAATGGAAAAGGTACAGGAGGCATAGGACCCAGGAAAACAAGGAGATTAGTAGAAGAGCCAGAAACGAGTATGCGCAGATAAGGAGGGAGGCCCAGAGACAGTATGAAAACGACATAGCATCGAAAGTCAAATCTGACCCGAAACTGCTGTATAGCCACATTAGGAAGAAGACAACAGTCAAGGACCAGGTGATAAGGCTGAGGAAAGAAGGTGGGGAACTCACAAGAAACGATCAAGAGGTATGTGAGGAGCTCAACACGAGATTTAAGGAAGTTTTTTACAGTAGAGACAGGAAGGACTCTGGGGGACAGACCAGATGGGGACACCAACAAGGAATACACCAACAAGTGTTGGCCCGACATACATACAGATGAGGAGGAGGTGAAGAAACTGCTAAGGGACATCGATACCTCAAAGGCAATGGGACCGGACAACATCTCTCCATGGGTCCTTAGAGAGGGAGCAGATATGTTGTGCGTACCACTTACCACAATCTTCAACACATCCCTGGAAACTGGGCAACTACCTGAGGTATGGAAGACAGCAAATGTAGTTCCCATTTTCAAAAAAGGAGACAGAAAAGAGGCACTAACTATAGACCTGTGTCATTGACGTGTATAGTATGCAAAATTATGGAGAAGATTATCAGGAGGAGAGTGGTGGAGCACCTGGAACGGAACAGGAGTATAAATGCCAACCAGCACGGATTCACGGAAGGCAAATCCTGTGTCACAAACCATTCTGGAGTTTTATGATAAATAACAGAAGTAAGACAAGAGAGAGAGGGGTGGGTTGATTGCATCTTCTTTGGACTGCAAGAAGGCCTTTGACACAGTTCCTCACAGAGATTAGTGCAGAAGCTAGAGCATCAGGCGCATATAACAGGAAGGGCACTGCAATGGATCAGAGAATACCTGACAGGGAGGCAACAACGAGTCATGGTACGTAATGATATATCACAGTGGGCACCTGTGACGAGCGGGGTCCACAGGGGTCGGTCCCAGGACCAGTGCTATTTTTGGTATATGTGAACGACATGACGGAAGGGTTTAGACTCAGAAGTGTCCCTGTTTGCAGATGATGTAAGTTAATGAGGAGAATTAAATCTGATGAGGACCAGGCAGGACTTCAAAAAGACCTGGACAGATGGACACCTGGTCCAGCAAATGGCTTCTCGAATTTAATCCTGCCAAATGCAAAGTCATGAAGATAGGGGAAGGGCACAGAAGACCACAGACAGAGTATAGGCTAGGTGGCCAAAGACTGCAAACCTCACTCAAGGAGAAAGATCTTGGGGTGAGTATAACACCGAGCATGTCTCCGGAAGCACACATCAATCAGATAACTGCTGCAGCATATGGGCGCCTGGCAAAACCTGGGGAACAGCATTCCGACACCTTAGTAAGAATCATTCAAGACACTGTACACCGTGTATGTCAGGCCCATACTGGAGTATGCAGCACCTGTTTGGAACCCGCACTTGATAAAGCACGTCAAGAAACTAGAGAAAGTACAAAGGTTTGCAACAAGGTTAGTTCCAGAGCTAAGGGGAATGTCCTATGAAGAAAGATTAAGGGAAATCGGCCTGACGACACTGGAGGACAGGAGGGTCAGGGGAGACATGATAACGACATATAAAATACTGCGTGGAATAGACAAGGTGGACAAGGACAGGATGTTCCAGGGAGGGGACACAGAAACAAGAGGCCACAATTGGAAGTTGAAGACACAAATGAGTCAGAGAGATAGTAGGAAGTATTTTTTCAGTCATAGAGTTGTAAGGCAGTGGAATAGCCTAGAAAATGACGTAGTGGAGGCAGGAACCATACACAGTTTTAAGACGAGGTTTGATAAAGCTCATGGAGCGGGGAGAGAGAGGGTCTAGTAGCAACCGGTGAAGAGGCGGGGCCAGGAGCTAGGACTCGACCCCTGCAACCACAAATAGGTGAGTACAAATAGGTGAGTACAGATAACTGCTGCAGCATATGGGCGCTTGGCAAACCTCAGAACAGCATTCCGACATCTTAATAAGGAATCGTTCAGGACCCTGTACACCGTGTACGTTAGGCCCATATTGGAGTATGCGGCACCAGTTTGGAACCCACACCTAGCCAAGCATGTAAAGAAACTAGAGAAAGTGCAAAGGTTTGCAACAAGACTAGTCCCAGAGCTAAGAGGTATGTCCTACGAGGAGAGGTTAAGGGAAATCAACCTGACGACACTGGAGGACATGAGAGATAGGGGGGACATGATAACGACTTACAAAATACAGAGAGGAATTGACAAGGTGGACAAAGACAGGGATGTTCCAGAGACTGGACACAGCAACACGGGGACACAGTTAGAAGCTGAAAACACAGATGAATGACAGGGATGTTAGGAAGTGTTTCTTCATCAGCAGAGTAGTCAGGAAGCGGAATAGTTTGGGAAGAGATGTAGTGGAGGCAGGATCCATACATAGCTTTAAGCAGAGGTACGATAAAACTCATGGTTCAGGGAGAGTGACCTAGTGGCGACCAGTGAAGAGGCGGGGCCAGGAGCTTGGACTCGACCCCTGCAACCTCAACTAGGTGAGTACAACTAGGTGAGGTGAGTACGTGGTAATACTTTATTTACAGCTAGCAAAGTCAGGGTATTTCTCCAGAATGGTCTGTAATATACCACTGTAGATAAAATACTTTGCCATTTCTTGAACATTTCTGAGTGAAATTGTTTCTTTTAATTCATTAATTTTATTCGCCATTCAGTACATATGACGCAAGGTGTGCAATAGTCCATCTGGGCAAGTTTACATTTCGTTTGGTCTTTCATTGGAGGTGGTGATTTAACCATAGATACTTGTAACCCAGCCGGATGCGGGAGTTTAGTTCGTTTAATATCTTTATTATGCAACCCCATCCCATGGGTGGGCGGGTAGTCAAAGATTACAAAGGTTTTTATTACATAAAGGGTCCAGGACTGTACCCCAAAGTTATGATTGCTGAACTTGTTACAAAGGTAATGAACTCCAGGTAGATCTGGTCGTCCATGGCAAGTTACAGAGGTAATGAATCGGGGCCGCACATCCTTACATGGTACAATCATGAACAAATTACAAACTAAGTAGTAATGATGCCACTGACACGGTTCCAACACCCGATCACAATTGTAAATGAGTTAAATACAATTATTAAGTGGTATTAACACCCACACGATGCGCGCATGCACACACATACTCACTCGAGGGCGCAGCACAGACACGTGTACATGAGGTACAATATATGCATTCACACCAAGCACCGCACACACACACACGCACAGTCATGGAGAAGTTATCAGGAGGGAAGAGTGGTCGAACACCTGGAAACCTGGAGTTTACCTGGAGGAGAGTTTCGGGTGTGTCAACGCCCCCGCGGCCCGGTCTGTGACCAGGCATCCTGGTGGAACAGCGCTGATCAAAACCAGGTGTTGCTGTGGCTGCACGCAAACCAAACGTACGAGACACAGCCGGCTGATCAGGAACTGCCCTTGAGGGTGCCTGTCCAGTGCCATGCTTGATGACTGCCAGGGGTCTGGTGGTAATCCCCCTTATGTGTGCTTGGGAGGCATGGAACAGGTCTCGGTCCCTGAACACTTATGGTATGGTCTCTTAACGTGCTTAGTGACAACCCCTGCTTTTCATTTGGGGGTTTGGTGCATCGGTCTGCCAAGTCTTTTGCTTTCGTAGTGATTGATTTTTGTGTGCAAGTTCGGTATAGTCCCTCTAGGATTTTCCAGGTGTATATAATATTGGAATCTCTCCCTCCGGCGTTCCAGGGATTACAGGTTTAGAAAACCTCAAGCGTCCAGAGTAATTGAGGGATGTTTTATCTCCGTTATGCGCGCCGTTGTTGAAGTTCTCTGTACATTTTCTAGGTTCGGCAATTTCACCTGCCTTGAAAGGTGCTGGTAGAGTGCAAGCAATATTCAGCCTAGATAGAATCAAGTGACCTGAAGAGTGTCATCTTGGGCTTGGCCCCTCCCTAGTTTTGAAGGTTTCTCATTAATCCATACCTGTCATTTTTCTAGCAGATTGCGATAGATACAATGTTTGGTCCTTGAAGGTGAGATCCTCCGACATAATCATCCCAGGTCTTTGGACGTTGGTTGTTTCGCTCTATTTTGTGCCAGAATTTGTTTTGTCCTTGATGATGGATTTAATTTCCTCATGTTTACCATATTGAGTAATTGAAATTTTCATCGTTGAAACGTCATATTGTTTTCTGCAGCCCCACTGAAGATTTGGTTGTTGTCCGCCTGGAGCTTGCAGTGTCTGCAATGGGAAGACACTGTCATGGCGATTCGGGTGTCATATGCAATGGAAGACACTCGGTTTGCTGTGGCTGACATCCTTGTCTATGTCGGTATGGAGGGATGAGGAAAACAAAGATGGGGAGTAGTTACTGTGCCTTGTGGAACATGAGCTTTTCACCGTTAGCGCCATCGATTTACTCTGTTGACGTCTACTTCTCTGTGTTCTGTTAGTGAGGTAAATTTTAGATCCCATCGATCCAACTTTTCCTGTTATTCTTTAGCGCGCATTTTGTGCGCTTATTACGCACATGGTCACACTTGTCGTAGGCTTTTGCAAAGTCTGTATTTATACATCTGCATTCTTTTTGTTATTATAGTGCATTTAGGAACCTTGTCGTAGTGATCCAGTAGTTGAGACAGACAGGAGCGACCTGTTCTAAACCATGTTTGCCCTGGGTTGTGTAAAGGATGGGTTTCTAGATGGGTGGTGATCTTGCTTCTTAGGACCCTTTCAAAGATTTTTTGATATGGGATGTTAGTGCTATTGGTCTGTAGTTCTTTGCTGTTGCTTTACTGACCTCCCTTCTGGGGAGTGGGGCTGTCTGTTGTTTTTAGTAAACTGAGGGACGACCCCCGTGTCCATGCTCCCTCTCCTTAGGATGGAAAAAGGCTCGTGATAGGGGCCTTCTTGCAGTTCTTGATGAACACAGAGTTCCATTGAGTCTGGCCCTGGGGCAGAGTGCATGGGCATGTCATTTATGCCTGTTCGAAGTCATTTGGCTAGGATAACATCGGATAGGCTGTGTTAATCAATTTGTGGCTCTATCATAAAAAATTCCATTTGTCTTCGACTCTCAGTCTGGTTAGCGGCTTGCTAAAAAACTGAGTCATATGGGACTTGTGTTGCTCAATCATTCCTTGCTGTCATCTGTGGAGGTCCCATCTTGTTTAAGTAGGGGCCCAATACTGGACGTTGTTCTCGTTTTTGATTTGGCATTGGAGAAGAAATACTTTGGGTTTCTTCGATTTCATTTATGGTTTTAGTTCTTCCCGCGATTCCTATCCTAAGGAGTTATTTTAGCTTTAGTTCGATGCTTTGCTATTTCTTGACCAGTGTCTCCTGCGCATTTCTGATATTTTGATCTCTTTTAGCCGCTCTGTTATTCTTTTCCGTCGCTGAAAGGGAGCGGCCGTTCTTTCTATTTTTTACTTCTACTCTCCTTTATTCTTAGTGGAATTAGCCTTGTGCATACTTTCGAGTGCCACCGAGTTAATCTGTTCTAGGATAAGTTTGGTCTGTGTTGCTAGTATCTTCTTCCCAGCTTTATCGGTTAGGACTTGGTTTACTTGGTCCCACTTTATGTTTTTTGTTATGAGTTGAATTTGGTGAATGCTCCCTCGTGAACTTGTCTTCATTTTTGTGGTTGAGGCTCCACGCATAAATGTCTGAACCTCAATTATGTTGTTTGTTTGGAGTTATTGTTTTTGATATGGTGACATTTCTTATCAGATCATCATTGTTAGTGAAGATGAGGTCTCGTTTTATTCTCCAGTCTAGTAGGCTCTTTATTTGGCTGGTTTAAATTGAATTTTGTGCAGAGATTTAAAAGATCGTGTGAGTGTGAGTTTTTCAACAGAACTGCCTCCTGGTGCTATTACTGCAACAATATTATTTGCATATTCCTCCATTTTAGGTGCCTTAAAGTATTGGAAATCCCCAGGAGCAAGATGTTGGGTGCAGGAGCTGGAAGATTTTCCAGACAGTGGTCAATTTTTAACAGCTGTTCCTGGAATTGCTGGGATGTTGCATCCGGAGGATTGTAGACTACCACAATGACAGGTTTTTTTGGTTCTCGACCTTTACTGCTAAAACTTCCACTACGTCATTTGACGGCTTTATGCAGTTCGGGTGCAAAACAAGTGACTTCTGCAATGTACTGGCCAACCCCCCCCTTTTTGCCTGTATCGACTCTGTCACATCTGTATAGGTTGTAACCTGGGATCCATATTTCGTGGTCCAAGTGATCCTTTTGTGGGTCTCAGTTGAAAGCCGCGAACATTGCCATTTGCCTCTGCATGCAGTCCACGGATGAAAGGTATTTTGTTGTTTATTGCTGGCTTTTGACCCTGTATATTTGCAACGAAGAATGTTATCGGACTGGTGGTATTGTTGGTACTGGGGGGGGATTTTTTTCCGGCATTAGATCTGTATCTGTTGGTTTGGAGTGGAGGCCATCGACTGTGGTTCCACTCCAGGAATGACTGGATTTGGTGTACGATTTCTGCCATTTCCTGCCAGTTTTTTTTCCTTCCTGGCACTAAAAACCTCTCCCCCCTTGAGTGGCTGTGGCTACCCAGGTTTTTCCCATGGCCTGGATGTTTTGTTATCTTTTTGCCCCTTTAGAGGAAATGCCTGAAATTTTTAAGTTATAGCACAGTCTTTCCTGTACTGAAGAGGTACACATTTTCGGGGTGAAAAAGCTTACGGGAAAGGGAGTTTGCATTTTCCCTGTTGTCATATGGGCATGACATTTTCTAGGGTGGTCATAGTTGCATGTCCCCATCTGTTTTTCCAGATTTCCCATGCCAGAAGATACCAAGTGCATAGTATGTGCACAGGCTTGGTTTTCCGTTTGCCTTGGGTTTCTGTGACTGTATTCCCTGTTGGTGCATGTTCCCTGTCTTATTCCTATCCTCCTTACACCAACAATGGAGCTCCCACCAGTTGTTTTTGGTAATTTATCCTCACTATTGCTATTGGGTCCTCTTGTTTGCTATTTCCTGCGGTATTTCTGGTTTGCAATTTTGGGTTTTTATCTTATCTTTGACTACACTTGTTTCCCTACTATGGCTCCTGTCCTCTATGAGTTCATTTATATGATTCCTTCCTGGGGTATAATTCCCGACTACCTGGACAAAATCTCCAGCTTCACCATTACTGTCTACCAGGACAGTATCTCCAGCTTCACCATTTCTGTCTCCCAGGACAGCACCTCCAGCTTCACCATTACTGTCTCCCAGGACAGTATCTCCAGCTTCACCATTACTGCCTCCAGGACAGCACCTCCAGCTTCACCATTACGTCCCCCCAGGACAGCACTATCAGCCCTACATTTACTGACTACCGGGACATCACCTCCAGCCTTACAGTTTGTGACTACATGGCCAGTATCAAGGCAGTACCATTCAGCCCGGACTTTTTATGTTCCCATCTGTTGTAGAAAGCTTCCAGGTTTTCTATGAAAGCAGCTTTGATGTTATCCTCTTTTAATACCCTTGTGATTTTAGTCCACAGTTTTTCCTCATTTGGGCATACCCAAAAACACTTCTCTGTTTTAATACTGCTTGTAGCTAGTTCTGGGATATCTGCACAAGGAGCGTGACACCAATTTCCACAAAAATGACATTTATCCATGTGGTAGCCCGTTTGTTTTACTGACCCCCAGACTACACACAGCTTCATAATGATTTGAATGGTTGATTACGCAAGTCTACTAGCAACCTCTTGAATATTATATTAATAACCTTAAATAAAGCTCTAGCTATTTATTTCGTTTCTAACTCTTTTTGTATAATTGGACAGCTTACCGTCACTTTCCCTGATTTTTAATGTTTGTGTTTATAAGGGCGCCTACAAACCCATCCGTTTTACAGTCTGCTTTATTGTCCAACGAAACTGTTTGAAACCAGTCCCGGGTTCGGACCAGTCAAGGGTTGGGCCAGTCAAGGGTTCGGACCATCGATCTGCTCTGATCATGGGTCACTTATTTAAAACATACGGGTCGGTGATTTGAGCTAACACATGAAGGATCTACTGGAAATTATCTACCCAGTAATATGTGATTTGACTGATACAAAAGTATAACTTGCGTGTTGAAGACCCGGTGATATCTGGCAGCTCCTACAATGACGTACAGTCGACCTCTTTGTTTATCAATCGCTGTATCTGGCTTTTCTATTTTTGTTTTTCCGTCTCCACCACAATAAATGCTATATTATCACTATAGTTGACTGGTACAAATTTTGGAGGAAGGACGCTTTTTCTGTAGTAATAATTGCTTCTCGTTGTGTATATTGCGACCGCTGGTAACTACAGGTTATATGAAATTCACAGTAACGTCTCGTATTTCAAGAAAATGAAACTAATGAAAGTCACTCCACTCCACTAAGTACCATTATAATACTGGTTAGTTGCTACTACAACACTGTATTCTGCTATTCACTGGTATCACTAGATTATATGCGAGTACAAGATTATAAATGAAAACCAGCATGGGTTCATGGAAGGCAAATCTTGTATCACAAACCTCCTAGAGTTTTATGACAAGGTAACAGAAGTAAGACACGAGAGAGAGGGGTGGGTAGATTGCGTTTTCCTAGACTGCAGGAAGGCCTTTGACACAGTTCCCCACAAGAGATTAGTGCAGAAGCTGGAGGATCAGGCGCATGTAAAAGGGAGGGCACTGCAATGGATAAGGGAATACCTGACAGGGAGGCAGCAACGAGTCATGGTACGTGAAGAGGTATCACAGTGGGCGCCTGTTACGAGCGGGTCCTACAGGGGTCAGTTTAGGACCAGTGCTATTTTTTTATATATGTGAACGACATGATGGAAGGAATAGACTCTGAAGTGTCCCTGTTCGCAGATGACGTGAAGTTGATGAGAAGAATTAAAAACGGGCGAGGATGAGGCAGGACTGCAAAAAGACCTGGGCAGGCTGGGCATGTGTCCAGTAACTGGCTTCTCGAATTCAATCCAGCAAATGTAAAGTCATGAAGATTGGGGGGGGGCAAAGAAGACCGCAGCAGAGTATAGGCTAGGTGGACAAGACTACAGACCTCACTCAGGGAGAAAGACCTTGGGGTGACCATAACACGAGCACATCACCGAGGCACACATCAACAAAATAACTGCTGCAGCATAACGGGCGCCTGGCAAACCTGAGAATAGCGTTCCGATACCTTAATAAGGAATCGTTCAAGACACTGTACAACTGTGTATGTTAGGCCCATACTGGAGTATGCAGCACCCGTCTGGGAAACCCCCACCTGTCAAGCACGTCAAGAAGTTAGAGAAAGTACAAAGGTTTTTCAAAAAAGGGCTAGTCCAGAGCTCAAGGAATGTCGTACAGGAATGGTTAAGGGAAATCGACTGACGACACTGGAGGACGGAAGGGTCAGGGGAGACATGATAACGACATACAAGATTTCTGCGGGGAATAGACAAGGTGGACAGAGATAGGATGTTCCAAGAGGGGGCACAGGGACAAAGGGGTCACAACTGGGAAACTGAAGACTCAGACGAGTCACAGGGACGTTAGGAAGTATTTCTTCAGTCATAGAGTTTCAGGAAGTGGAATAGCCTAGCAAGTGTAGTGGAGGCAGGAACCATACATAGTTTTAAGAAGAGGTATGATACAGCTCAGGAAGCAGAGAGAGAGAGGACCTAGTAGCGATCAGTGAAGAGGCGGGGCCAGGAGCTGAGTCTCGACCCCTGCAACCACAATTAGGTGAGTACAATTAGGCGAGTACACACACACACACACACACACACACACACACACACACACACACACACACACACGTGGTAATGCTTTATTTACAGCTAGCAAAGTCAGGGTATTTCTCCAGAATGGTCTGTAATATACCACTGTGGATAAAATACTTTGCAATTTCTTGAACATTTCTGAGTGAGTTGTCTGTAAATTCATTAATTTTATCGCACTCCAGTACATAATGACTCAAGGTGTGACAATAGTCCATCTGGCAAAGTTTACATTTCGTTTGGTCTACATCTGGTGGTGGTGATTTAACCTGCCAAAGATACTTGTAACCCAGCCGGGCGGTAGTGACATCCAAGAGTCTGCTTATTTTGTTGGATGCACCATAGACATGTGGCTCCTCCTGCATGATGGAATGATGATAGATGGACTGACTTGTGTCAATCTCCCTAAGTCTTAAGTCAATAAAGTTCATTTGAAGATCTTTTAAAAGTCACATCAACACTACGTTTTATAAACGTTATATCCTTTAATAATTACAATAATTACCAGAAAATTTTGAGAATTTTCCACACGTACTTCGGTGTTTGTTGACTGTTATGGGTGGCAGTAAATAGGTAAGTTAGCATTATTTAACTTATGAGTGGGAGTAAGTAGGTACTTAGGCGTTAGTTAACTGTTATAGGTGGCAGTAAATAGGTACTTAGGCGTTGGTTAATTGTTATAGGTGGCAGTAAATAGGTACTTAGGCGTTAGTAAACTGTTAGGGTGGCTTCCTGGGAGAGGTCGTGGCATACAGTAGATCTGGGTACTGAAATAAGGTATGATCGTAGCTCTTGGGCTGTAAATTAAAAGTAAATTTATTTAATACGTTTTTTACAGCTACCTGTCAATGCTTCTGACACTGAAGAGTGAGTGTGATGAGAACACTGGTGAACCTCTGCCAGTCTTAACCCCAGCCTGCCAGGCCATCATGAAGGACATAGGCCTGCAGATACGAACAACTCACGAGGCTTTAGCTGAAGTTACAGCCAATCCCAGAGGAGCTTTAGCTGAACTAATACAGAGAGGAATTGAAAGGTAAGTTAGGAGATTTGGAGAGGGAACAAAATAATAATTATAAAACGATACTAAGATAATAATCAGGGTGTTTATGACACACTCGAATTAATGCTATTA
This sequence comes from Cherax quadricarinatus, assembly GCF_026875155.1. Taxonomy (NCBI): domain Eukaryota; kingdom Metazoa; phylum Arthropoda; class Malacostraca; order Decapoda; family Parastacidae; genus Cherax; species Cherax quadricarinatus. The sequence continues at coordinate 129,640,613 of NC_069399.1, read as the reverse complement.
GATATGTGGGCCAATTAGACACGTGTGCAACATCTGGGTATCTTTACAAAGTAGATACAATGTAAAGATACCCAGATATTGCACATGTGTCTAATTCATCGTTTTGTTCGAATTGCATTCCTCTGACAGATAGGAAGGTCGTTTGAGGGTAAATTCTGTACACTTCTGGCAAGACACCTACTGACTGAATGACGGTGAATGTGTTTATCCTTTTTCTTGAGTCGCTGTGCCTTGGCAGGAGGCCGTCAAGGCAACGTGAAGGTATCATTAAAACACTGTAGAAAATCTAGTGAGGAATACTTACTCTTTAAGTTTAACTGTCGACTTGTCTCTGTTCTGCCAATAATAATATTGTTCTCTGTCTGTTTATATGTGATCTTTGTTTATATGTGCAATTAAAATGGCAAGCAATTCAGTTTGCAGTGTTGACGTCCAGTTAATTCTTATGTATAACTCAACAAAGTTGCTATCGTTCTTAACTAAGAAAGTGGCTTAGATTTATTAGTGTGTATAACCGGAGGTAAATTATTCCTAACAGTTAAGCCAGAAATTTCTTCTTGGGCAGCTGCCTTTACAAGTGATTTAAAGAAGGCATTACTAGTGATGAGTTTCTTGGGAGGGGCTTGCAGGTATATATACCTGGGGGTGGTCCGGGGGTAAGGTAAGATAAGATAAGATAAGATTTCGTTCGGATTTTTAACCCCGGAGGGTTAGCCACCCAGGATAACCCAAGAAAGTCAGTGCGTCATCGAGGACTGTCTAACTTATTTCCATTGGGGTCCTTAATCTTGTCCCCCAGGATGCGACCCACACCAGTCGACTAACACCCAGGTACCTATTTGCTGCTAGGTGAACAGGACAACAGGTGTAAGGAAACGTGTCGAAATGTTTCCACCCGCCGGGAATCGAACCCGGGCCCTCCGTGTGTGAAGCGGGAGCTTTAGCCACCAGGCCACCGGGTCAGCGTCTCCGCGGCCAGGTCCATGACCAGGCCTCACGGTGGATCAGGGCCTGATCCACCTGGACCATTATGTGCCTCTGTAATGTTGAACTACAGCTCCCAGACCCATTATGTGCATCTTCAATGTTGAGGTACAGTTCCTAGAACATGTGCCTCTGTAATGTTGAGGTACAGTGCCTGGACCAATTATATGCCTCTGTAATATTGAGGTACAGCTCCAGGAACCATTATTTACCTCTGTAAAGTTGAGATACAGTCCCTGGACCAATTATGCTCCTCTATAATGCTGATATAAAGTTTCTGGACCCATTATATACGTTTATAATGTTGAGACACAGTCCATCGAACCATTATGTGCCTCTCTAATTTTGAAGTATAGTCCCTGGACCCACTATATGCCTCTGTAATCTTTTGATTATTGCCCAGAGGATAGATATGGGTGGCATAATACAGATATTAAACCAAAACAATGAGAGAGAGAGAGAGGGGGGGGGGAGGGAGAACGAATCCTTACAACTACCCACATAACTCCCAGTTCCTCAATTTCTCTTCCAATTAACTTCTTGTTTTTGTTGTTGTAACCCACTGATCTGTTTCTGATAAAGGTACAACGAGGAAGACGCAGTGTCCAACGCTCAGAGGATACACCAGTGGACACTGCTGCCGCAGGACTTCTCTCTGCCCACCGGCGAACTCAACAACACCCTCAAGCTAAAAAGAAGATTTCTTATGGAGAAATATAAAGACGTTATTGACTCCATGTATAGTTTGGGAGGAGAACTGTCGAGTAAATTATAAATGTGTCGACATCCACCTCTGTGTGTGTGTGTAACTACCATCTGTGTCGACTACCATCTGTGTGTGTGTCGACTACCATCTGTGTGTGTGTCGACTGCCACCTTTGTGTATATGAACTACCAGTTCTGTGTGTGTGTTGACTATAAGCTCTGTGTGTGTGTGTTAGCTTCACACGGCGAGGGTCTGGGTTCGATTCCCAGCCAGAGTAGAAACATTGGACGTGTTTCTTTCCACCTGTTGTCTATGTTCCCCATCAGTAAAATGGGTACCTGGGTGTTAGTCGACTGGTGTGGGTCGCATCCTGGGACACTGACCTAATTTGCCCGAAATGTACCGAAATGCGGACCATAACAAGGGACTTTCTATATAGTTGTATGTCATTGTTGTCAGCTAGGACTGTATACCTTGTACATGTACTTGTAGTAAATAGATATTATTATTATTATAACTAGCATCTGTGTGTGTGTGTGTCGACTAGCACCTCCGTGTGTGTGTGTGTGTGTGCGTGCGTGCGTGTGTGTGTGTGTGTTTACTACCATCTGTGTGTGTGTACTCGCCTAATTGTGGTTGCAGGGGTCGATATTCAGCTCCTGGCCCTGCCTCTTCACCAGCGCCTCTTCACCCCGCCTCCTCACCAGCATCAAGGAACCTTGAGGCTGGTGAGGGGCTCTTGATCTAGAGAATTGGATCTGTGCTCTAGTTAAATTAATAATAATAATTATTATTATTTTTTTATTATAATAACGAACGCCGGTAACTCAGTGCAGTGTTTACCTCGCTGTGGGAGCAGTTCTCTCCTGCTTTGCTTACATTTTTAACAGTCATTTGGCCAAATTTAATTTTTCTAAGCATGGGTCCTAAGAAAGTAAGTGTAAAGGACAGTGTTGAGAAGAAAAAGAGAATGGTTTCCATGGAATTAAATCATGAAATCATAGATAAACAAGTGAGGTGTCCAGATTTTGGGTTGAGGGGGGGAGCTGGCTTGTAACTCAAATATTGGCTCGTAACTCAGAGCAAAAAATCGACCCAGGGATGACTCCTAACTCAAAAAACTGGTACGTCGAGACACTCGTAAGTCAAGGTTCCACTGTGTGTGTGTGTATATATATATATATATATATATATATATATATATATATTATATATATATATATATATATATATATATATATATATATGAAAAGATGGGGTGGTAGGGGAAGTGGAATATTCAAACGGCTTCAGGAAGAAATCCAAATATTTTTTCCTTGAAGCCTTTTTATCCACTTCTCCGAGGCTATGGGTCCCATAATTTACACCAGAGGTGGACCCCATCCTATATATATATAATATAATATATATAATATATATAATATATATTTATATATATATATATATATATATATATATATATATATATATATATATATATATATATATATATATATATATTATTTATTTATTGTGCCAAATAGGTAAAACTGGTCAATTAGGAATTATAAAAAGACTAGACCTACTTTTCACAGCAACTGAAAAAATGAATATCCACTTGGACTCTTTATCAACCTGAAGAAAGCTTTTGATTCAGTGGACCACAACATCTTGTTTCACAAACTTGATCATTACGGTATCAGAGGTCTTGCACTTGCATATATCAAGTCTTACCTTACTAACAGACAGCAATATGTCTCTGTTAAGGACACAAAAACAAGATCTCTGGACAGGGATACCTGGAAATATCTGGAGGGGGTTTTGGGGGGTCAACGCCTCTGCGGCTCGGTCTGAGACAAGGCCTCGTGGTGGATCATGGTCTGATCAACCAGGTTGTTACTGCTGGCTGCATGCAAGTGTCCTTGGCCTCCTATTTTTCCCTTGATATATCAACTACCTTCCACAGCGTCCGCTGTGTGGGACCCAAGGTTTGTAATTATTACTGGATGTATAAAATTTCATTTTTCACTTAATATATTGCTTATATCTTCATTAATAGCTAAAATGAAAATATTTTGATTTATATTATTATCTGACCCTATGTAATTAGTTATGTAAACAGGTAGGACGTGTTTTTCTTGAATTATGTTGGAAACAGCCTTTGCTAACTACCGTAAGATTATTAGGGTCAATCCGTCTCTCGGGGGTGTCCCATGAACTGGCTTGGAAGCGTTGCCTGGGTCAGTCCCTGCCTGCCCCTACCCCAGGAAACATCTTCCTTTCCTCTGAATAGTTTATTAGTCTCGAGTTTTGGATAAAAGAAGGTTTCGTTGGTGAGCCGGAACCTGTTTCTCGCTACTCTGAGTATCTGTGAGGCAGAGTTATTCCCAGACATAGTGATTTTGATACTGACTCAGGTTGTGGTTCTTTCTGACATTCCAAAGTAATGCTTTGGATTTAACTGTATGGTTTCTACGTATTACTATAGTCCAGAATTTGTTGGGCCGAACCTACATTCGACTTCCATTGACTCTTCTGAAGATCTCTGTTGGGTTTGATAAAATTATCTTTGTTCCTGCTCCTTTGTGATTGTTATATTCTGATGTTTCGACATGTGTGTTTACCTATGTGTAAACTCTTGCTTTGTAGGTAACAATGGGTGAAAAGATATATTTTTCGAAGAATTATGATTAATCTTGGCTTGATTAAGAGTCTAGCCACGTCAAGCCATTAATTATACTTGAAAATTACTGGGACTTTCATATATGCAAATATATATAAATTATGCAAGACTTGTAGTAAAGTTTTCTCGAAGTTGTACTGTAAGTAAAGTGCCTTCAGCACTGTAGTACCAACAGTACTATTCTGTAGTACTCAACGAGAGAGAGGAAAGCTTTGTATCAGATTCCATGTAATATTAATCTTTTCAGACACTTACATTAAAGATATTAAAATTTATCTTGTCGGATCATTGCCTCATAAGTTATATTCCCAAATCTCTAGAATAATGGTGTTTCTACCAAAGGATAATTAGACCTGTCTTTGATCCAACTGCTTGTTACGAAAGTTATTACAGGCTAAATACATAAAGGGATTCATTCAAGAACTGCCTGGAGTTATCTGCCCTTTTTGTGTAACCCAACAACACACAAAATTTCTTTTTGTAATACTTGTCAACACAGGTGTTGTCATCTGCCACCCAACTCGGTCATCATTCAATAACTTTATTAAAGAACTCTTTAAAATATCCACGTGGATGACTACCAATTAACTTATACTTAACACTCACCAAACTTTCGTAAGTTTAGTTTAATATGTTTATTATGCACCCCATACCCATCCTGTGGGCGGTAGTCAAAAGATTACAGAGGAAACAGGGAAACATGCACCAACAGGGAATACAGTCACAGAAACCCAAGGCAAACGGAAACCAAGCCTGTGCACATGCTATGCACTTGGTATCTGCAGACATGGGAAATCTGGAAAAACAGACGGGACGTGCAACTGTGACCACCCTAGAAATTGCCATGCCCATATAACAGGAAAATGCAAACTCCCTCCCTGTAATCTTTTTCACCCTGAAATGTGTACCTCTTCAGTACAGGACCCCTCATGGAAGGTTCCTTGATGTTGGTGAGGGGCTCTTGATTTAGGGAATTGGATCTGTGTTCCAGTTCCCCGAATTAAGCCTGAATGCCTTCCACATCCCCCTCCCCTGGGCGCTGTATAATCCTACGGGTTTAGCGCTTCCCCCTTGATTATAATAATAATAATTCAGTACAGGAAAGACTGTGCTATAACTTAAATTGCCAGGCACACCATCTAAAGGGTACAAAAAGATACAAAACATCCAGGCCATGGGAAAACCTGGGTAGCCACAGCCACTCAAGAGGGAGAGGTTTTTTAGTGCCAGGAAGGAAAAAAAAAACTGGCAGGAAATGGCAGAAATCGTACACCAAATCCAGTCATTCCTGGAGTGGGACCACAGTCGATGGCCTCCACTCCAAACCAACAGATACAGATACTAATGCCGGAAAAAAAATCCCCCCCCCAGTACCAACAATACCACCAGTCCGATGACATTCTTCTTTGCAAATATACAGGGTCTAAAGCCAGCAACAAACAACAAAATACCTTTCATCCGTGGACTGCTTGCAGAGGCAAAGGCAATGTTCGCGGCTTTCGCTGAGACCCACATAAAGGATCACTTGGACAACGAAATATGGATCCCAGGTTACAACCTATACAGATGTGACAGAGTGAACAGGCAAAAGGGGGGGTTGGCCTGTACATTGCAGAGTCACTTGTTTGCACAGAACTGCTAAATGCCTCAAATGATGCAGTGGAAGTTTTAGCAGTAAAGGTCGAGAACCAAAACCTAGTCATTGTGGTAGTCTACAAGCCTCCGGATGCAACATCCCAGCAATTCCAGGAACAGCTGTTAAAAATTCACAACTCTGGAAAATCTTCCAGCTCCTGCACTCAACATCTTGCTCCTGGGGGATTTCAACTTAAGGCACCTAAAATGGAGGAATATAGTAAATAATATTGTTGCAGTAATAACACCAGGAGGCAGCTCTGATGAAAACTCACACTCGCACGAGCTTTTAAATCTCTGCACAAAATTCAATTTAAACCAGCAAATAATAGAGCCTACTAGACTGGAGAATACACTAGACCTCATCTTCACTAACAATGATGATCTGAAAAGAAATGTCACCATATCAAAAACAATATACTCAGATCACAACATAATTGAGGTTCAGACATGTATGCGTGGAGCCCCAGACAGACATAATGAGACTAGTCACGAGGGAGCATTCACCAAATTCAACTTCAATAACAAAAACATAGTGGGACCAAGTAAACCAAGTCCTAACCGATATAAGCTGGGAAGATATACTAAGCAACACAGACCCCAACGTATGCCTAGAACAGATTAACTTGGTGGCACTCGATGTATGCACAAGGCTTATTCCTCTAAGAAAAAGGAGGAGTAGATGTAAAATAGAAAGAGACAGGAGCTCCCTTTACAGGCGACGGAAAAGAATAACAGAGCGGCTAAAAGAGGTCAATATTTCTGAAATGCGTAGGGAGACACTGGTCAGAGAAATAGTAAGCATCGAACTCAAGCTAAAGGAATCTTATAGGAGTCAGGAATCGCGGTTAGAACTAAAAGCCATAAATGAAATCGAAAGAAACCCAAAGTATTTCTTCTCCTATGCCAAATCAAAGTCGAGAACAACATCCAGTATTGGGCCCCTACTTAAACAAGATGGGTCCTACACAGATGACAGCAAGGAAATGAGTGAGCTACTCAAGTTCCAATATGACTCAGTTTTTAGCAAGCCGCTAACCAGACTGAGAGTCGAAGATCAAAATGAATTTATGAGAGAGCCACAAAATTTGGTTAACACAAGCCTATCCGATGTTATCCTGACGCCAAATGACTTCGAACAGGCGATAAATGACATGCCCATGCACTCTGCCCCAGGGCCAGACTCATGGAACTCCGTGTTCATCAAGAACTGCAAGAAGCACCTATCACGAGCCTTTTCCATCCTATGGAGAGGGAGCATGGACACGGGGGTCGTCCCACGGTTACTAAAAACAACAGACATAGCCCCACTCCACAAAGGGAGCAGTAAAGCAACAGCAAAGAACTACAGACCGATAGCACTAACATCCCATATCATAAAAATCTTTGAAAGGGTCATAAGAAGCAAGATCACCACCCATCTAGAAACCCATCAGTTACACAACCCAGGGCAACATGGGTTTAGAACAGGTCGCTCCTGTCTGTCTCAACTATTGGATCACTACGACAAGGTCCTAAATGCACTAGAAGATAAAAAGAATGCAGATGTAATATATACAGACTTTGCAAAAGCCTTCGACAAGTGTGACCATGGCGTCATAGCGCACAAAATGCGTGCTAAAGGAATAACGGGAAAAGTCGGTCGATGGATCTATAATTTCCTCACTAACAGAACACAGAGAGTAGTAGTCAACAGAGTAAAGTCCGAGGCAGGCACGGTGAAAAGCTCTGTTCCACAAGGCACGGTACTCGCTCCCATCTTGTTCCTCATCCTCATATCTGACATAGACAAGGATGTCAGCCACAGCACCGTGTCTTCCTTTGCAGATGACACCCGAATCTGCATGACAGTGTCTTCCATTGCAGACACTGCAAGGCTCCAGGCAGACATCAACCGAATCTTTCAGTGGGCTGCAGAAAACAATATGGAGTTCAACGATGAGAAATTTCAATTACTCAGATATGGTAAACACGAGGAAATTAAATCTTCATCAGAGTACAAAATAAATTCTGGCCACAAAATAGAGCGAAACACCAACGTCAAAGACCTGGGAGTGATCATGTCGGAGGATCTCACCTTCAAGGACCATAACATTGTATCGATCGCATCTGCTAGAAAAATGACAGGATGGATAATGAGAACCTTCAAAACGAGGGATGCCAAGCCCATGATGACACTCTTCAGGTCACTTGTTCTATCTAGGGTGGAATATTGCTGCACACTAACAGCACCTTTCAATGCATGTGAAATTGCTGACCTAGAAAATGTACAGAGAACCTTCACAGCGCGCATAACGGAGATAAAACACCTCAATTACTGGGAGCGCTTGAGGTTCCTGAACCTGTATTCCCTGGAACGCAGGCGGGAGAGATACATGATTATATACACCTGGAAAATCCTAGAGGGACTAGTACCGAACTTGCACACGAAAATCACTCACTACGAAAGCAAAAGACTTGGCAGACGATGCAACATCCCCCCAATGAAAAGCAGGGGTGTCACTAGCACTTTAAGAGACCATACAATAAGTGTCATGGGCCCGAGACTGTTCAACTGCCTCCCAAGCATACATAAGGGGGATTACCAACAGACCCCTGGCAGTCTTTAAGCTGGCACTGGACAAGCACCTAAACTCGGTTCCTGATCAGCCGGGCTGTGGCTCGTACGTTGGTTTGCGTGCAGCCAGCAGTAACAGCCTGGTTGATCAGGCTCTGATCCACCAGGAGGCCTGGTCACAGACCGGGCCGCGGGGGCGTTGACCCCCGGAACTCTCTCCAGGTAAACTCCAGGTCGACCGCATGTTGGAGAGAAACTGTAATGAGGTGACAGTCAGCGCCTGCACAGGCAATAGCAAAAACATCTACATAGAATGATAACCAAATATTGGATGGAAGAACAGAGGCCAAATCATTTATAGCAAGGAGAAAAAGTATTGTGCTTAGAACACATCCCTGAGGGACACCTTCAGCTTGGATAAAGTCCGGGGAGAGCACATTATTGACTCGAACACGGAAATGTCTGTCAGTTAAAAAGTTCTTAAGGAAAGATGGTAGATTGCCTCGGAGGCCTAAGAAGTGGGCTTGGGCCAAAATATTATACCTCAAAGTTGTGTCATATGCTTTCTCAAGGTCAAAAAATATGCCAATAACTTAGTGTTTATTCGCAAAGGCATTACAAACATACGTATCCAAACGTAGTAATGGGTCTATGGTAGAATGGCTCTTACGAAAGCCATATTGACGAGTGGAGAGACTGTTGTGTGTCTCTAAATACCACATTAAACGTCTATTTACCAGACGTTCCATCACTTTGCAAACTGCACTGGTAAGAGCGATGGGACGATAGAGGGAGGCTTCAGAATGAAAAGAATAACAGAGCGGCTAAAAGAGGTCAATATATCTGAAATGCGTAGGGAGACACTGGTCAGAGAAATAGCAAGCATCGAACTTAAGCTAAAGGAATCTTATAGAAGTCAGGAATCGCGGAAAGAACTAAAAGCCATAAATGAAATCGAAAGAAACCCAAAGTATTTCTTCTCCTATGCGAAATCAAAGTCGAGAACAACGTCCAGTATTGGGCCCCTACTTAAACAAGATGGGTCCTACACAGATGACAGCAAGGAAATGAGTGAGCTACTCAAGTCCCAGTATGACTCAGTTTTTAGCAGGCCGCTAACCAGACTGAGAGTCGAAGATCAAAATGAATTTTTTATGAGAGAGCCACAGAATTTGGACAAGCACCTAAAGTCAGTTCCTGATCAGCCGGGCTGTGGCTCGTACGTTGGTTTGCGTGCAGCCAGCAGCAACAGCCTGGTTGATCAGGCTCTGATCCACCAGGAGGCCTGGTCACAGACCGGGCCGCTGGGGCGTTGACCCCCGGAACTCTCTCCAGGTAAACTCCAGGTAAACACAAGAAAATCCGATGTTATCCTGACGCCAAATGACTTCGAACAGGTGATAAATGACATGCCCATGCACTCTGCCCCAGGGCCAGACTCATGGAACTCCGTGTTCATCAAGAACTGCAAGATAGGGGCTATCACGAGCCTTTACCATCCTATGGAGAGGGAGCATGGACACGGGGGTCGTCCCACAGTTACTAAAAACAACAGACATAGCCCCACTCCACAAAGGGGGCAGTAAAGCAACAGCAAAGAACTACAGACCGACAGCACTAACATCCCATATCATAAAAATCTTTGAAAGGGTCCTAAGAAGCAAGATCACCACCCATCAGTTACACAACCCAGGGCAACATGGGTTTAGAACAGGTCGCTCCTGTCTGTCTCAACTATTGGATCACTACGACAAGGTCCTAGATGCACTAGAAAACAAAAAGAATGCAGATGTAATATATACAGACTTTGCAAAAGCCTTCGACAAGTGTGACCATGGCGTAATAGCGCACAAAATGCGTGCTAAAGGAATAACAGGAAAAGTCGGTCGATGGATCCATAATTTCCTCACTAACAGAACGCAGAGAGTAGTAGTCAACAGAGTAAAGTCCGAGGCAGCTACTGTGAACAGCTCTGTTCCACAAGGCACAGTACTCGCTCCCATCTTGTTCGTCATCCTCATATCTGACATAGACAAGGATGTCAGCCACAGCACCGTGTCTTCCTTTGCAGATGACACCCGAATCTGCATGACAGTGTCTTCCATTGCAGACACTGCAAGGCTCCAGGCGGACATCAACCAAATCTTTCAGTGAGCTGCAGAAAACAATATGAAGTTCAACGATGAGAAATTTCAATTACTCAGATATGGTAAACATGAGGAAATTAAATCTTCATCAGAGTAGAAAACAAATTCTGGCCACAAAATAGAGCGAAACACCAACGTCAAAGACTTGGGAGTGATCATGTTGGAGGATCTCACCTTCAAGGACCATAACATTGTATCAATCACATCTGCTAGAAAAATGACAGGATGGATAATGAGAGCCTTCAAAACTAGGGATGCCAAGCCCATGATGACACTCTTCAGGTCACTTGTTCTATCTAGGCTGGAATATTGCTGCACACTAACAGCACCTTTCAAGGCAGGTGAAATTGCTGACCTAGAAAATGTAGAGAGAACCTTCACGGCGCACATAACGGAGATAAAACACCTCAATTACTGGGAGCGCTTGAGGTTCCTAAACCTGTATTCCCTGGAAATGCAGGCGGGAGAGATACATGATTATATACACCTGGAAAATCCTAGAGGGACTAGTACCGAACTTGCACACGAAAATCACTCACTACGAAAGCAAAAGACTTGGCAGACGATGCAACATCCCGCCAATGAAAAGCAGGGGTGTCACTAGCACGTTGAGACCATACAGTAAGTGTCATGGGCCCGAGACTGTTCAACTGCCTCCCAGCATACATAAGGGGGATTACCAACAGACCCCTGGCTGTCTTCAAGCTGGCACTGGACAAGCACCTAAAGTCGGTTCCTGACCAGCCGGGCTGTGGCTTGTACGCTGGTTTGCGTGCAGCCAGCAGTAACGGCCTGGTTGATCAGGCTCTGATCCACCAGGAGGCCTGGTACACAGACCGGGCCACGGGGGCGTTGACCCCCGGAACTCTCTCCAGGTAAATTCCAGGTAGTACCCGGTTTGTGGAGAGGGAGAACAATGGCAGATTTCCACAGCTGTGGAAGAACTTGTGATCAAATAAGATTGAAAAGGCATAAGAGGACTGCAAGGGCTGACTGATGTAAATGTTGTAACATACGAATATGAATGTCGTCGGGCCCAGCTGTCGATGATCGGCAAGCTGAGTGTTGCCTCCAGTTCCTGAAGTGTAAAAGGCACATTATACTGTTCTTCTCTGAGAGAAGAAAAGTCCAAGGGTGCTAACTCTCTGGCAAACTTTGAGGAAAGAAACGAGGGGCAGAGATGGAGCCCCAGAGAAATACGGACCAGATTGCCAATTTCAATGGCAACATCTAGAGGGTTTGCTATATCAACACCATCAACCTGCAAAACAGGAGCCGGGTCAGGAGAATATTTACCACTCAGTTTCTGTACCTTTTTTCCAGACTGCACTCACAGAGGAAGCAGAGGTGATGTTGGAGACATAATCTTGCCTCCGGGATACCGGAGAGGGATCGGGACATCCCCAGGCGAACCAGATTCCACGGCAAACTACGCCACCGCCAAGAACCTCAACGGAATGGGATGGACCCCGGTACCCTTTCCCCTACCTAGGAACTAGCGTGCCTGCGGGAAAAATCCCAAAGGCCAAAAAGAGGAAGGGCAAAAGGGAGGGGTGGGGAGGAGGAGGAGGAAAGGAAAAAGGGGAGGATGGGATAGGGAAGGGGGGATTGGGGGGTAATTAGGTTCGGTCTGATGAAGGAGACCGACAGGTCTAATTCCTCAGACCAAGAGCCTCTTTACCACGCCAAGGAGCCCCCCTTGATAAGGTCCAAAAGGCAGCTTCTAGAGATACACTCGTCACCTGAAAGGCACAAAAAGCCCCCCCCCACCACTGGAGAGAGTGGGGCATCCCCAAGTGATCCAGATTCCATGGTAAACTACACGACTGCTAAGGACCTCAACGGAATGGAATGGACCCTGGTACCCTTCCCCCTGTAGATGAATGGTTCAGAGAACCGACATGTTGATAAATTAGACACATGTGCAACTCTTGGGTATCTTTATTGAGGAAACGTTTCGCCACACAGTGGATTCATCAGTCCATACAAAGGAGAATCTTGAAGAACAGGAGGAGAATGAGGTAATCAGTCCCTCAACCTTGAGTCGATGTGGTCAGTCCATCAATCTTGAATAGATTGATGGACTGACCACATCGACTCAAGGTTGAGGGACTGATTACCTCATTCTCCTCCTATTCTTCAAGATTCTCCTTTGTATGGACTGATGAAGCCACTGTGTGGCGAAACGTTTCCTCAATAAAGATACCCAAGAGTTGCACATGTGTCTAATTTATCACCCTTCCCCCTACCTAGGAACTAGTGCCTGTGGGAAGAATTCCAAAGCTGAAAAGAGGAAGGGAATAGGGGAGGGAGGGGGAAATTGGGGAGGGAAAGGGGGGAAAAAAGGGGAATGGGGAGGATGGGATGGGAAAGGGGGGGGATTGGGGGCTTTAAATTATTTTTTATAATAAAAAAAGGAAGCGCTAAGCCACGGGGGCCATACAGCGCTGCGGGGGGGGAAGGAAGCGAGGGTTTTTGGGAAAGCAAAAGGGGGAGGGGGGATGATCAGAAATTTTTTACAAAAAACAGTGGGCCCAGGGGATAGTGGGGGGTAGAGGGTTTCCCGGGGGTTTTTCCCTGGAGAGATTTGGGGGGTCAACCCCCCCGGGGGCCGGGGTCTGTGCCCAGGCCCCCTGGTGGATCACCCGCCTGATCAACCGGGCTGTTGCTGCTGGCGCACGCAAAACCAACGAAAGGCCACACCCCGGGCTGTTCAGGAACGGATTTTAGGTGCTTGTCCAGGGGCCAGTTTGGGAAGACTGCCGGGGGTCTGTTTGAAATTCCCCCTTATGTTGGCCTGGGAGGCTTTTTGAACTTTTCTGGGGCCCCCTGACACTTTTTGTTTTGGTCTCTTAAGTCCTAGGGGGACACCCCTGCTTGTAATTGGAGGGAGGGGTTCTTCGTCTGCCAAGTTTTTTGTTTTCATAGTGAGTGTTTTTTGTGTGCAAGTTCGGTACTGGGCCCCTCTAGGTTTTCCCAAAGGTGTATATAATCATGTATCCTCCCTCCTGTTCCAGGGAAAAACAGGTTTAGGAACCTCAAGCGCTCCCCTTTAATTGAGGTTTTTTATCCCGTTATGCACGCCGTGAAAGTTCTCTGAAACTTTTCTAGTCGGAAATTTTTCACCTGCCTTAAAAGGGTGCTTTTAGTGTGCAGCAATATTCCAGCCTAGAAGAAAAGTGACCTAAGAGTGTCATCAGGGGGTTTGGGGCCTCCCTAGTTTTAAAGGTTCTCATTACCCAAACCCTGTCTTTTTTTACAATGCGATTGATACAATTTTATGGCCTTAAGGTGAGTCCCCCCGAATAATCACCCCCAAAGGTTTTTGACTTTGGGTGTTTCGCTCTATTTTGGGGCCCCAAAAATTTTTTTTTGTACTCTATGAAAAATTTAATTTCGCCCAAGTTTACCATATCTGAGAAAAATTGAAATTTCTAAACTTTTGCTTCATATTGTTTTCTGCAGCCCACTGAAGTTTTTGGTTTTAAATGTCTGCCTGGAGCCTTCCCAGTTTTTCTGCAAGGGAAAAACACTGTCTGCAGATTGGGGTGTCATCGGCAAAAGGAAGACAGGGGCTGTGGCTGCATCCTTGTCTATGTGGGAAATATGAGGAGAGGAAAAAGTGGGACCCAAAGTACTGTGCCTTGGGGAAAACAGAGCTTTTCACCGTAGCGGCCCCCCGGACTTTACTCTGTTTTACGCTACTCTCCCGGGTTTGTTTGGGGAGGAAATTATTGGGTCCTCGACCACTTTTCCCGTTATTCCTTTAGCACGCTTTTTTGCCTTTTTACGCCCTGGTCACACTTGTCGGGAAGGCTTTTTCAAAGTCTGGGATATAAATTCATCTGGGATTCCCTTTTTTTCTTGTGCATTTTGGACCTTGTCGTTGTGATCCAATTGTTGAGACAGACAGGAGCGACCTTTTTCTAAAACCCCTGTTGCCCTGGGGTTTTGTAACTGAGGGTTTTCCCAAAATGGGTGGTGATTTTTGCTTTTAGGACCCTTTCAAAGATTTTTTGTATGGGATGTTAGTGCTTTTGGTCTGTAGTTCTTTGCTGTTGCTTTACTGCCCCCCCTTTTTGGGGGGGGGCCTGCAAGAGATTGAGGTTGAAAGAGGTTTAAGGGGACAGAAAATTTTTAAAGTAAGTCAATTGGGTTTTCAAAAATTTAATGAGAGAGTCCCGGGGGAAAGGTGGGGGCCATCAGAAAAGAAGGGAAGGTAAAGAGAAAAGCAGCCCCGGGGGGGGCGAAGACGACGACGGAAAAGGGAAATTCCCGCATGCTCTTGATAAAGTGGGCAGTCCCCAAAAGAATTGGTTGACTGATAATGGGGGCCTGGCAATTTTCACAGAGGGAGCAGGGGGCCTTTTCCATGAGAAACCGGAGTAAACGAGTTGGGCCCAAAGCGAAGAAAGGGAGGGGAGTAGTTTTCAAAACCCCGACAAATGGTGATAAAAGAGGCATAACCTTATCGGGTTTTAAAAGATTGAAGGGTTGTTACTTTAGGGATGTAGACCAACGTTGTGCCAACCGGTGTGAAGGTGGGAAAATATTGTAGCAAAAAAGTCCATAAATGGAAAACCTCTACATGAAACTGGTAGGCCTGTACTGCGGGCTGGCAGCGGTGTCTGCCCGTTCATTGCCCTGTACGCAACATGACCAGGGGGCCCAAAAAAAAACAATATCTTTATGCTTGGTAAAGGGTGCGGGGGAGCCAAAGCTGGAATGGGGGACCAAGGGGTGGGTGTAACAAATTTCTGTAAAACCTGTAAAGCCTTCTAAGGGGAGCTGAGACAACCACAAATGATGACAAGGGGGATAGATTTCAATACGGATAATGCTGGGAAGGATGGCATACAATTCAGCAGTAAAATTTCTAGCCGAAGATGTAAATGCCCCCCCCCCCCCCCCGTACAAAAAGGGTTTCCGGAAACACTGCTGCGAATCATGCCATCTGTGTAAAACCCGCAATGGCAGAGAATGAGAGTGGAAGTGGTTTAAGAAAAAGGAAACGGGAAGGGGACCGAGACAGTTGGGCTTTCGGGGCGGGAGAGGAAAGGGCCCGACTCGAAAAAGTGGAACTTCCCGGCGGGTAGGGAAAAGTGAGAATTTTACAGACGTAAAAAAGGTGGTAAAATTTTAAGAAACAAAAGCGAATGAAAGGGAAAGAGAGAAAGGGGGGGGGGTAAAAAGGGGCGGCGAACAAATAAAGAAAGGGCTACTAATATCAGTGACCATTCTATAAATGGAAGGATTGTGGAGATCATGAGAGCGCACATAGTAGCAAAGGCAATGGGCATCATGGCGATCGGATAAGGATGGAACGTTCGCTTCTGCATAGAGGCTCTCAACAGGGGAAGAGCGAAAAGCACCAAGGCATAAACGTAATCCTTGGTGATGAATGGGGTTAAGGCTAGAGAGAGTAGCAGGAGATGTCGCTGAATAGATCTGGTCACCATAATCAAGTTTCGATAAAATGAGGGTGGAATGTAGGCGAAGGAGGGTTCGACGATCAGCTCCCCATGAAAGATGAGCAAGGGTTTTAAGAAGGTTCAGCCGGCTGTGACAAGTTGCCTTCAGAGAGGTAATGTGAGGTTTCCAGGATAACCTACGGTCAAAGAGGAGGCCCAGAAACTTGACTGTATCACGTTCAGGGATACGGGAGCCATAGAGGTGCAAAGGATGATCAGAGATGACTGAGCGTCTAGTGAAAGTAATTTGGTGGGTTTTAGTGATGGAAAATTTAAACCCATGTGTGGTGGCCCAATTGGAAACACGGTCGACCGCATGCTGGAGAGAAACTGTAATGAGGTGACAGTCAGCGCCTGCACAGGCAATAGCGAAGTCATCAACATAGAGTGATGACCAAATATTTGATGGAAGACTAGAGGCCAAATCATTAATAGCAAGGAGAAAAAGTGTTGTGCTCAGAACACATCCCTGGGGGACACCTTCAGCTTGGATAAAGTCCAGGAGAGCACATTATTAACCCGAACACGGAAATGTCTATCAGTTAAAAAGTTCTTAAGGAAGGATGGTAGATTGCCTCGGAGGCCCAAGAAGTGGGCTTGGGCCAAAATATTATACCTCCAAGTTGTGTCATATGCCTTCTCAAGGTCAAAAAATATGGCAATAACTGAGTGGTTATTCGCAAAGGCATTACGAACATACGTATCCAAGCGTAGTAAGGGGTCTATGGTAGAACGTCCCTTTCGAAAGCCATATTGACGAGTGGAGAGACTGTTGTGTGTCTCTAAATACCACACTAAACGTCTATTTACCAGGCGTTCCATCACTTTGCAAACTGCACTGGTAAGAGCAATGGGACGATAGTGGGAGGCTTCATGTCCCGTAGTGCCTGGTTTGTGGAAAGGGAGAACAATGGCAGATTTCCACAGCTGTGGAAGAACTCCTTGTGACCAAATAAGATTGAAAAGGCATAAGAGGACTGCAAGGACTGACTGATGCAAATGTTGTACCATACGAATATGAATGTCGTCAGGCCCAGCTGCCGATGATCGGCAAGCTAAGCGTGTTGCCTCCAGTTCTTGAAGTGTAAAAGGCACATTATACTGTTCTTCTCTGAGAGAATTAAAGTCCAAGGATGCTAACTCTCTGGCAGACTTTGAGGAAAGAAATGAGGGGCATAGATGGAGCTCCTGAGAAATACGGACCAGATAATTGCCAATTTCATTGGCAACATCTAGTGGGTTTGCTGTATCAACACCAGCAACCCGCAGAACAGGAGCCGGGTCAGGAGAATATTTACCACTCAGTTTTCGTACTTTTTTCCAGACTGCACACATAGAGGAAGCAGAGGTGATGGTGGAAACATAATCTCGCCAGCAAGTGCGTTTAGCGTCACGGATGACACGGCGAGCGATCACACACTTCTGCTTAAAATCAAGAAGTCTCTCCGTGGTTCTATTGTACCGGTACCTGCCCCATGCAGCGTGTTTCAAACGTACTGCACGAGCACAAGCAGGAGACCACCAAGGCACGCATTTCTGAGAATGCCTGCCCGAAATTTGGGGTATAGAATGAAAAGCTGCGGTTAAAACGGAGGACGAGAAGAGGTGTAAAAGCTCATCAATGGAGGACGAAGAAGGAACCTCACTAAAAACAGTTAGTTGTGAGTAAAGGTTCCAATTTGCCTGATCAAATTGCCAGCGTGGGATACGAAGAGGTGGTGAATATGAAGGGGAAGTAAGAATGATTGGGAAATGATCGCTGTCATGTAAATCCGGGAGAACAGACCAGGTGAAGTCTAATGCGGCAGAGGAAGAGCAGACCGAGAGATCGATGCAAGAGAGAGAGTGAGTCCGAGGATCAAAATGGGTGCAAGTACCTGTATTTAAAACATGGAGAGGGTTGGTGGTAAGAAAAGCCTCTAACTGAATGCCACGGGAATTACAGTGAGATCCCCCCCCCCAGAGGAAATGATGGGCATTAAAATCGCTGTGAAGGCTTACTCAGCCCTGTAACAACTTCAGTCAGTATTACTCAGGCTGGCTCCTCCTCAGGAAAATTAGTGAATAGAAAAAGAAATAATAACAGACAAACATAAACACTTTCTTATATAGAAAATAGAAAATATAAAACACTTAAATATGAAATATTAATCCTACATTAAAGAAAATGAAAAATGAAAAATATAAATGATAACTGAATTCAACGCTAATAGTATATGGGTGTCTGGTTTGGGGGACACTGTTGTTGAAATCGTAGCCGTTGCTGATGATGGGGGGGGGGGGGTTCGCAGGTGTTGGTGACCACCACTGGCTAGTTCTTCACAGATTAACGCCATGAGTAGTATCCCGATGACAGGAAAGCAGGTTCTTTACCGTTTGCAATGAATGTGGGGTTACGTCCTGCAATTTCATACAGGTGCAAAAGGTAATTAGATCCAAAATGGGGAAGTCTCTGGACGTTAGTCCTTCTCCTGTTCTTCTCGTTGATTGACAGGTAACCCTCACTGTCATCCAAGCTGAAAAGATAGACAGGTTACCCACTGCTTAAATAATCACTCTCCATGGCAGTGTACAATACTCAAAAGACGTGGTGATTATTACAACAGTCAACCTAGAGCAAGACTGAAAGGACTAAGTTTATTATTGGTCAAAAGTGAAGCTTTTAACCAATAAATCCACTAGAATACAAGGCAGGCATGTACTTACAGTAGTGTTGGAAGCTGTGAGTCGAGTGATTTACAAGAGGGAGGGGAAGGAATAGCGGGAGCTAGACTGACCCTACCTTAACAAGCAGCCGGCAGTCAAACTATCACTTTCAGGGAGGGGAAAAAAGGCGGGAAAAACGGGAGCTTTACTTACCCTACCTTAACTAGTAGCCGGCAATGAAACTATCACTTTCGGGGAGGGGGAAGAAAGGCGGGAGCTTGACTTGCCCTACCTTAACTAGTAGCCGGCAATGAAACTATTGTTACTATATTGCTACTCCTATCTATTGAACTTTTCCCTCACACTCCCCCATACCAAGACTTATTTTTAGTCAAGGAGTATAAGAAGAATAGGCGAGGAAGAAGTTCTAGCATGCGGAAGTCGCGTAAGGCAACAAATCTTCTACTGACTGTCATGACTTAACCAGTCAGAGAAATAATTGGATGAACCATTGATATACACAATATGGAACTTAAAAGCCTGGAGTGCCAATGTCCACCTCAAGAGGCGACTGTTGGTTCCCTTAAAAGTTTCTAGGTATATCAAAGGTTTGTGGTCCGTTTCTAAAATGAATTCTTTTCCCAGCAAATAAAATTTAAGTTTGGAGATACCCCCCCACAAGGGCTAAACAACCTTTTCTATGTGGAGTATCTTGTTTCTGCGGGAAGGAGTTTCCGGCTTTTGGAAGCATACAGGGAAGGGAGTACATCATGGTATTGTAGTTAACACCGCACCTAAGCCAGTATTTGGGGGCATCAGTGATAAATGGGGGATAAATGACATGCCCATGCACTTGCCCCAGGGCCAGACTCATGGAACTCTGTGTTCATCAAGAACTGCAAGAAGCCCCTATCACGAGCCTTTTCCATCCTATGGAGAGGAGCATGGACACGGGGGTCGTCCCTCAGTTACTAAAAAACAAACAGACATAGCCCCACTCCACAAAGGGGGCAGTAAAGCAACAGCAAAGAACTAAGACCAATTGCACTAACATCCCATATCATAAAAATCTTTGGGAAAAAGGGCCTTAAGAAGCAAAGATCCACCACCCATCTAGAAACCCATCAGTTACACAACCCAGGCAACATGGGTTTTAGAACAGGTCGCTCCCGTCTGTCTCAACTATTGGATCACTACGACAAGGTCCTAAATGCACTAGAAGGGCAAAAAGAATGCAGATGTAATATATACAGACTTTGCAAAAGCCTTCGACAAGTGTGACCATGGCGTAATAGCGCACAAAATGCGTGCTAAAGGAATAACAGGAAAAAGTCGGTCGATGGATCATAATTTCCTCCTAACAGAAACACAGAGAGTAGTCGTCCAACAGAGTAAAGTCCGAGGCACTACGGTGAAAAGCTCTGTTCCACAAGGGACAGTACTAGCTCCCATCTTGTTTTCCCCATCCTCATATCCGACATAGACAAGGATGCCAGCCACAGCACCGTGTCTTCCTTTGCAGATGACACCGAATCTGCATGACAGTGTCTTCCATTGCAGACACTGCCCAAGGCTCCAGGCAGACATCAAAACCAAATCTTCAGTGGGCTGCGGAAAACAATATGAAGTTCAACGATGAGAAATTTCCCAAATTTCTCAGATATGGTAAACATGAGGAAATTAAATCTTCATCAGAGTACAAACAAATTCTGGCCACAAAATAGAGCAAAACACCAACGTCAAAGACCTGGGAGTGATTATGTCGGGGATCTCACCTTCAAGGACCATAACATTGTATCAATCGCATCTGCTAGAAAAATGACAGGATGGATAATGAGAACCTTCAAACTAGGAGGCCAAGCCCATGATGACACTCTTCAGGTCACTTGTTTATCTAGGCTGGAATATTGCCCGCACTCTAACAGCACCTTTCAAGGCAGGTGAAATTGCCGACCTAGAAAAAGTACAGAAACTTTTTACAGCACGCATAACGGAGATAAAACACCTCAATTACTGGGAGCGCTTTAGGTTTCTAAACCTGTATTCCCTGGAATGCAGGGGGAGAGATACAGGATTATATACACCTGGGAAAAACCTAGAGGGACTTTGTTTCCGAACTTGCACACGAAAATCACTCCACTACGAAAGCAAAAGACTTGGCAGACGATGCACCATCCCCCAATGAAAAGCAGGGGTGTCACTAGCACGTTAAGAGACCATACAATAAGTGTCAGGGGCCCAAGACTGTTCAACTGCCTCCCAGCACACATAAGGGGGATTACCAACAGACCCCTGGCAGTCTTCAAGCTGGCACTGGACAAGCACCTAAAGTCAGTTCCTGATCAGCCGGGCTGTGGCTCGTACGTTGGTTTGCGTGCAGCCAGCAGCAACAGCCTGGTTGATCAGGGGCTGATCCACCAGGAGACCTGGTCACAGAGCGGGCCGTGGGGGCGTTGACCCCCGAAACTCTCTCCAGGTAAACTTCAGGTAATCAGTTCTCAAACAAAATGTTTTATTAATATCAGGAATCTTAAGTATAGGGTCTTTCAAAAAGATGCTTTTAATCTCATTAAACTTTTCCCGAGCTACGTCGGAAAGTTCAAGAGGTTCCTTCACAGACTTTTTAAGGAAGTCGGATAAGATGCCTGTAAGATCAGTAAGGTTCAGGATAAACCGTGCATAAAAATTTACAGAACCAAGAAAGCTTTGCATGAGCTTCTTGGTTTTGGGGAATTTAAATTCTAATAAAGCTTTTATTTTACTGGGGAGAGGCTGCAGAGAGTTATTGAAAGTATCAGTCCCAAGATATCTAAACTTGTTATACCCAAGGAAGCATTTCTTCGGCTTGGCAGTGAGGCCATGTGAGCATAACCTAAGCAACAACTGATGTTAATGTTTGGAATGGAATCGCCCCATCTTAGATGTCATTACGTAAATGTTATCAAAATAAACTGAAACATTTGCATATATAAAACCCAAGACCTTTCTCCATCAGTCTCACTAGTAGCACAGGCAGTTTACCAAACCGAAGGCATAGTTCATACTGCATCAGTCCTTGGTGTGTAGGAAAAGCGGTGTACTGCTTAGAAGAATGATCTAACATTACTGATGATATGCCTTGTGCAATATCAAACTCTGAAAAGAAGGAAGCGCATAAAATTTGTGTAGATCGCTAGCTATTCAATGGCATAGCTCAGCCTCCCACCGAGTTATAGCATTAAGGCATCTGAAGTCAATCAGCAATCTATATGAACATTATCCTCCTCCTTAACCAAGAACTACTGGTAGCAATATAAGATACTGAAGGTTTCAATGATCTTTAATTTTAATAATTTGTCTACCTCTCGTCAACATATGCATCCCCTAAGGTGAACTGGAACTGGATATAATTTCGTTTGAATAGGATTGCCGACACTATGTTCAATCTTATGGACTACCGTGGAGGTACACCTGGAATATCAAAAAGACGTCTGAAAAGTTACTCACACATAGCGTAGTTCATTGTCTCTTATGGTCATCCAAAACGTTCATTAATATTAATGTTGGTTGCATCCGGGTGTCAAGAGTCCCCAAGTCATGTAGTATCTTCATCATAGTCTAAGTTAGAGGTAAGCACTTAACACACTTTACATTCTTCAGTGTCTTATCAAGTTCGTGTGGAAAAACTAAGTCAAAGTAGTTAAGGCAGTAACCGAATATTCCTCGGTAATATTCTTAGGATGTTGACATGATAAAGCTTAAGATTTCCCTTGTACTTTCTATGAGGAGTCAACTTTCCCACAAATTTTTAAACCTTTATATGGCCTTTCCATGCTACAATTTATTTTGACTGATAGCAAAAGTTCAAGAACTTCATCTCCTACTTAAATAGATTAGGCACAAAGTACACGAACTTCATCGCCTACATTAAAACTTCTCCTCTGACCTTTTGGAAACAAAAGAGGTTTTGTACTGGTCCATTGCCAAACTTTAGGTTCTTTTCGCAACTATGACAGAGGTTACTCCTCAGTATTGGATCTAAGGTCAAGGAGAAACAGTAACGAAGACTGAACCTCAGCATTTACTCCCTCAATATAGTCGCATAATTCATGAATGATGACAATGGGCCTCTGGCCCTGTCTACCATAGAGAAGTTCAAAAGGTGACAACCCCAAAGATCACTGGGAAACTTCCCGCTCATGGCATACACAGGCACAGGGAAGGTAAACGATGCCAAACTTCCTACGGTTTAAGGGAGCAAAGTTTCCTTAAATGGACTTGAGAATCGAATGCTGGCGCCAATCCTCCAATACAGCTGGGATGAATAGGGTGTGGTGAAGAGAGGCTTCACTCCCAGAAGTTGGAATAGTGTTGCATTAAGTCAGGATTGTGAATTGTGTCCCCACGTTCAGACAAAATAACTCTAGGGATCCCTCTCTGGAGAAGATGGACAAAAAGGGCTTCAGCCACCTCTGTAAGTAATTATGGTCTTTAAGGGTATGGCATCAGGGAAACACGAAGCATAATCAACTAATCTTAATATATATCTATGTCACCCAGATGAAAGTGAGATAAAGGACCAACGATGTCAAAGCTACACTGTTCAAAGAATCGTAAAAAGAAAGGCATTTTGACCATAGGTTTACTCGCCTGGTAACCTTCGGGAGGATGACAGTTGGCAAACTTTACACGATCTACAATAAGTGTGACTCTGAGGACATTTTAGCCAAAAATATGTTTCCTAATTTATTTAAAGTTTTACAACGAGAAATGTCCGCCACTGGCAGGTCATAGCCATTTTAGAATTCTTCTCTGCATTGACTTGAACAACTAAGATGGAATAGTCCCTCTCTCATCTGAATTTCATTTGAATACTGACTTGTACAAGATACCTTTTAATATATTCAAATTTACAGAAAAGTTTTTTCCTTTGATAACATATATTGTTTAGCGGCAATATGGCAATACTGAAGAGAAAGGGCAATTAACGTTGTAACTGACAAAGGAGTCCCTTCGATAATGATATAAAGGCTTAAAGTCCGGAAAATCAAAAAAGGATGGACAGTAGGGACGCCTAGGGCAATGGACTGAGACCCTATCAAGACCTTTATGATATCGTAGTGAAATCTTCACTTTCATCTAACAAGTGAACTTTTGATCCTTACATCCTCGCCCTCGAGAGTAGCATCACTGGTTTAATCCCACATGAAAATATCGGAGACTTTGTCTCATCTGAACTTTCGAGGGCTTCTCCGACTATACAGAAGAGATCTGGAAACATTTATAATCCATCTTTGGTGATGAAAGGTCAACCTCATAAGGAAGAAAGGCCACTTTTACATTACCTTATTAGTAACGGAGCAAGAAGTGATGGGAGCTAGTAACGCTTCCGACCAACCAGTGAAACATTTAGACTCAAATGTAACAACGGATGGTAGGAAAAGTGTCTGTAAAACGCGGCCCAAGTAGTCTGAAAGTATAGCAAGGAATGAGTTTCTTTAAGTTCGGAACAGTTATCAGAAATGACTAAACAAGTGCATCCAGTGTCTCGTAAAATGTTAGATACATTAAGTCCCTTAAACTGTTCCTGAACAACGGGTGCATGTCCAAACAGTCATAAAACATCTTCCAACTTTAGGACCTTCTTAGAAGGGACTATCTGGACGTTTAAGTCCCTTAAAAACACCACACAAATGACAAACAGGAATAAAAGAAGTCAATTTACTCCACCCCCATAAGTCTTTGAATTCTTAAGGTCTGATGAACCCTTGCCCTTAGGGTTCGATCCTTTAGGTCTATTATAGGAATTGTGATGCCTTCAGCATACCAGGTCAGCTGCCTCAGCATTTCCTCAGCTTTACTCAGGTTATGTACTCTGATGAATGTATCGTATCTGGTGAGGAAGAGCTGTCAGAACCGGTCAGCAAACCACGAAAGTCTCGAGAGATTCAAACTGTGATCAATTCCCTGAACTCTCTATCCAAAAGTCGAACAAACGAAAGAGTGTTTACCTGTAGCTGCTGAAAGTTCTGGCCAGGCTTTACTGTGGCATACCTGAATCTTACCTGCAAGAAATAGTGGTTTTTGATATGCTTAAGGATTGCCTTCTTCCATAAGGTTATAATTACATATGATATCCTCCTGCGGACAAAGTTGCATAGATATTTAAGGTCCTGTACCAGAAAATACCAATCCTAACCTGATAGCCCAGGTGTCAGCAGCCATTCACTAGAGGGTAGCGGTATTTTCAAACCCTGAATAATGTAAGAAGTTAATGTCTTTTTCCCCCTCTGTGAAGGGAGGTAAATTTAGGTGTTGGAATATGTGCACTTGACTGCATCATTGTTTCCATTACACCCATCCTCTAATTGTTGTGTAAAAGTTACTTTTTATTCTCTAATTCCAGGAGAGATTTTCCAAGCTCGCGATCCGTTTCTCTCTCTATAACCATGTACTAGCTTTTCTTCAACTTCTCTATCGCTTTGCTCTTCCTCAAGTTCTCTAATTTAAACCTGTTTTCCTCACGTAATCTTAGCTGTTCCTCACGTTCCCTAGCGCTTTCCCTCACGATCATAGTCTATCACGCTCTTTATGGTCTTCTTCGCTACTCTTTCTTCGGTCTTTCCTTTTCTCGGATTTCCTCTCTACAATCTCTCTCTCCTTTGTTCTCCTGTCTTTCAAGGTTTCTCTTTCTCCATTTTGTCTTCTCTTTCGATTCTCTCTCTCTCCTATTCTCTTCTCTTTCCCTTTCTAGCCTGTCTTTCTTCTCTCTTCTCAAGTCTTTCCCTGATCTTAGGCCCTAATGAAAGATTCTAAATTGTCCCTGTTTATTCCTAACTTAACATTCCAGCCGTTTCATCCAAAACTGTATTCATCCATAACATGCAAGAATAACTTAAAACTATCAGGGGAAATCGAAACGGGTATTAAAGTAAATGGAGGTTTCAATTCCGCTCTGCTCAACTGTAAAAAAACCAGAGGGCTCGATCCCAGCTTCGAATATAACAATATGTATAAATGAAAACGAATGGTATCTATGCCGTCACCGAGCAAGCAGTAAGTAGAAGGGGTCATTTGGACCATACAATCTTCTCACCAACAAATTCAAGAGTGTCCTATGACATTCCCTTGATGTAATAAAGAGCTCAATGAAACTAGTTTGTCACTGGAAAATTTTGGTCCCTAGAGTCCATCCTCCAAAGTGTTTCAAGCTTACACTCAATTAGGTGGCAGAATTAAATATTATATCCTGCCTGACTTGACTTACAATAAATTGAGACTATAACAATCACCAAATCTTTTAAATACCTGTACTGTAGTCCTACCACAGAGAATGATTACTCATGGCTGGTGGTAACCGTCTGTGGTATGCAGCGTTGAAGGTCCAATGGTAGATTCGAGATAGAGTTGAATCTTGATTCAGTAGAGTTGTATCCTGGCAAGGTTGCCACTTGTGAAGGCTTACTCAGCCCTGTAACAACTTCAGTCAGTATTACTCAGGCTGGCTCCTCCTCAGGAAAATTAGTGAATAGAAAAAGAAATAATAACAGACAAACATAAACACTTTATTATATAGAAAATATAAAATATAAAACACTTAAATATGAAATATTAATCCTACATTAAAGAAAATGAAAAATGAAAAATATAAATGATAACTGAATTCAACGCTAATATGTATATGGGTGTCTGGTGTTGGTGACACTTGTTGAAATCGTAGCCGTTGCTGATGATGGGGGGGGGGTCGCAGGTGTTGGCGACCACCACTGGCTAGTTCTTCACAGATTAACGCCGTTAGTATCCCGATGACAGGAAAGCAGGTTCTTTACCGCTGCAATGATGTGGGGTTACGTCCTGCAATTTCATACAGGTGCACAGGTAATTAGATCCAAAATGGGGAAGTCTCTGGACGTTAGTCCTTCTCCTGTTCTTCTTGTTGACTGACAGGTGACCCTCACTGTCATCCAAGCTGAAAAGATAGACAGGTTACCCACTGCTTAAATAATCACTCTCCATGGCAGTGTACAATACTCAAAAGACGTGGTGATTATTACAACAGTCAACCTAGATTATTATTATTATAATCAAGGGGGAAGCACTAAACCCAGAGGATTATACAGCGCCTGGGGGGGATGTGGAAGGCATTCAGGCTTAATTCGGGGAACTGGAGCACAGATCCAATTCCCTAAATCAAGAACCCCTCACCAACATCAAGGAACCTTCCTTGAGGGGAGTCAACCTAGAGCAAGACTGAAAGGACTAAGTTTATTATTGGTCAAAAGTGAAGCTTTTAACCAATAAATCCACTAGAATACAAGGCAGGCATGTACTTACAGTTGTGTTGGGAGCTGTGAGTCGAGTGATTTACTGTTTGACCAGAGCCCCACACGTCACCTTTCAGGGGGGGGGAAGAGGGAGGGGAAGGGATAGCGGGAGCTAGACTGACCCTACCTTACCTAGTAGCCGGCAATGAAACTATCATTTTCGGGGAGGGGGAAGAAAGGCGGGAGCTTGACTTGCCCTACCTTAACTAGTAGCCTTAACTAGAGCCACAAAATTTGATTAACACAAGCCTATCCGATGTTATCCTGACGCCAAATGACTTCGAACAGGCGATAATAAAGACATGCCAGCACCTCTGCCCCAGGGCCGATCATGGAAACTCTGTGTTCATCAAGACACTGAAGAGCCCTATCACGAGCCTTTTCAATCCTATGGAGAAGGGAGATTGGACACGGGGGTCGTCCCACAGTTACTAAAAACAACAGACATAGCCCCACTCCACAAAGGGGGCCGTAAAGCAACAGCAAAGAACTACAGACCAATAGACTAACATCCCCATATCATAAAAAGCTTTGAAAGGGTCCTAGAAGCAAGACACCACCCATCTAGAACCCATCAGTTACACAACCCAGGGCAACATGTGGTTTAGAAACAGGTCGCTCCTGTCTGTCTCAACTCTTGGATCACTACGGACAAGTACTAAATGCACAAGAAGACAAGAAAAGAAATGCAGATTAATATATACAGGACTTTGCAAAAGCCTTCGACAAGGTGACCATGGCGGCGTAATAAACGCACAAAATGCGATGTGGCTAAGGAATGACAGGAAAAGTCGGTCGATGGATCTATTAATTTCCTCACTAACAGATCACGAGAGTAGTCGTCAACAGAAGTAAGTCGAGGCAGCTACGGTGAAAAGCTCTGTTCACAGCACAGTACTCGCTCCCTTCTTGTTCCTCATCCACATATCCGGACATAGGACAAGGATGTCGCCACAGCACCGTGTCTCCTTTGCAGATGACACCGAAACTGCATGACAGTGTTCTTCCATTGCAGACACTGCAAAAGCTCCATGCCGGACAGCACCTAAATCTTTCAGGGGTGCAGAAAACAATATGAAGTTCAACGATGAGAAATTTCCAATTACTCAGATATGGTAAACATGAGGTAATTTAATTCTTTTTTTTTTTTTTCCATCAGAGTACAAAACAAAATTCTGGCCACAAAATAGAGCAAAACACACCGTCAAAGACCTGGGAGTGATCATTGTATCGGAAGATCTCACCTTCAAGGACCATAACATTGTATCAATCGCATCTGCTAGAAAAAATGGACAGGAAGGATAATGAGAACTTCAAAACTAGGGAGCCCAAAGCCCATGATGACGCTCATTCAGGTCACTTGTTCTATCAGGCTGGAATATTGCTGCACACTAACGCACCTTTCAAGGCAGGTGAAATTGCCGAACCTTGAAAATGTACAGATAACTTTCACGGGCGTGCATAACGGAGATAAAACACCTCATGATTGGGAAGGAGCTTGTGGTTTAAACTGTATTCCCTGATGCAGGAGGGAGAGAAAATGATTATTATACACCTGGAAAATCCTTAGAGGGACTATTACCGAACTTGCCACACGAAAATCACTCACTACGAAAGCAAAAGACTGGCAGACGATTGCACCATCCCCCAATGAAAAGCAGGGGTGTCACTAGCACGTTAAGAGACCATACAATAAGTGTCAGGGGCCTGAGACTTTTCAACTGCCTCCCAGCACACATAAGGGGGATTACCAACAGACCCCTGGCAGTCTTCAAGCTGGCACTGGACAAGCACCTAAAGTCAGTTCCTGATCAGCCGGGCTGTGGCTCGTACGTTGGTTTGCGTGCAGCCAGCAGCAACAGCCTGGCTGATCAGGCTCTGATCCACCAGGAGGCCTGGTCACAGACCGGGCAGCGGGGGCGTTGACCCCCGGAACTCTCTCCAGGTAAACTCCAGGTAATGAAACTATTGTTACTATATTGCTACTCCTATCTATTGAACTTTTCCCTCACAATCGCCAAGTAACAGAATCGGTGGTGGTAATGACGAAACAAGAGAGGCAATATCCGGAATATTATTATTATTATTATCAAGGGGAAGCGCTAAACCCGGAGGATTATACAGCGCCTGGGGGGGGATGTGGAAGGCATTCAGGCTTAATTCGGGGAACTGGAGCACAGATGTAATTACCTAAATCAAGAGCCCTTCACCAACAACAAGGAACCTTCCTTGAGGGGAATATCCGGAATAGATAATGCCCGAGAAGGAGAGAGATATAAAGAACAGAGCGTATACCACCTATGCAAGTGGATACGGGCTGCTGTGTAATGCAACGAAGTACGAACAATTAGCTGATGGTACGGAATATCAGTGCGTAGAAGGGCACTTTCATTAAAGGTCCCATCAGGAAAAGGATCTGAAGAATACAATAAATTATAGCCTGAGATGCGAGAGAACAGAAGAGTGTAATTTTGGTTCCTGTAAGCAAACACCAATGGGAAAACTGGGAGAGTAACATCTGAAGCTCGCCCTGATTCCCCTGGAGGCCGCGTATATTCCACTGTAAATAGGCCACGATTGGCAATGATAAAGATACTTGAAATCCACAGGTAAGGGTTCCTACGGACTAGAGGGGTTAGAAAAGTCCACATGCGGATGGGCAGCAGGAAAACGTTCAAGCAGCGAAGGAAACAGTTGCGCTGTGAAGAAAGGAGTTGCGGCAGACGGAGACGAGAGAGGAGAGAAGGAACAGAGGGTGGATCAGTGTCCATTTGATGGTTTGGTCTCTGCAATATATTCAGGACGATTGGTTCAAGTGTTTCGGAATTCCGAGACATCGT
Source organism: Cherax quadricarinatus (assembly GCF_026875155.1). Lineage (NCBI taxonomy): Eukaryota > Metazoa > Arthropoda > Malacostraca > Decapoda > Parastacidae > Cherax > Cherax quadricarinatus. The sequence continues at coordinate 129,610,662 of NC_069399.1, read as the reverse complement.
CATGGGAGACAATAATTGGAGATGGTTAGAGGGAGGATGAGTAAAGATTGGAAACTGTAATGGACTGTACCAAGGTAGGGTGGCGAAAGGGTGAGGGAAGGAACTGAAGAAGAAGCGAGGAAGGGGACAGAAGAGGCGAAACCGGGAGGTGCAGAAGAGGAAGGAAACTTGGAGGGACAGGGGAGGTAGGTATAGGTCACGAGGGGGAGGTGAACCCTCTTACACCTTGTAACAGAGTCCAGTGAGAGGGAGAGAGAACTGGTACAGAGACAGAGGTAAAATGAGGTGGAAGAAGGAGGAGGGGGTTAAAGGACCTTTTTTTGACTTCTGAGAAGTAGAGGGACGATTGAGAGGTCGGTTTGTCGTACGAGGTCTCGTCGATACTGAGGACTTGCTGTAGGGAGAACATGAAGAAGCAAGAACAGACTGAGGCGTTGTCGAAGTAGGGTCGTCTGAGCCTAGAACAGCAAAAGAATTAGATACATGAGTGACTATGGGAGAGATAACCACAGAGGAGGTTGCAGAAGATGGGACCCCAGAAGTGGGGGGACGTTTTGAAACACGGGAATAAGAAACACGAGGTAGTCTCCCTTGGAGGCAGAGATGAGAAACTGCCATGGCATAAGGGAGACCTTCTGCCTCTTTGAGGTAACGGATTTCCCGCTCATTTAAGTATTATTATAATCAAAAAGAAGCGCTAAGCCACAAGGGCTATACAGTGCTGCAGGGTAGGAAAGGAAGCGAGGGTACTGGATGGCAGAAGGGAGGAGGGATGATCAGTAGGTTACAGAAAACAGCAGGGCAGGGGATAGTATGGGGGTAGAGGGTAGCAAGAGATTGAAGTAGAATGGGCTGAAGTTATCAGAATTTGTGAAGTCAGTCAGTTGTTGTCAAAAAGTCAATGAGAGAGTCCGGATGAAAGGTGGGTCCATCAGCGAGAAGGGAAGGTAGAGAGAGAGCAGCGGAGCGAAGATGACAACAGAGGCAAATTCTGCATGCTCGTTGATAAAGCTCATTTAAGTAGACTTGGCAATGGCGAGAGTACGAAGGGCGAGCCTCATGACAATTAAGGCAAGAGGGAGGTCGATTGCAAGACGTATTAGAATGGTCATCGGCACCACAGACTGGGCATTCGGCTATGGATCTGCAATATTTCGCTGGATGGCCAAATCGCCAGCAATTTCTACACTGTTGACGGTTTGTAGGGATCACTTTTGGAACTTGTAACAATTCTACTACATAAACTGAGGGATGGGAGTTCAAGGCTGTCAAAAGTTAATCGAGCCACATGTAGGGTATCATTTTGTCTCGCCGCGGGCAGGAAGAACATAAGTGCTTACTTGAGAATTGGAGATCTTGTGAGTTCCAGCTGTTCAAGGAAATGTCACTGCCACATGTCTGGAAATTTTGTTGAACTATGGTATGGGGCACAGAATGACGGTTCCACTTCAAGATTTGAGGGAATGATGTTTTTCAATAGTGACAGGAACAGTATCTATATGGGGAAAGAGAGAAAGATCATGAGTTGGGTAGCATTCCTGTACCCGGCTTTTAAGGAGCATGAAAAGTAATATCTTTACAACATGGGTAGGAGTGCTGCTAATACTGTGGTCGGAAAGATAGGTGGTAGGGAAAGTCGGTCCGTAAACGTGAATAAGTCCATTGTGCAGACTGAAAAATGAGCGTGGAAAGGGGGAGTGCAGGACGTGTCAATCTTTTTGAGAAGGAACGAGTAAGGTGGAGAAGTTATATCAGCAGGTAATTGTCGTTGGCGTTTTGGCGTGGGAACAGAGTTGGTCTGACGAGAAATGGCGGTGATTCAAAAATTGCCGCACCGTAGTAGGGAAGAAGGCCGGAAGCATAGTCAAAGGGAGAGAGGAGGGCAGATAAAATCAGAGTCAGGTCGAGACCTCAGTACCTGAAGCGGGTGAGGAAACAGCACCGGCAAGAGGTACAGAGGCATGAGGAGTGTCCGAAGAAGTGGTTCCAAAGACGAGTGGAGTCTGAGAACGGGGTGAGGTATCAAGAAGGCGGGCGGGGGTGGTGTAGCAGGTTCATGATTGGGTTCTCCATGGTTTAGGTTATTCTTTCTTTTTGTTTTTTAAGAATAAAAAAGAAAGAAGAAATAAAAAAAAAAAAAAAAAAGGAATTAAAAGATAGGGGGGACTGGGGAGGGATAGTTCCTAGGAGGATGAAAAGGGCCAGAATCTCCCTCCACGCCCAAGAGGACCTCAGCTCACGCAAGTAGCGGTAGATGCAGATGGAACCTGTGCCATACCTAACCATCATGCCAGTAAACCAGCAATCCAGGATAGCACCTCACATCTGCCGAGCTACCTTGGTGGACAAAAGAGAGGGCAAGCCGGATATCGCCACGAAGATACCTCATTCGGCACACCCTGGAATCCAAAGGTGGCTTCCAGGATACATCCGTCGCCCGAAAGCCACCCAAAGCCACTCTCCAGGATACCGGAGAAGGATTCGGACATCCCCAGGCGCGATCCCCGATTCCCATGGCAACTACGCGCCACCACCAAGAACCTTCAACGGAATGGGGATGGACCCCAGTACCCTTTCCCTACTAGGAACTATCGCGCCTGTGGTGAAAAACCCAAAAGGCCAACCAAAAAGAGGGACGGGCAAAAGGGGGGGGTGGGAGGGGGAGTGAGGAAAGGAAAAAAAGGGGGAGGATGGGTATTGGGAAGGGGGGATTGGGGTAATTGGTTCGATCTGAGGTAGGAGGATGACAGGTCTACTTCCTCAGACCAAAAAGCCTCTTCACCACGCCAATTATTATTATTATAATCAAAAAGAAGCGCTAAGCCACAAGGGACTATACTGGCTGCAGGGCAGAAGGAAGTTGAGGGCACAGGTGGCAAAAGGGGAGATGGTGAGTAATAGGGTACGGATAACAGCAGGGCAGTGGATGGTGAAAGGGTAAGGGCAGCAAGAGACTGAACTAGAATGGGCTGAGGGGAGTGCCGGAAAAAGTATCATCCAGAGTTTTTGGGAGTAATCAGTCGTTGTCAAGAAGTCAATGAGTCAGGATTAAAGGAGGGTCCATCAGCAAGAGGGAAGGATAAGAGAGAGTAGTAGACCGAAGACGGGACCATTGGAGGTAAATTCTGCGTGCTCGTTGATAAAGGGGGGCACAGACTAACAGAATTTGGCTAATCGATACTGGAAAACTTGACACATGCTCACAGAGAGGAAACAGGGTGCCTCTCCATGAGATACAATGAGTAAGACTCGAGGGTGACCAATGCGAAGGCGGGGAGAGAGATGGTCTCCCAACCTCGGCACTGATGACAAGAAACGGCCAGTAAACCTATGGCTCGGTTTTTTAATAGGAATGAAGTTTGTTACCGAGCAGAGTTGCCAACGTTGTTGCCAACGGTAGCGAAGGGTGGGTAGCTATTGCAGCAAAATAGTCCAGAAATGGATCTCCTCGATAGGAAATTTGGTAGGTCATGTACTGCTGACCGCCGCAGCAGTGTCTGCCTCGCGTTCATTGCCCTGTACGTAACATCGACCCAGGGCCCAAAAAAAAACAATATCTTTATGTTTGTAGAGATACGGCGTAGCCAAAGTGGATACGGGAGGAACTAGGGGATGAGATGTATCAAATTTTCGTATATCCTGTAGAGCACTAAGGGAGTCTGAGACTACTACAATGATGACACAGCATAGATGCGCTACGAATAGTGCTGCAAGAATGGCATTACAGTTCGCAGTTAAAAATGCTTAGTGAAGATAAGTAAATGTCCCCGCACGACGCTGTCCGGCAACACTGCTGCGAAATCCGCGCCGGTCTGAAGACTTATAGCCCATTCTGTGTACACAGCGGTGGGCATGAGAATGGGAGTGGAATCGCTGATCAAGGAAAAAAGAGAAGCGGGAAAGCAACCGTAGGCAGTTAAAGCTTTCGTGCAAGCGAGGAGTGAGAAAGAACAGACCCGAACAGCTGGAACTTTCCAGGGAGGGTAGGGAAAAAAGTGAGATGCTACATGAAACATATAAAGGTGGTAACTGAAGGGAAGACAAGATTGATGTAGGCGAATGAGAAAAGGGACGGATTATGATTATTATAATAAATAGAAGCGCTAAGCACAAGGACTATACAGGCGTTGCTGGGCAGAGGAAGGAAGCGAGGCATCAGGTTGGCAAAAAGGGGATGGATGAGCAACAGGTTACGGATAAAAACAGCGGGGCAGTGGATGGTGAAAGGGAAAGGGCAGCAAGAGACTGAACCAGAAAGGGCTGATGCGGAGTGACGCGAAAAGTATCATCAGAGTTTGTGGGAGTAAATCAGTCGTGTCAAGAAGTCATGAGAGAGTCAGGATTAAAGGAGGGTCCATCAGGCCAAGAAGGGAGGTTAAAGAGGAGTGTAGAGAACGAAAGACGACATGAGGTAAATTCTGCGTGTCGTTGATTAGAGAGGCAGTTCTAACAGAATTGTGGCTAATCGATACTGGAACTTGACATGCTCACAGAGAGGAAAAAAACGGGGTGCTCTCCATGAGGATACCCATGAGTTAAGGAGGTGTGGCCAATGCGAAGGCTGGGATGAGAGTGGTCTCCCAACCTCGGCACTGATGACAGGAAGACGGCCAGTAACCTGATGCTCGGTTTAATAGAATGAAGTTTGTTTACCGAGCACGAGTGACCAACGTGTTGCCAAAAACGGAGTGCGTGCGAAGGTGGGTAGCTATTGCAGCAAAATAGTCCCAGAGAAATGGAACACCTCGATCGGCAATAATTGGTAGGTCCATATACTGCTGACCGCGCAGCAGTGTCTGCCCTGTTATTGCCCCTGTCGTCGACATGACCAGGGACCCACAAAAAAACAATTATCTTTATGTTTGGTAGAGATACGGCGTAGCCAAGTTGGATACGGAGATCTAGGGATGAGATGTATCAAATTTTCGTATAAGCCTGTAGAGCACTAAGGAGTCTGGAGTCTACTACAAATGATGACACAGGCATAGGTGCGATACGAAAAGTGCTGCAAGAATGGATACAGTTCAGCAGTTAAAAAATGCTAGCTGAAGATAGTAAATGCCCTGTTCGACGCTGTCCGAATCACTGCTGGGAATCCGACGCCGTCTGAAGACTTAGGCCATCTCCCGTGGTACACAGCGGTTGGCATGAGGAGTGAGAGTGGACGTGATCAGAAAAAGAGAGCGGGAAGCCACCGTAGGCAGTTGGAGCTTTCGAGAAAGGGAGTGAGAAAGAACAGACCCGAACAGCTGGAACTTCCCAGGGGGGGTAGGGAAAAAAGTTGAGATGCTACATGGAACATATAAGGTGGTAACTTGAAGGGAAGCAAGAGTGAAAGTAGGGAAGAAGAGAAAAGGGAACGGGCAAACCAGGGGCGGCAACGAATAAAGAATGTTACTAATACCCCCCCCCCCCCCCCCCCCCCCGGTGACCATTCTATACATGGAAGGATTGTGTAGTATCGATTGAGAGCGTACATAGTAAACGAAGGCAATGGGCATCACGGCGATCAGACCAAGGATGAACATTTGCTTCTGTATAGAGGGCTCTACAGGGAAGAGCGAAAAGCACCAAGGGCACAAACGTAAGCCTTGGTGATGGATTTGACGTTAAGGCTGAGAGAGTAGCAGGAGACGGCCGCCGCGGAATAAATCTGGTCGCCATAATCGAGTTTCGATTTAAACGAGGGACTGAATGTAGGCGAAGCAGAGTTTGACGATCAGTCCCCAGGGAAAGATGAGCAAGGGTTTTAAGAAGGTTTAGCGGCTGTGACAAGTTTGCCTTTCAGAGAGGTAATGTGAGGATTTCCAGGTAAACCGAGGTCAAAGAGAAGGCCTAGAAACTGACTGTATCACGTGGGGAATACGGGCGAGCCCTGAGATACAAAGGATGATCGGAGATAACAGAGCGTTAGTGAAAGTAATTTGGTGAGTTTTGGTACTTGAAAATTTAAACCATGTGTGGTGGGCCCAAGTGGAAACACGGTCGACCGCATGCTGGAGTGAAACTGCAATAAGGTGACAGTCAGCGCCTGCACAAAGCAATAGCGAAGTCATCAACATAGAGTGATGGACCAAATATTGGGTGGAGAACAGAGGCCAAATCATTTATAGCAAGGAGAAAAAGTGTTGTGCCTTAGAACACATCCCTTGAGGGACACCCTTCAGCTTGGGACGAAGTCCGAGGGAAAGAACATTATTGACTCGAACACGGAAATGTCTGTCAGTTAAAAAGTTCTTAAGGAAGGATGGTAGCCTTGCCTCGGGAGGCCTATAAGGATGGGGCCTGGGCCAAAATATTATACCTCCAAGTTGTGTATATGCATTTCAAGTCGAAAAAAATATGGCAATAATGAGTGATTATTGCAAAGGCATTACGAACATACGTATCAAGCGTAGTAAGGGGTCTATGGTAGAACGACCCTTACGAAAGCCATATAGACTAGCGGAGAAGAGACTGTTGCGAGTTCTCTAAATACACATTAAACGTCGATTTACGAGGCGTCATTACTTTGCAAACTGCACTTGTAGAGCGATGGGGCGATAGTGGGAGGCATCATGTCTGTAGTACCGGTTTGCGAAAGGGAGAACAATGGCAGATTTCCACAAGCTGGGGAAGAAAACTCCTTGTGCCCAAATAAGATTGAAGAGGTGTAAGAGGACTACAAGGGCTTGACCGATATGTAAATGTTGTAACATCACGAATATGAATCGTCATCAGGGCCCAGCTGCGATGATCGGCAAGCTTGAGGAGCGTTGCCTCCCAGTTCTTGAAGTGTAAAGGGCCAATTATTACTGTTCTTCTCCGAGAGAAGAAAAGTCCAAGGGTACTAACTCTCTGGCAGATTTGAGGAAAGAAAACGAGGGCATAGATGGAGCCCTCGGGAAAATTCGGACAGATGTGTGCCAAGTTCAATGCAACGTCAAGTAGGGTTTGCTATATCAACACCAGGGACCGTTTATAAAAACAGGAGCCGGGTCAGGAGAGTATTTAACACTCAATTTCCTCACTTTTTTCCAGATGCACTCATAGAGAAGAAGCAGAAGGTTGATGGTGGAACATAGTATCGCCAACAAAGTGGTTTTAGCTTCACGGATATGACACGGCGAGCAGATGCAACGCTTCTGCTTAAAATCAACAAGTCTCTCAGCGGTTCTATTGTACCGGTACCTGCCCCATGCAGCACGTTTCAAACGTACTGCACGAGCACAAGCAGGAGACCACCAAGGCACGCACTTCTGAGAATGCCTGCCTGAGGTTTGGGGTATAGAATGAGAAGCTGCGGTATAAACTGATGTCGAGAAGATGTGTAGGAGCTCATCAATGGAGGATGAAGAAGGAACCTCACTAAAAGCAGTGAGGTGTGAGTAAAGATCCCAATTTGCCCGATCAAATTGCCAGCGAGGGCTACGGAAAGGTGGTGAATAGGAAGGAGAAGTAAGAATGATCGGAAAATGATCGCTGTCATGTAAGTCTGGTAGAACAGACCAGGTGAAGTCTAGTGCAGTGGAGGAAGAGCAGACTGATAGATCGATGCAAGAGAGAGTATGAGTACGAGGATCAAAATGGGTGGGAGTACCGTATTTAAAACATGGAGGGGTGAGAGGCAAGAAAAGCCTCCAACTGAATGCCACGTGAGTCACAATGAGACCCCCCCCAGAGGAAATGGTGGGCATTAAAATCACCAAGTAACAGAAGTGGTGGTGGTAAGGATGAAACAAGAAAGGCAAAGTCTGGGATAGAAAATGCTCGAGAAGGAGAGAGATATAAAGAACATATTGTAAACCACTTATTCAAGTGGATACGGGCTGCAGTGTAATGCAGCGAGGTATGGACAAATAGTTGACAGTACGGAATATCATTGCGTAGGAAGAAGGGCACTTTATAAAAGGTCCCATCTGGAGAAAGGATCCGATAATACAATACAATTATAGCCTGAGATAGGTTGGAAAACAGCCGGAGTTGTAATTTTGGTTCTTGTAAGGCAAGCTCCAACAGGGGAAAACCTGGGAAAGCAACATCTAAGCTCACCCCGATTACCCCTGAGTGGCCGCGTATTCCACTGTATATAGGCCAGATTGGCGATGAAGAAAATATCAGGACTGTACTCAATAGTAGAGGGGGAGGGGAAAAGTTGTAAGGGGACTGGAGGATGAAGTGTGGGGGGGGGACAGAAGAGGCAGAAACCTGGGAGGACAGAAGAGGGAGGAAATTGGGGGGGACGTGGAGTGGGAAGGCATAGTACGAGGAGGAGGGTGAGATCTCCACACTTGTAATGAGCCAGAGAGAGGGGAAGAACTAGGTACAGAGAACTGGGAAGGTAAAGTGTGGAGGTGGAAGAAGGGAACGGAAGGGGAAAAGAAGATTTGAGCAATGTGGATTTTTTTGGACTTCTGAGTAGTGGGGCGATTGGTATTATGGTGTCGTACGAGGTCTTGTCATTACTGGGGACTTTTTTGGGTTTTTTTGGGAAGGACGCGAAATGTGAGAAAAGACTGAGTTGTAGTTGGGGACGTCAGAGCAAGGGACAGCAAAAGGTTAGATGGCCGGTAGTGGCTATGGGAGGGGTAACAAACAGAGGAGGCTGCAGAAGATGGGACTCCAGAAGTGGGGGGACGTTTGGAAACACGAGAATAAGAAAACCACGGGGTGTCTACCTATTGGAGGCGGAGATGATGTAATCTGGCATAGCATAAGGGAGACCTTTGCCTCTTTGATGGCAACTAACAGATTTCCACGTTTCATTTAAGTAGGACCCCCCCCCACCCCCCCCCCCCCCCCCCCCCCCCCCCCCCCCCCCCCCCCCCCCGCCCCCCCCCCCCCCCCCCCCCCCCCCCCCCCCCCCCCCCCCCCCCCCCCCCCCCCCACCCCCCCCCCCCCCCCCCCCCCCCCCACCCCCCCCCCCCCCCCCCCCACCCCCCCCCCCCCCCCCCCCCCCCCCCCCCCCCCCCCCCCCCCCCCCCCCCCCCCCCTCCCCCCCCCCCCCCCCCCTCCCCCCCCCCCCCCCCCCCCCCCCCCCCCCCCCCCCCCCCCCTCCCCCCCCCCCCCCCCCCCCCCCCCCCCCCCCCCCCCCCCCCCCCCCCCCCTCCCCACCACCCCCCCCCCCCCCCCCCCCCCCCCCCCCCCCCCCCCCCCCCCCCCCCCCCCCCCCCCCCCCCCCCCCCCCCCCCCCCCCCCCCCCCCCCCCCCCCCCCCCCCCCCCCCCCCCCCCCCCCCCCCCCCCCCCCCCCCCACCCCCCCACCCCCCCCCCCCCCCCCTGGCAACGACGGGAGTACGAGGGTGAGCTTCATTACAATTAAGGCGAGATGGAGGTTGACTGCAAGATTGTTATTGGAATGTTGTCGGCACACAGACTGGGATTCGGCCATAGAATCTGCATATTTCGCTGGGTTGACCAAAACGACAGAATTTTACATTGTTGCTGTGTGGATATCACCTTTCGAACTTGTAACCGATGTCCGCAACTATACAGAGGATGGAGTTCTCGGCTGTCAAAGTTAAACTGAGCCACATTGCAAGGGTAACGTCTCCGCCCCCCCCGGCAGGAAGGGAGATAAGTGTCTACTTTGGGATTGGGGATCCTGGAAGTTCCAGCTGTTCATAAATGTCCATTGCACATGGGACTGGAAATTCTGTTGACTATGGTATGGGGCAGAATGACAGGTTACCACTACAAGAATGAGAGAAGATGTTTTTCAATAGTGATTAGGAGTAGTATCGATATTCGGGAAAGGGAGAGAAAGATCATGAGTTGGGTTAGCATTCTGGACAGTGGACGATGGCGTTACCGCTCTTGAGAGCGTGAAATGAAATATTCTATGCCAACTTGACGCAGGAGCGCTTTGCATTCTATGGTCGAAAGGTAGGAGAGAAGAAGTTGGTCTTAAGTTAAAGAAATTTAGTCCATTGTGTGGTCCGGAAACTGGCGTGAGAAGGGAAGTGCTGAGTGTCTGTCTTTTCCGAGTAGAATGGAGACGGTACCGAAGAAGCATCATCAGGAGATTGACGTTGGCGTTTAGGAGTAGGACGGAGTTGGTCGCATGAAATGGGTGGAGATTCGAAAAATTGCCGTACCGTAGAGGGAGAAGCCGGGGAAAGCATAGTCAAAGGGAGAGGGAGTTCAGACTAAATCGAAGGAGTCAGTCGAGCCCCGGTACCTGAAGCGGGTGAGGAACAGCACCAGCAAGAGGTACAGGGGCATCAGGAGTGTCCGAAGAGTGGTCTAAACACAAGGCAGGTTCAGATGGGGTGCGGTATCAAGAAGGGGCCCGGGCGGTAGTGGTTTCATGGGACTAGGGCTGCCATGGTTAGGTTACGCCTTTGCTTTTTGTTTTTAAGAAAAAAAAGAAAGAAGAAAATGAAATAAAAATAAAAAAAAAGAATAAAAAAAGGGGGGAGCGGGAGGATAGTAATCCCAGCGAGGAATGAAAGGGCCGGAAATCTCCCTCCCGCGCCAAGAGGGCACTCGGGGGGGGAACACCGCTTGTAGCGCGATGCAGCATGGAAACCCGTGCCATACCCTACCTTCATGCCAGTAAACCAGCCATCTGGGATAGCAACCTACATCTGCGAGCTACCTCGGTGGACAAAAGAGAGGGTGCCCGGATATCGCCACAAAGCATTACCTCCTTATGCACCACCCCCGGAATCCGAACGGTGGCTTCAGAGATACACCGTCGCCAAAGACACACAAAGCTACTCGGGATACAGGAGAGGATCGGGACATCCCCAGGCAATCCAGATTCCACGGCAAAATACGCCACCGCAAGAAACCTCAACGGAAATGGGATGGGACCCCGGTGTCCTTTCCCCCTACCTAGGGAACTAGCGCGGCCTGTGGGAGAAACACGGAAGGCCAAAAAGAGGAAGGGCAAAAGGGAGGGGTGAGGAGGAGGAGGAGGAGGAGGAATGGAAAAAGGGGGAGGATGGGATAGGGGAGGGGAGAATGGGGGGTAATTAGGTTCGGTCTGAGGAAGAAGACCGACAGGGCTAATTCCTCAGACCAAGAGCCTCTTCACCACGCCAAGGAGCCCCCCTTGAAGAGGAAAGGTCTTAGAGCCATCAGACTGCAAGATGTCGTACATGTGAGGCAGCAGCAGTGACCCGAACAAATCCGTGGCTTCCCTGGGCAGCTGTATGGGCATATTGTCTATGCTGCACACCAGTGCTCCAGGGCCCTTGAAGCTGTAACAGGGTTCCACGATATTAATCATAATGTGTGAGTTACATGTTATAGAATATTGTCGAGTACAAAAAAAGCCACAACTCTGCCTGTCATTTTTCTTTATCTTTATTTATGTACCTGTTAGTGTCTTTATTCTCTCACGGTCAACTGCATGTTGGAGAGAAACTGTAAGGAGGTGACAGTCAGCGCCTGCACAGGCAATAGCGAAGTCATCAACAGAGTGATGACCAAATATTTGATGGAAAACTAGAGGCCAAATCATTAATAACAAGGAGAAAAGTGTGTACTTCTCCGTTTTCTGCTAGAACACATCCCTGGGGGAACCTTCAGCTTTGGATAAAGTCCGGGGAGAGCACATTATTAACCCGAACACGGAAATGCCCGTCAGTTAAAAAGTTCTTAAGGAAGGATGGTAGATTGCCTCGAAGGCCTAAGGAGTGGGCTTGGGCTAAAATATTATACCTCCAAGTTGTGTCATATGCCTTCTCAAGGTCAAAAAATATGGCAATAACTGAGTGGTTATTCGCAAAGGCATTACGAACATACGTATCCAAGCGTAGTAAGGGGTCTATGGTAGAACGTCCCTTACGAAAGCCATATTGACGAGTGGAGATTATTATTATTATTATAATCAAAAAGAAGCGCTAAGCCACAAGGACTATACAGCGCTGCAGGGCAGGAAGGAAGCGAGGGCATCAGGTGGCAAAAGGGAGATGGATGAGCAACAGGTTACGGATAACAGCGGGGCAGTGGATGGTGAAAGGGTAAAGGGCAGCAAGAGACTGAACCAGAAAGGGCTGAGGGGGTGCAAAACAGTATCATCAGAGTTTGTGGAGTAAATCAGTCGTTGTAAGAAGTCAATGAGAGTGTCAGGATTAAAAGGAGGGTCCATCGCAAGAAGGGAGTAAAGAGAGAGTAGGAGATCGAAGGACGACGTTGGAGGTAAAATTCTGCGTGCTCGCTGGATGAGAGGGAGTCTTAACAGAATGTGGCTAATCGATACTGGAACTTGGACACTGCTCACAGAGAGGAACAGGGTGCCTCTCCATGAGATACCCATGAGTAAGACGAGTGTGGCAATGCGAAGGCTGGGAGAGAGTGGTCTCCAACCTCGGCAATGGATGACAAGAAGACGGCCAGTAACTATGCTCGGTTTATGAATGAAGTTTGTACCGAGCAGTGAGTTGGACCAACGTTGTTGCCAACAGGGTGCGGAAGATGTGGGTAGCTATTGCAGCAAAATAGTCCAGAAATGGAACACCTCGATAGGAAATTGGTTAGGTCATATACTGTGACCGCGGAGCCAGTGTCTGCCTGTGTCATTGCCTGTTACGTCTGACATGACAGGGGACCAAACAATTATTATTATTACAATCAAGGGGAAGCGCTAACCGGAGGATTATACAGCGCCTGGGGGGGATGTGGGATGGCATTAAGCTTAATTTGGGGAAATGGAGACAGATCCAATTCCCTATCAAGAGCCCCACCACTCACAACATCAAGGAACCTTTCCTTGAGGGGTCTGGGACCCAAGAAAACAATATCCTTTATGTTGGTAGAGTACGGCGTAGCCAAAGTTGGATACGGAGAACTAGGGGCTGAGATGTATCAAATTTTTCGTATAGCCTGTAGAGCAATAAGGGAGTCTGAGACTACTCCAAATGATGACACAGGCATAGATGCGATTACGAATAAGTGCTGCAAGAATGGCATTTACAGTCAGCAGTAAAAATGCTGCTGAAAGATAGTAAATTGCCCTCGTACGACGCTGTCCGGAAACACTGCTGCGAATCCGGACGCCGTCTGAAGACTTAGGCCATCTGTGTACACAGCGGTGGCATGAGAATGAGAGTGGAAGTGATCAAGAAAAAGAGAGCGGAAGCCACCGTAGGCATTTGAGCTTTCTGAGCAAAGGAGAGTGAGAAAGAAGACAGACCCAGAACAGCTGGAATTCCCAGGGGGGTAGGGAAAGTGAGGTGGGTTTTTTTTTTTTTTTTTTTTTTTTTCTACATGAACATATAAAGGTGGTAATGAAGGGGAAGACAAGAGTGAAGTAGGCGAAGAGAAAAGGGACGGAGCAAACAGGGGCGGCGAACGAATAAAGAATGGTCCATACTATATCGGTGTCCATTCTAAAAATGGAAGAAAGATTGTGTGATCGTGAGAGGCGTACATAGTATCGAAGGCACTGGGCATCACGGCGATCAGACAAGGATGGAACATTTGCTTCTGTATAGAGGCTCTCAACAGGGGAAGAGCGAAAAGCACCAGGCACAATACGTAAGCTGGTGATGGATAGAGTTAAGTGCGAGAGAGAGTAGCAGGAGAGGCCGCGGAATAAATCTGGTCACCATATTCGAGTTTCGATAAAACGAGGGCTGAATGTAGGCGAAGCAGAGTTCGAACGATCAGCTCCCCAGGAAAGATGAGCAAGGGTTTTAAGAAGGTTTAGCGGCTGTGACAAGTTGCTTCAGAGAGGTAATGTGAGGTTTCCAGGTTAAACGACGGTCAAGAGAAGGCCTAGGGAACAACCTGACTGTATCACGTTCGGGGATACGGGAGCCATAGAGATACAAAGGATGATCGGAGATAAACAGAGCGCTGTGAAGTAAGTTGGTGAAGTTTTGGTACTTGAAAATTTAAACCCATGTGTGGTGCCAAGTGGAAACACTGGTCGACCGCATGCTGGAGAGAAACTGCAATAAGGTGGACAGTCAGCGCCTGCACAAGCAATAGCGAATCTCAAAATAGAGTGATGACCAAATATTGGGTGGAAGAACAGAGGCCAACTCATTTAAGCAAGGAGATAAAGTGTTGTGCTTAGAACACATCCAGAGGGACACCTTCAGCATTGGGTACGGAAGTCCGGGGAAAGAACATTATTGAATCGAACCTGGAAATGTCTGTCAGTTAAAGTTCTTAAGGGAGGATGGTAGATTGCTGGAGGCCTAGGAATGGGCCTGGGCCAAAATATTATACCTCAAGGTTGTGCCATTATGCCTTCTCAAGGTCAAAAAATATGGACAAACTGAGGATTTTTCGCAAAGGCATTTCGACATACGTATCCCAAGCGTAGTAAGGGATTATGGTAGAAACGACCCTTACGAATGCCATAGTGACTTGCGGAGAGATGTTGTGAGTCTCTAAATACCACATTAAACGTCGATATTCGAGGGTTCCATCACTTTGCACAACTGCACTTGTAAGAGCGATGGGGCGCGATAGTGGGAGCATCATGTCCTGTAGTACCCGGTTTTGCGGATAGGGAGAAACAATGGCTGGATTTCCACAGCTGGGGAAGAAACTCCTTGTGCCCATATAAGATTGAAGGGTGTAAGTGGACTACAAGGGCTGACCGATGTAAATGTTGTAACATACGATATATGAATTGTCATCAGGCCCAGCTGCCGATGATCGGCAAAGCTGAGAGAGTTGCCTCCAGTTCTTGAAGTGTTAAAGGACATTTATACTGTTCTATCTCCGAGAGAGAAAAGTACCAAGGGTACTAACTCTCTGCAGACTTTGAGGAAGAAACGAGGGGCATAGATGGAAGCCCTCGGGAAATCGGGACCAGTGGTGCACAAGTTAATGGCAACGTCGAGAGGGTTTGCTATATCAACACCAGTGGACCTGTAGAACAGGAGCCGGGTCGGGAGAGTATTTACCACTCAATTTCCTCACTTTTTTCCAGACTGTCACTCATAGAAGAAGCTGAGGTGATGGTGGAAAACATAGTCTCGCCAAACAAGTGCGTTTAGAGCTTCACGGATGGACCGGCGGCGATCGCACGCTTCGCTTTATAAAATCAACAAGTCTCTCAGCGGTTCTATTGTACCGGGTACCTGCCCCATGCAGCACGTTTCAAACGGACTGCACGAGCACAAGCATGAGACCACCAAGGCCCTCCACTTCTGGAATTGCCTGCTGAGGTTTGGGGTATAGAATGAGAAGCTGCGTATAAACGTGATGTCGAGAAGATGTGTAGGAGCTCATCAATGGAGGATGAAGAAGGAACCTCACTAAAAGCAGTGGAGGTGTGAGTAAGATCCAATTTGCCCGATCAAATTGCCAGCGAGGGCTACGGGAAGGTGGTGAATAGAAGGAGAAGTAAGAATGATCGGAAAATGATCGCTGTCATGTAAGTATGGTAGAACAGACAGGTGAAGTCTAGTGCAGTGGAGGAAGAGCAGACTGATAGATCGATGCAAGAGAGAGATGATTACCGAGGATCAAAATGGGTGGTGAGTACTCCGTATTAAAAACATGGAGGGGTGAGAGGCAAGAAAAGCCTCCAACTGGAATGCCACGTAGTCACAATGAGACCCCCCCCCAGAGGAAATGGTGGCATTAAAATCACCAAGTAACCAGGAAAGTGTTGGTGGTAAGGATGAAACAAGAAGGCAAAGTCTGGGGATATGAAAATGTCGAGAAGGAGAGAGATATAAAGAAATATTGTAAACCCACTTTATTCAAGTGGATACGGGCTGCAGTGTATGAGCGAGGTATGGACAATAGTTGACAGTACGGAATATCACATTTGCGTAGAAGAAAGGGCACTTTCATTAAAGGTCCCATCTGAGAAGGGATCCGGAGAATACAATAATTATTTAGACTGGTTGGTTGGAAAACAAGGAGTGTAATTATGGTTCTTGTAAGCAAGCACCAACAGGGTGAAAACCTGGAAAGCAACATCTGAAGCTCACCCCGATTACCCTGAGGCCGCGGATATTACACTGTAAATAGGGCATGATTGGCGATGAGAAAATATTCAGGGGATCTGTAGGTAAGGCACTACGGATAGAGGGGTTAGAAAAGCAACGTGTGGGGCATTGGAAGATGTTCAAGTAGCGAAGGATCGGGAGCGTAGCGAAGAATGGGTTGTGAAGATGGAGGAGAGGGAGAAGAAGGAACAGGAAGTTGAATGCAGTGTCCATTGGAAGGTTTAGTTCTCTGCAATATATTTGAAATGGCTTCAAGTGTTTCTGAATTCAAAGATGTATGGGAAACCATATTGGAGATAGGAGGAGGAGGGTGATGTAAAGATTGGGAACAGTAATGACTGTACCAAAGTAGAGGGGGAGGGAAAAGTGTAAGGGACTGAGATGAAAGTGTGGGGGGGGACAGAAGAGGTAGAAACCTGGGAGGTGACAGAAGGGAGGAGAAACTTGGGAGGGGACGGGGGTGAAGGCATAGTCGAGGAGGGAGGGTGAATCTCCACACTTGTAATAGAGCAGAGAGAGGGGAAGAATAGTACAGAGACTGGAAAGGTAACGTGTGAGGTGGAAGAAGGGAAGGAAGGGGCAAAGAAGATGAGCAATGTGGATTTTTTGGACTTATGAGTAGAGGGGGCGATTGGTATAGGTGTCGTACGAGGTCTTGTCGATACTGGGGTTGTGAAGGAAGGACGCGAAGATGTGAGAAAGATGAGTTGTAAGTCGGACGTCAGAGCCAAGGGACAGCAAAAGGATTAGGACTTTTACCGTAATGGCTATGGGAGGGGTAAACAACAGAGGAGGCTGACAGATGATGGGACCCAAGAAGTGGTGGGGATGTTTGGAAAACGAGATTAAGAAACACGGGTAGTTCCTTGGAGGCGGAGTATGAGTAACTGCATAGCATAAGGGGTGGGACCTTCTGCCTCTTTGAGGCAACGGATTTCACGTTAATTAAGTAGACCTGGGCAACGGCGGGAGTACGAAGGGTGAGCTTCATTACAATTAAGGCAAGATGGAGGTTGACTGCAGACTGTATTAGAATGGTTGTCGGCCACCACAGGACTGGGTCATTCGGCCATAGATCTGCAATATTTCGCTGGGTGACCAAAACGCCAGCAATTTCTCATTGTTGCGGTGTTAGGTATCACCTTTCGAACTGTAACCGATGTTCCCGCGACATATACAGAGACTGGGAGTCTCTGGCTGTCAAAAGTTAACGAGCCCACATTGCAAGGGTAACGTCTCCGCCCCCGGGCAGAAAGGACATAAGTGTCTACTTTGAGGATTGGGAGATCCTGGAGTTCCAGCTGTTTCAAAATTGTCATTGCCACATGTCTGGAAAATCTGTTGGACTATGGTATGGGGCAGAATGACAGTACCACTACAAGAATTGAGGAGAAAGATGTTTTTCAATAGTGATAGGAGTAGTATCGATATTCGATAGGAGAGAAAGATAATGGCTCTTGGGTAGCTTTCGGGAGAGTGACGATGCAGCATACCGCTTTGAGAGCGTGATATGAAATATCTCTGCCAAAATGACGCAGGAGCGCTTTGGCAATACTATGGTCTGAAGGTTGGCAGAAGATAGAAGTGTTTAAAAGTAAAGAATTTAGGTCCATTGTGATGGTCCGTAAACTGAGGTGGGAGAGGGAGTGCTTGACGTGTCGGTCGTTTCCCGGAGTAGAATGCGGGAAGGAACGACGGAGCATCATCAGGAGATGACGTTGGGTTTAGGAGTAGACCGGAGTTGGTCCGGACATGAAATGGGTGGGCGATTTGAAAATTGCCGTACCGGAGGGAAGAAGCCGGAAGCATAGTCAAAGGAGGAGCGGGAGTTCAGACAAATCGAAGAGTCAGGTCGAAGCCCGGTACCTGAAAGCGGGTTGAGGATACAGCACAAGCAAGAGGTACAGGGGCATCAGGAGTGTCCGAAGAGTGAGTTCTTAACACAAGGCAGGGGTCATATGGGGTGCGGTATCAAGAAGGGGCCCGGGGTAGTGTTTCATGGACTAGGGCTTTGCCATGGTTAGGTTAATCTTTGCTTTTTTGTTGTTTTAAGAAAAAAAAAGAAAGACGAAAAGAAAATAAAAACAAAAAAAAAGAATAAAAAAAAGGGGGGGGGGGGGGGGGGAGGGGGGGGCCCGCCGGGGGGGGGAGCGGGGAGGAAATAGTTCCCAGGAGAATGAAAGGGCCGGAAATCTCCCTCCGCGCCCAAGAGGACTCGACACCGCTAGTAGCGCAGATGCAGCATGGAACCCGTGCCCATACCCTACCCTTCATGCCAGTAAACCAGCAATCCGGATAGCAACTCACATCTGACGAGCTTCCTGGTGGGACAAAAGGGAGAGGGCGGCCGGATTATCCGCCACAAAGCTTACTCCTTCAGCACCACCCCGGAATCCGTAAAGGTGGCTTCCAGAGATACACCCGTCGCCCAAAAGACACCAAAGCTACTCGGGATAACGGGAGAGGGATCGGGACATCCCCAGGCAATCCAGATTCCACGGCAAACTACGCCCACCGCCAAGAAACCTCAACGGAATGGGATCGACCCGGTGTCCTTTCCCCTACCTAGGAACTAGCGCGCCTGTGGGAGAAATCACGAAGGCTAAAAAGAGGAAGGGCAAAAGGGAGGGGTGAGGAGGAGGAGGAGGAATGGAAAAAGGGGAGGATGGGGAGGATGGGATAGGGGAGGGGAGAATGGGGGGTAATTAGGTTCGGTCTGAGGAAGAAGACCGACAGGGCTAATTCCTCAGACCAAGAGCCTCTTCACCACGCCAAGGAGCCCCCCTTGAAGAGGAAAGGTCTTAGAGCCATCAGACTGCAAGATGTCGTACATGTGAGGCAGCAGCAGCGACCCGAACAAATCCGTGGCTTCCCTGGGCAGCTGTATGGGCATATTGTCTATGCTGCACACCAGTGCTCCAGGGCCCTTGAAGCTGTAACAGGGTTCCACGATATTAATCATAATGTGTGAGTTACATGTTATAGAATATTGTCGAGTACAAAAAAAGCCACAACTCTGCCTGTCATTTTTCTTTATCTTTATTTATGTACCTGTTAGTGTCTTTATTCTCTCACGGTCAACTGCATGTTGGAGAGAAACTGTAAGGAGGTGACAGTCAGCGCCTGCACAGGCAATAGCGAAGTCATCAACAGAGTGATGACCAAATATTTGATGGAAAACTAGAGGCCAAATCATTAATAACAAGGAGAAAAAGTGTTGTGCTCAGAACACATCCCTGGGGGACACCTTCAGCTTTGGATAAAGTCCGGGGAGAGCACATTATTAACCCGAACACGGAAATGCCCGTCAGTTAAAAAGTTCTTAAGGAAGGATGGTAGATTGCTCGAAGGCCTATGGTGGTGGGCTTGGGCTCTAAAATATATACCTCCAGTTGTGTCCATATGCCTTCTTCAAGGTCATAAAATATGGCATAATAACTGAGGTGGTTATTCGAAAAGGCATTAAGAACTACGTACCAAGCTTAGTAAGGGGTCTATGGTAGAAGTCCTTACGATAGCCTATTTGACCGAGTGGAGAGACTGTTGTGTTGTCTCTATATACCACACTAAAGTCTATTTACTAGGCGTTCCATATTTGCAAACTGCACTGTTAAGAGCAATGGGACGATAGTGGGAGGTTTCATGTCGTAGTGCCTGGTTTGCGGGAAGGGAGAACCAATGGCGGTTTACCCACAGCTGTGGGAAGAAACCTTTGTGGACCAAA
>NC_069399.1:129508818-129590531 GCF_026875155.1 Cherax quadricarinatus | reverse complement strand
TTTTGGGGAAAAAAGGGGAAATTTGCAGAAAAGGGTGCGTTTTGGGGGGGGCCCAAATTTTTTGGAATTTTTTTGGGCTAAGGGATTGGGGTTAAAATTGGGTTTTGAAAAAAATTTACCTGGTTTCCCCCTTTTGGGGGTTAAAATTTTTCGAAATTTTTTTTTGGGGCATTTTTCCTGCTCCCCCCCAAAAAATTTTTGGTTTAAAATTAAGAAATTGGGAAAAAGTATATTTTGTCAGTTTTAACAGGGGGGGGGAAAAAAAAGAGCTAATTTCGATCCAAAAAAGAAGTAGGCTTGGGGATACGTTTTGAATAGATTTGAGGAAAGGAGGGACCCCAAGGACCCAAAACCCGAAAATGCTGGTGAGCTTTTTAAGTACAAATTTGGATACTTTTAGTAGGTATTTTAAAAAACTTCAACCATTTTTTAGAAGGTCAAGTTGGAAGGACGTTATTTAAAGTTCTGGCAAAAACCAAGGGGTATCCTTATTTCAAATTTGTGTAAAGAATCTTCATTTTAATGATAGTGTTATTTCGGAAGAAAGGCAGGAAAGATAATGTTCCTTGACATCGTGTATAAAGTGAATATAGTGCTCTTACTAAGTGCCTAGGTAGTATTTAAAGATGAATTTGAGATAAATGATAAGTTTTTATATTGAGCCTATATTGGTGATTCAAGTCTGTAGGTCACCTTACAAAGTGTAATGGGTGTTTAAACCCTTGCCATTTGAGTAGTCTGAGGTTAGATCTAGTTTCTAGTGGACATTGTTAAAAAGTACATTGTATATGCATGCGATAAGTGACAGGAGTGCTCCATCACTTGTCGATACGTTACATGGATTTATGGAAATGTAGACAGCTATATCCACGAGTTTTATTATTTAAGATGACGTTTCATAATTTGATGAAACTTACGTGATTAATTAGCCTCATTAAAGGTGCAAGCAGTGAAGGCTGAATTGAATAATCAGGGTTCCCATCCAAGAAGCTAGGCCTGGCATGTGGTCATGCCTCACATGTGGATTTTATTAGAAAGCGAAGATTAGATCATAAACTTTTATCTAGAAATTCGTTATCTTGTTAGCTGTTGTTAGTAAGGGTGTCAGATGGTGTTTCATTTTCCAAGTTGAGGACTAATATTGCTGTGTTATTTATCATTTCGTGGGACATAAGCCATCTGAGGATGAGTGCTGTTCAGGGTCTTTATCAATATATATCAGCGCTCGTGAAGTTCTGGTGAATACACTGCGACTAGATAGAAAAATAATAGTTTGGTTTCTTTAATTACTTAGGTGAGAATTGATGAATAGTGATAAGAATTATTTTGTGTAGTTATAGCTTCCTGATCTAAATTGACTGTGTATATTGGGTTTTGCTGTAATGAATTGTCAGGATGGTGATGAATTAGCTCTCATATGAAACGGCGAAGTGTTTGTTTGAAAATGATTTAGCTGTATTATGACATTTAATAAGGGACACATAAGTATTTCTAGTGATGTTGTTGTGATAGAAACACAGGCCTTATCTCTAGGCTTTATTGAACATAGAATCTTCATAGTACTTCTGCAACAACAAAATATAATGACTAGTACATCTAATAATGGCTTCTACAGGGATGGTGATGTCTTGCATATGTCAAGAGAAAAGTTATAACTACAGGCCACATATTTAAACTCACCATGTAATCTGCATCGTGATAAATGGATAATAGTAGGAGAGAATCACACACCATGTGTTGGCGCCCATGACACACACCAAACTGTTGTTGTTGTTAAGGGCCCCAGAGGTGGTGCAGTATTATCCTGCTGCTGTCCCCCACAGGACCAGTATCACTACAATCTCCCCCTTCTAAAATATCAGAGACAGTAATCTCCCAAACTGTTAGGTGGGCGACGTACACGTCCCGACCTTCGTAGCCCTTGAGCCTCTTCACCAGGTTCGATATTTTCCAGGGGGTGTTTGATTAGTCTTGCTGGAGCTGAATCCTGTATTTCCATAGGGGTAGGTCTCAAGGGGCCTTTCCAGGAGAAAACGAAGCATCTTTCACTTCTTTATTGGTGTATCTTGAGATTCCACACTAAGTGGGGAATTTCAACTTGGGAGGCTAAATTGTATTGTAGATACTGTAGTCTCTTCACATTTTGGTTAGCGAATGTGGGGTAAGTGGATAGCTTGCAGAAGAGCCTCTACCTCTTCCACTTAAGGATCGTTCTTGTTTCTTCCTACGGTTGGTACTCTTCTGGAGTAACGGGTCCAGGATGACATTAAGCCAAGTGGGCACGGGAGGCTTCCGTAGAGGAACGTACTGTGAATAGTTGAGGAGGTCTTTCATGAGGGTTGCATTAGTAGACTGTGCACAGCAAGTGGAGCTAATAGAGTGCAAGAGCATCAGGTAGGATCCAGTTTGCCAGTGTTGAACAGGTAGGATGGCGCGGCTCTCAATGTCATTTGTAACTGCCTTCCATATAGTACACATTTTTTTGACCGGCTTTCAGCTTGACCATTGCCTTGGGGTTGTTGTAGCTTGTTGTTTGCTGCAGCAATACCTTTGCTACGCCATAAAAACTCCTGAAGTCGTTACTGCATGAACGAGGTTTCCCCGTGTCTGATGGAATAAGCTGGTAAAAAAATAGAGGTACAAACTAGTGTAAGACAACTAATAAACATTTTGAAGCAGCCATATTTGCACAGGGATTACATAGGAAACCTTGAATATTCATCTACTATGTTAAGGAAAATTACCTTTTCTGATTTGTGCTTGGTAGAGGTCTTAGAAATCTAATATTCAATCGCG
Organism: Cherax quadricarinatus; assembly: GCF_026875155.1. NCBI lineage: Eukaryota > Metazoa > Arthropoda > Malacostraca > Decapoda > Parastacidae > Cherax > Cherax quadricarinatus. The sequence goes on along the minus strand of NC_069399.1, from coordinate 129,587,735 downwards.
CTTCAAAGGCTGGGTGGAGTATTATGATGTCTTTCTCTGGCTGATGAAAGTTTGGCTGCACTCTAACATTTCTCTGCTTGCTTGATCACTTGTGCACTCATCTTCCACGAGTAGGTCATGTTTCTTTTGATGTTGACAAAAATGGTACAGGCAGTGTAACTCCTGGGGTGACACAAAGCCTTTGTGGAGCGCGGCGTGGAGAGTCTTGCACAAATAATTACAGGCTGCCTCCAAGCAGTGGGGACTTGAGAATGCATTCAGGTGTAGAGGTTCTATTGACCGGCTCGGTACAGTTATCGAAGTCATAACACGAGATCAGTTCCATCCTCAGAGTAATATCTTGTAACATGTTTATCCTATCACTTTGTGCTTCTTCCGTCGAAACATGTACATCACGCGTCCGTTGGTCAGTCCTGTATGGGTGTAATTGTCTACCAGTTATATAATGCTCTTCCAGTGGGCGAACAACTGCTCTATGTTGGCTTGGTTCCTTTTATACAAGCAGCGTATCATTTTCTTCTGTCTGTGTAATATGTTCTCGGATAAAGTAGGGCTACTGGTCGTCCTGGCCTGAGATAAGACTGCAGCTCAATTTGGCAAGTCATGATGCTTCGCTGTTTCCACTTCGAATGGTATAAGGGATCTTCTATGGCTATGAACTACTGAGTTTTCAATGTCCTGTTTTGTGGGGTGAGTATGGAAAGCTGCTTCTGCTTCCTTTGGCACAGAAAGTGAGGTAGCACTCAATGGGCGGACTTTACTTTGAAATAGTGGTAGATCCCATGTGAGTTAATAAGCAAAGAGGACAAGAGTTCTTCGGAGTGGACTTTTTTGTTCTTGATGGATTGGAAGTTACCCGTAGATGTCGTAGTCGTTCCTGGGTTCTGGGAATATTGAACCTCCTTCACTACATAACCAAGGTGCTAAGCCTTTTAGTTGAAAAAAGTAGTGCACTTTTCCTCATTGTAAATATGAATAGTTTTCTTCTTGGCGGGCTTCCAAAAACTTTACAAGGTTTGCATCATGTTCCTCCTGGGTTCTTGCCACAAAGTGGTAACCATGATCTAAATTCGCGTAAGTTCCCAGTGGTTGCTCTTACGTGATTGAGTTGAATCCATCATTAGGTTGGAAAGCAGGCTTACCCACATTGGTGGACTACCAAAAAGGGTAATCTGGTAACTGATAAGGGGCCATCACTAGCCTGAAACGCATGTGTATGGTTTCATCTACATTCCATTTTAGGGACTTGATGATCAGGGCCACTCTGTAGATCCAATTGTGCTAAAATGTTGTACTGAGCCAATTTTGTTCACTAGCTATCATTCAATATGAGGTAGAGGCGTTTACCCATCAAGAAGTGTAAATTTGTTGTTGTCTCAGTGTAAATCGAGAGCCAGTCTCCAGTTTCCTTTAACTATCTTTAACAACAACAAACCTATGCACGCCAAGGGGAACCACTCGTATCTATTTGGTTCTATAATACCCTCCTCAGCAGCCTCTGAGTTTCTTTCTCTAGAACATCCGGTTCCTCACTAAGAATTTGCGGCGTGATTAAGTTGATATAGGATGGCAAATCTGCGGTTTAAGATTTGCAAAACAGTTTGGTGGGTATACCTTTAAAGTGCTAAGTCCACAGACAACAAGAGGAGGCAGATATCACCTCCATATGTAAGGTGACACTACATGCCAGCTTCTGAAAGTCCTGACCAAGATAACAATAGTGCACAGTTGTGGCCGAATAGCCTAAATGTAACATCTTGATAATCCTTTCCCATTAACTCTGAGATTTACCTTACATAAAAACCTGGTCTGAATGGGAGAGTGATGTTGGATGCCATGGAAACGGTACCTGATGAGCTGATGTACAGTCAAGGAGGTGGCGTTTAACAAGTTCAAGGTTGATGAAACAGACTCTGAGCTGCCCACTATCAATAATCCATCTAATTTCTGTTCCTTTGATGCAATTACTTTCACAACTGCCTGTCGCGCAGTGAATTTGGAAGGTAGCCGCAGAAGTCCTCTGTTGCTAGAGTAAAAATTCGCTCTAATGATCACTGGAATGTTGTGGAGGGCACTAGCTCTTGTTGATGCATTAGCAGACATTATCTCCCCCCACGACACAAACCCCCCCCCCCGACTTTTCTTGTGGCATTTATGGCCATTGCTTCACGAGCAGTTTACTCTTATGTCGGACGTGGCGGGATGTCTTGTAAAAAAACCACAAAGAAACACACAGTACTGCTGCTGCTGTCACTGAGGCAGGTACACAGTAACTTCATTGCAAGAGTCTTGGTCAGGAATTGCAGCTCTTACACTACGAGAAGGCTGAGTGTGCGCATACTTCAGAATTCTTCTGGGCTGAATCTAGAGCTCTTGTCCTGGTCAAACAGGCCAGGCGGCACTATGTCGTGAGTTTTATTCTCCCAATAAAACGCTGCCTTATTATCTGGTGATTGAGGCCACCTGATTAAAAAGCGAATGCCTGACGCTTGGATCTCACAATACTGAGCTGTGTCACTGACTTGGAAGTGACAGTCTTACCTAAAATTTTCAGTGCTTGAAGGTATTCCTCTTAAGGATTCATCAATTCTGCTGGCGGGAGTTGCGCAAGGCAGGATAGCGTGCAAAGATTCATTTGTAGGCGATCTTTTATACTGAGACACTTGAGGGTTTTGATAGCATTCTTCGTAGGTATTTACACTCAGAAATAGCTTCATATATCTTAGGTGCTACTACAAAATTGATGAGCAGAACTTAGTCTTTATCTAGATCTTCTTTAGCGAAGGGCTCCCAAGAAAGTTTTCGAAAGGTCTTAAACAGTGCTTCCCATCTGAGCAAGCCTGTTGATAAAGCTCAGGGGTCACTAGTCTAGCCTTCTCAGGTTATCTAGTTAAACGCTCATGTTGTGATGTAGTCTAGCGCTGTAATCTCCACCAGGTAGCCTGGATTCTATGTTCAATAAATTGTTGTGATAGAAACCCAGGCCTTATCTCTAGGCTTTATCTTGAAACATAGAATGTTTCATAGTACTTCTGCACTCAAACAAAATATAATGAGACTAGATAAATCTAACATAAATGGCTTTACAGGGATGTTGATGTCTTGCATATGTCAAGAGAAAAGTTTATAACTACAGCCAATATTTAAACTCACATGTAATCTGCATCACTAATTTATATATATATAATTTAGTTAGAGGAGGGAGAGAATCTCACAGACTATGTGTTGGGCCATGACACGCCACCAATGTTGTTGTTGTTAAGGGCCCAAGAGGTGGGTGCAGCTTTTTACTGCTTGTGCTCCACTCAGGGGACCAGTTTATCACTTCAATGGACAAAGTGAGATTAGTTGCAGTGCTGGGTAACACTGATGTTTTTGCCATAACTGAGACTCCTGTTTTTCGGGACATGCCTGCTGAATGTCATCATTCAGGGTTTTCAAAATTTGTTTCAAGTAGATGAAATTTCGAGTTTAAGGGGGTGGAAAGGTCGGCACTCTGAATCCAAGATTGTTTAACTGTTGATAATACAGGTATTAAAGGCTGAAAATAATCCACACCAGTCTGTCTGGATAGAATTTTCAGAGGGGTATGAGAAATTGACTTAGGCGTGATATTACCATCCCCCAAAAAACTCAGATAGGGACTAGGGGAGGGACTACTTTGGGTGGAAATTGGTTAAAGGCCACGAGGCATGAAAACATGTGATTCTAGGGCGACTTTTACTTTGTAAATCTGATTGGAATTTTTTGAATGGGGTATTTAGATTCCAACAATCTTTTTTAGAAGTAGTTCATAGATTGGTTTTTGAAGCAGTTTATGACAAGAACCTACAGGGGAAAATAAGTGTTGATCTTGGTTCATGCCAAACTAGGATAACCATGGTTATAATTTTAAATCAGTGAGGAACTCGGCACTAAGACCACAGGTCCAGTTTACCTTTACGCATTGAATGGAAGTATTGTTAGTTGGATCAACTCAGTAATGAGTCCCAGATTTTCGCCTAAGCAGATTGCAATGGGTTGACTTAGAGAACATCATCTCTGTTTGACTGGGGGTAATGTAGAGAGGCTATCAATATGACAGCTTTTCTAAACCACTATACATGTGCACAAAAGACCAGTTTTATCCGTAAAAAGAATTAGAATCTAATAGAAATGACCCATGAGTAATAGGCTCAAATACCTTTTCAGGTACAAATAAATGGAATTTTATAGGCATTGTCAAAAGAAGGTTGTTTAGAGGATACATCTTATGAATTCAATTTATATACATTAAGAGGGGACGCTCAAATTTGGGAAAATACGAAAGCTAAATGGGACCTACCAAAAATTAAAGTTGCTAGGGATTCGCAAACAAACCCAAAAGGTTTTTCCAGTTAATATAACAAAAGTTTGAGATATCAGTTTGTCCTTCTGGATAAGCAAAATTTTATTAATGATACTCAGTGAATTCACAAGGGGAACTACGCCTAAGTTATTACCTTCTTTGGTAACAGCTTTTCGTGGGAGGGCCTTGTTGATCACGATAAGGAATTCGATCATAGTTTATTTAGATTTTAGTACCTTTTAGTGGCGTTCCTCAGGGATCATGTATTGAGGGCCGTTGTTGTTGTTTATATATATATCAATGTACTGATGAGGGAATTACAAGTGATATGAGCATAATTTCACCGCATTGACATGAAGATAGGTAGGATAATTGATTCCAACATTGATGTCACAGAATTTCTGGGAGGATTTAGACAACCTCACTTCGTGTCAGAAAAGTGGCAGAAGCAGTTCAATGTGATAAATTGCAAGGTCTGAAGTAAGGAACGTGTGCCATATCTCTAGCACATGTAAGTTAACTAATGTAGAAACTTAAACACTTACAGTATTGCGGAAAAGGACTTGAGGGTTTATGGAAAGCGCAACCTTAAAACCAAAGACAGCAATTGCTCGCGCATTACGTAATAAGACAAAACTAGATTTACTGGGATTTATATCAGTGTTGTAAAGCTACAGGAAGTCCGGAGGTTATACTACAGCTTTAATCATCTTCGTAGTAAGGCTCTTACCTAGATTACACAGCATCAGCTCTGGTCTCCATATTAAGAATGGATTAAATTTGTTAGAAATCATTTAGTGAAGAATGACAAAATTATTCATAGCAGTAGAATTCTTCCGTATTGCAAGAAAGATTTGAAGCCCCTTAATAATACATGCTCTGGTAAGACTAAGACATGAGGGGAGAACATGATTGAAGTGTACAAGCTTCCAAGGTCTTAGCGCGATCACCCTAAATCGGAAGGCACCATTCCACGCAGCCACTGCGATGTTTGAAATCCAGTTACTTACCTATGTCCTTTCTAAATCTAAATTTAGGCAAATTTAATCCTTGATTTCTGGTTCTTAATGGTTTCAACATCCTCGTTCCTTTATTAACATCACCTGTGATTTTATTGCCCCCTCATCACTTATAAGCCTCGATGATAATCTCCCCTCATTCTACGTCTCTCCAGTGTGGAGTATTCAGCGATCTTCAGTCTATCTTCATACGAGAGAGTCCTTCATACAGCTAAATATTTTAGTCCTCATTCTTTCTGTATTGTTCTCCAATGAATCTATTATCCATCCTGTAGTAAGGAGACAAAAAACGAGCAGGCTCATAATCTAAATGAGACTCACTCTAGTGATGTATTAGAGCTGTAAAAATAACGTGTGGACTCTGTGTTATACTACTCATGAAATAATTCCTAGTAATCTGTTAGCTTTGTTGTGTATACTTTAAGCACTGCATGTCTTGTTTAGATTTCTGCTTACCAATTGACTCCCAAGGCTTTTTTCACTTACTTTATGATCAAGCTCTACGTCACCTAGTTTTTATCTTCGATTGGTTATTTTCATTACCAAGGGACTAGTTACCCTTACACTTATCACACTGAACGTCATCTGCATTTTCAGGGACCAAGAATTAAATTTGTCCAATCCTCCTTGGGTTCATTGGTAGCCTCCTCAGAATTTAGGCGGATACCAATGAACAATTATCAATGGAGGATACCCTAAAATGGCCTATTTTTGTATAATTTTGTTTCTTCTTACGGATGTTTCTAATGCTTTGAATTAATTTGTCATCTTCGTTCGCATGTTTTCTGATGATTTTATTTCCATTCCGTAATATGGAGAACAGAACTGAGCTGCGTAATCCGAGGTGAGGCCATACATAAGGTTGAATAATGCTAATCACCTCTTAACCCATATAAATCGGTCCAAAGCAGATCTTCATATTCACATGTGCTAGATGCTTTACCAAAAGTTAGATCTACCGTGTTATTTTTCTTATGACATATTTTCAATTATAACAACAAAAAAAAGTTGATCAAAGTTTGTTTTACCCACATTTTCAAATGTGAAAAAAAATAGAAGATCTACTTTTTATACATACTTTCAAATGTTGGGAAAAAATCGCTGATATATACGTTTGGACTGTTTACGGGTAGTCAGGGCCCCCGCGCCAACTGGTGATCTAAGAACCTAATTTCCGCAGAGGTAAACTGCCTTTGAATCATCATCATGTAATCTGCTAGTTTCTAACAAAATAGAGGCAGCTTCACTATCTCTGATGTGCAATTAGCAAGAACTTCCTCTAACAATAAAATGCCAATACAATAATTGTTGCTGTTCTACTACACAGAACATAACTAACGAGGAACACTGAAACTTCTCAGATAAAACCCATTAAACAATTTTTTTTCCCTAACCTTATTTTAATTTGCGACCCAGCTTTAAGTATAATAATCTTTTTAACTTATGTGCAAGTCAACTTTTACTGAAGTCTAGATTCTGTAACTGTTATTTTCCGTACAGTGGATGTTGATGATGAGAGACCATGGAGCACCAGGTGTGGGTGAGAACATGGCTAGCAAGCCCAGGTAGTGGGTGGGGAGAACCCTGGATGTGATGTCTGTGTGGTGAGCAGCACTTCTCTCGCACACAAAACGTGACACAGTATAACTACTGTTCCACACATCAAACAGTAATACATCGACGTGAACTTTCCTCGGAGTAAGGTGATTCATAGTGGTAAGTTTAGATTTAGGAGAGATGTAGGACTGCTGCAGCACCAGAAATGAATCATACGAGTAGTACCATCCACCTGGGTACAGACCAATGAAATTAAAAACATTAGATAAACTATTAAAATTATTAACAAACATTAGACACTTTAAAAATAACGGAGTCTAATCACGTGCAGCCAAGCAACATTTTAATTTGAATGGGACACGAAGCCTGGTTTTGTAGGCTGCATTAAAGCTTAAAACTTTAGGTACCTTTAAAACTAAATAATAAAAAAGTGTTGGAGAACAGATTGAGAAAGCCTGCCAGGTATTGGGGGCCTGTAAGCAACTTGCAGTCTTTCCCTATTCACCCTGTGTGTTTACATATTTGCATTGTATCAGATTTAGGTTTGGTTAAGGTAGCAATGTAAATATTAAGTTTGGACAAATTACTACTGGTTAGCAATGTAACTAATTGGTTATAAATCTCATTATTTACACACTCATAAAATTCTCTTCCACAGGAGTACTGCAGGTAGGCGGGTTTCACACCTGGCCAAAGGACTCTTGTCCATGTTCAAGAGGACGTTTTCTCTCGATGTGAGAGACCGAGTCCCTGTCACTCTCCTGGTTACCTGCTTACAATCGTACTCCTGTCTGCCTGGAGATCTCTGGCAGTGCATTTCTCAGTAGCATAATGCTTATACCAAGGTGGGTCTGGCACTCAGTTAAGAGGTGCCTCACTTCAAGGTTACTGCACTCATGTTTAATGCATATTATCTGCTCCTCATTCTCATATATGTACTTAATAGTGTCGTTCTAAACAAAATGTTAGGTAGGTCTTAATTAGCAAGGCTAATTATTAATTAGGCAAATATTTCCTACGTTTATTTTTTTTTGTAATTTTTTTACAAGTATGGGGGGCTCAGCTACTTACTGGGAGGGACTACCCCCCCATCACCGGTATTTACATGGCATTCTTCCCAGTTAGTACTACTCTGTATTCATTACTGGGATTCTTCACGACACATCTCCCGGGGTTATGCTGAATGAATTTATGTTTTAATAATTATGTGTGGACTGGTAGGAGTATCCCTCTCCAGATATCACTTTCTCACCACAACTAAATACAAATACTTGAAGATTGTATCTCATAAATGTTTATACCTGTTAGACCAATCTTTACCTAACGAATTCTCCTTTCTACTGAATGCACAGAACACAGTAATGACCATACTCATTTGTGCTTAATGTTATCTGGTTTACATATAAGATTACCACTGAATATATCATTGATTAGTGAATTGATAGTTATTTTTTAGCCTGCATATTTGCTCTGCATACAAAGGGGCTTCGGCATGTTACACTTAACCACTATATTTTTTTGTACTTCATGTGTTCATGTCAAAGTAATAAATAAATAATTTAATATAATAAATACCTTCACTCACCTCTGACTTCTTCCAGTACTTCTCTTAGATGTTACTCTATCCTCTTTAATGCAAAGGGAGTCACACCACTCCAAGATGTGTCATCATCATCATCCCCACTCTTCCATCTGTCCAGTACTCCCACCTCACCATCTAACATCTTCCTCTATCATTCTTAACTTATCAGCTGTATTCATGTTTATCATTCACTATTTCTCTTTCACATCATTTAGTTTTCGAAAGACAGACTCGCTTCCCAGCAGTGTCGTTACTAACTGCCATATTAACTTATTATTATAATCAAGACGGAAGCACTAAACCCGGGGTCTATTTTTTAAGGATTATTACAGCGCCTGGGGGGAGGGGGAATGTGGAAGGCATTACAGCTTATTTTGGGAGCACAGATCCAATTCCCTAAATAAGAGCCCCTCACCAAATCAAGGTCTAACTGCCATAGAAATTTATAAGACCAGATTAGATTAGATTTATTTGCTTATATCAAACCATTTTTGCCTAATATCATAACTAATATGTATAGGGCATAATGATAGCAGACTGTTGCAACTATGTATTGGTGGAATAAAAGAATTGTATCACTAGCCTTTCAGGTATAGCGCATGTTTTTAGAAAGAGCAACAAGCATTATATTAGCTGGTGTAACAAGGAGAATGGTAACTATAAAGAAAGAGAGAGACGAGAGGTGAAAGGCTTATCAACTAAAGAAGAAGGCAGAGTTAGGGCCAAGGATATAAGCCAATTATTGGTTGAAAGATGGGCTAGTGAGGGTATATGGCAATGAGTGTGAAGAGTGAATGGGGTAGATTTAAGAATACAGCCTTCGGTGTGTTCAGCAAAATTGTTTGTGGATATATAAGAGGGAAGAGGAGCAGTGGGTAAGTATGACTGAGATAGAGAGAGAAAAAGTTGCATATGAAAGTTTTTACACAGTGATGGGGGAAGGAAATAAGTAGATGGAAGTTTAAAGAAAAACAGGTTAAGTTGTGGTGAGGAATGTGAAAAGGAGAGCAATACGAGAGAGTTAGCGTGAGATGCTGTCAATAAATTATGCTGGAGATAAGTAAAGGTTTTGGGTACGATTAATAAGTTGAGAAAGCCTAGGAACAAATGGATTTGACAGTTAAAATAGGAGGATGGAAAGTTAGAAGTATCAGAAGAATATATTTGAGAAACTGTTAAAATGTTGAAGATAGGGAAAGCTGTGCATTTCAAGCTATAGCCAGGGAGGTATAACATCCTTTAGAAGTGAAGAGTGTGCGGGAGGTGCATGAAGTTGTTGGGTTGAATAAAAGATAATGCAGCGGGGGAATGATTTTAATCAAGACCAGAAACTATATGCAAGAGGGGAAGGCACCAGATAGTCGGACGAGATCATGAATGATTCACTTCGTATAAAGGCAAATGGGACAAAAGGAAGAGTGTAAAATTTATACGGGAAAATACAAGCCTAATTGGAGTATATTGGTAAAGGTTTGTAGGGTAGGTTTATTATTGTAATAATGAACAGTAAGACAGAGAAAGAGGATCCACAGGATGACAAGGAGGCTTTGGAAAGGGTAGGGGGTGTGTAGGACCAGTGTTGTTAGAGTGAAGACATGTAAATGTGAACAATATTAGATAGGATTACAGAGGTTTTCATTTGCTTTAAGGAAACAGGAAAGAAAAAGCGCGAATGAATAAAGTGGATAAGGGGAGGATAGGGAGCAAAGTCGGCAAATGTTGCAAGTGTATGGAGTAGGTGGTAGGTTACGAAAGCAGTTAAAAGGATTACAGTAGAAAATGGACAAAAAACTGGATATTCCCTACCTAGGAAAACTTCAGAGCCTCTATCTGCCAGCCAGCTTCCAAGTTATCCGTAAAAAAAAAAAAATTCATTCAATTCATTCAAAATTCAATTCAAAGGTTTATTGTCTCTAAGGATTACAATGCATGAGTTTAATCAGTATTTGGTTATTGTATGGTTTTACATGTAGTAAAAATACTAATTCACACAGGGCGGGCCACTAGAACACCTAGCAAGGTAGGCATTGCGGCGCAGACTTAGATTACAGTGGACCCTCGCTTCGCTATTTATCCGTTCCTGAGAGCTCATTTGTTAGGCGAAAATTATCATTATGCGAATTAAAATTTCCCCATAAAGAATAATGGAAATCAAATTAATCGGTTCCTCCTGGACACCAAAAGTATGAAAATTTTTTCGTTTACCACATGAAATATTAATTTTATACAACAAACTGAAGAAGACATGCACAGTTACATGACAGCTACCTTTTATTGAAGATCTCGGTGTGATTGATAGGATGATTGAGGAGGGGTTGAGAGTGTGGATGGTGCTTAGTGTTTAGAAGGGAAATCCCCTTCCCATTGGACTTGAGGTGTCAAGTCCTTTGCCGGGGTTTATTCCCTTCTTCTTTTAATGACAATAGGACCAGCATCAGAGTCTCTCGGACTTCTGTGCAATATCATTATCTTTCCACCTAGAGAGGTCTGTACCTCTCGTCCTTTATGACTTTCCTTAAGTGGTTCACAACATTGTCAGTGTACTGGTTGCCAAAACGGCTTGCAACAGCTGTCTGAGGGTGATTTTTCATTCCATAATGGTTTGCACTTTAAGCCACACTGCACAGATTCCTTATTCTTTGAAGTACTAAGGCAACTTCTTCAATTTTCTCTCTCCCCTCCTCGAAGAGCAGTTTCTTAGGCTTGCCCTCATGCTGTTGAAGATGATCTAGAGCTGCTATCAGTGGTTATTTCTTCATTGTCCTCCTCACCAACTCTTCCACATTCCTCCCCAACTAACCTCCAACCCCTAGGACTTCCCAATGCACAATTGATATACCTTTCAATCTGGCATACACCTCATCAGGGTTAGCCCTTCAAATCCTTCAAAAATCCCTTTTGTCTACACATTCTGTGCACAGTTTTTCTAAGGGGGGGCAGAGTTCAAGCCGTCTAATATTAGTCACTCCTCAAGCTTACCTTATGGTTTCTCAATTGAGGATATTAACCTTTGAATGTTTTCAGGCCCACCTTTCTGGAAACTGTAATTCTTTGTCGCTATAATTTGAAAAAAAAAAAAAAAAATATATTTTTTTCTGTGATTTTGCCAGAACTTGAGCCCTATTTTAGCCAATTCATTGTTCCAGTTGACCAAACTCATAATATTTTCTTTAGACTCCATTTTTATCTATCAGATGAGTACGAAAGAATATGCCCATTTACAATTTGGCTACCCAATTATTGTGGTCCAGAAATGGCAATTTGGCCAAATTTCCGTCGAAACTAAAAAGAATTGTCATTTTCTAAATAGGGTCCAGAATAAACAAGTTAGACATTCTTGCACTTAAAACTAACATATCTTGTTCATTAGTCACATCTCTAGGCCCCTCTTGTACTTTTTATTGCTTTCTATTTTGATTTTTATTCATACAAAAAAAATACAGAATGTACTGTTATGCAGACAATCTGCATTATTGGAAAAAATGGTATAAATATCTATCAGTGCACTAGTGAAGAATATTAGACTCCCTAGTTGACGTGTATTTGGTCGTGTGGTGTTATTTGTTTACTCCTGAAATTGGTAAAAAATCGAACATTTCCGCTACTTTGAGCTCTCCGTTTCAAGGTCGTTTTCATCGTCAAAGTAATGAAAATCATCTCTATTTCTGAAATATGTGTTGCCATTTTTTTCAATAAGACCATGTAAAACGAAATACTCGATGAAAGTACTATTCGATAACTTACACCTCAAGTCGGCGTTTTAATCGGAAAAAAAACATCGCAATCGTTTTTTTTATTCTCTGATTACGCACTTGTGCTGCACGGATTTTTTTTTTAATGTGGTGCACACTGACCACACAGACCCATTCTCTCACATGTAGGCCTACCAGGCTTTCTTCCGCTTGATTTGAAGCCGCTAGAATTATTGAGTATATTACGTCAGAAACACAGGCTCGTAAGACGTATATAATAACGACCAAAATCAGTCAAAGGGTTTAAGTGATCTTCCTAAACTCTTAGAGTCAATTGAGTTCTGTAGGTAACTACAAAGCACATTCAAACAGAGCTTTTGTTGTACAGTTTTTGTGAAAGTTTGCAATAACCTGCTGCGTCCATGGGTGGAGGAGATGGCAGTGGTATTAGGAATTCTTTGGCAAAAACTTCGCACTTTAATGAAGCTCATGTCCCATTAAAAGGTCGCTCTACAACGTATGTAGGATGACCAGGGGCATTGTCTAACACCAGTAGGCACTTTAGGTCTAATTTCTTTTCAGTTAAGTAATTTTTCACATTGGGGGCAATATGCTTGGTGTGACAGCCGCTGAATGTCACATTCAGGGTTTTAAATTGTTTCAAGTAGATAGAAATATCGGTAAGGGAGGTGGGGTGGCACTCTGAATCCAAGATTGTTTAAACTGTTGCATAAAAACAGGTATAAAGTCTGAAATAACACACACAGTCTGTCTGGATAGAATTTTCAGAGGGGTATGAGAAATTGATCTTAGGCGTGATATACCATCCCCCAAACTCAGATAGGGACCAAGGGAGACTACTTTGGGAGGAAATTGTTAAGGCCACGAGGCATGAAAACATGTGATTCTAGGGGACTTTAACTTTAGTCAAATTGATTGGAATTTTTTGACTGGGAATTTAGAATCCAACAACTTTTTAGAAGTAGTTCAAGATTGTTTTTGAAGCAGTTTATGACAGAACCTACAAGGGGAAATAAGCTGCTTGACTTGGTTCTGGCAAACAAGGAAACCATTGTTAATAATTTATAAATCAGAGAGGAACTCGGCACAAGCGACCACAGGTCAGTTACCTTTAGCATTGAATGGAAGTATGATAGTTGGAACAACTCAGTAATGGTCCCAGATTTTCGCCTAGCAGATTGCAATGGGCTTAGAGAACACTCATCATCTGTTGACTGGGGTAATGAAGAGAGCTATCAATATGACAGCTTTCTAAACACTATACATGCTGCACAAAGACCGTTTATCCGTAAAAAGAAATTAGATCTAATAGAAATGACCCATGAGTAATAGGCTCAAATACCTTTTCAGACAAAAAAATGGAATTTATAGGCATATCAAAAGAGGTGAGGGTCATCTTATGAATCAATATATATACATTAAGAGGGACGTCAAAAAGGGAATACGAAAAGCTAAATGGGACTACAAAATTAAAGTTGCTAGGGATTCGAAAACAAACCCAAAAGGTTTTTCCAGATTTATAGAACAAAAGTTAGAGATAAGATGCCTTCTGGATAAGCATAATTTTATTAATGATACTCAGCATGAATTCACAAGGGGCCACTCCTGCCTAATTTATTAACCTTCTTTGGTAAAGCTTTCGAGGCTGTTGATCACGATAAAGAATTCGATATAGTTTATTTAGATTTTAGATTTTAGTGGCGTTCCACAGGGATCAGTCTTGGGCCCGTTGTTGTTTATAATATATATCAATGACCTTGATGAGGGAATTACAAGTGATATGAGCAAATTCACCGATGACATGAAGATAGGTAGGATAATTGATTCCAACATAGATGTCACAGAATTTCAGGAGGATTTAGACAACCTCAATTCGTGGTCAGAAAAGTGGCAGATGCAGTTCAATGTAGATAAATGCAAGGTTCTGAAGCTCAGGAGTGTCCATAACACTAGCACATGTAAGTTAAATAATGTAGAACTTAAACATACAGATTGCGAAAAGGACTTGAGGGTTATGGTAAGCAGCAACCTTAAACCAAGACAGCAATGCCTACGCATACGTAATAAGACAAACAGATTACTGGGATTTATATCAAGTGTAAGCAACAGAAGTCCGGAGGTTATACTACAGCTTTATACATCATTAGTAAGGCCTTACCTAGATTACACAGCTCAGCTCTGGTCTCCATATTACAGAATGGATATAAATTTGTTAGAAAACATTTAGTGAAGAATGACAAAATTAATTCATAGCAGTAGAAATCTTCCGTATGAAGAAAGATTGAAGCCCCCTTAAATTACATTCACTTGTAAGACAAAGAATGAGGGGAGACATGATTGAAGTGTACAAGCTACCCAAGGTCTTAGCCTCGATCACCCTACTCGGAAGACCATTCCACGCAGCCACTGCTCTGTTTGAGAACCAGTACTTACCTATGTCCTTTCTAAATCTAAATTTATGCAACTTAAATCCATTATTTCTGGTTCTTAACTGGTTCAACATCCTCAGTCCTTTATTAACATCACCTTTGTTTATGCCCCTCATCCACTTATACGCCTCGATGATATCTCCCCTCATTCTACGTCTCTCCAGAGTGGAGATTCAAGGCTCTAAGTCTATCTTCATACGAGAGATTCCTTATACAGTAAATCATTTTAGTCATTCTTCTCTGTATGTTCTCCAATGAATCTATATCCATCCTGTAGTAAGGAGACCAAAACTGAGCAGCATAATCTAAATGAGACCTCACTAGTGATGTATAGAGCTGTAAAAATAACTTGTGGACTTCTGTTGCTTATACTACTTGAAATAAATCCTAGTAATCTGTTAGCTTTGTTGTGTATACTTAAGCACTGCTGTCTTGGCTTTAGATTTCTGCTTACCATGACTCCCAAGGCTTTTTCACATACTTTATGATCAAGCTCTACTTCACCTAGTTTATAACTTCGAAGGTTATTTTCATTACCAAGGACTAGTACCTTACACTTATCCACACTGAACTTCATCTGCCATTTTTCAGACCAAGACATTAATTTGTCCAAATCCTCCTGGAGTTCATTGGTATCCTCCTCAGAATAAGGAGGATACCAATGAACAATATCAATGGAGGATACCAACATGGCCTATTTTTGTATAATTTTTGTTTCTTCATACGGAAGATTTCTAATGCTTTGAATTAATTTGTCATTCTTCGTTGATGTTTTCTGATGAATTTATATCCTTTCCGTAATATGGAGACCAGACTGACGCGAATCTAGGTGAGGCCTTACTAATGATAAAATAAAATCCCCTATTAACCCATAAAGGGCCCAAGAGATCTACATTCACATGTGTAGGCTCCAAAATAAAATCTACTTTTTTTTTTTTACATTTTTAAAATATAACAACAAAAAAAGTAGTAAAATTTTTTTTTTACACTTTTTTCAAATGTAAAAAAAAAAAAGAAATCTTTTTTTTACTACTTTCAAATGTTGAAAAAACGTATTATACGTTGGACGTTTCTGGGTTAAGTTCAGGGGCCGCCCCCAACGGTGATCTAAAACCTAATTTCCGCAGAGTAAATCCCTTAATCATCATCATTAATGGGCCTTTCTAAAAAATAAGGCACTTCATCATCTCTAAAAGATTAGCAAGAAACTTCCTCTAAAACAATAAACCTCCCATCAATAATTGTTGCTGATCTACTACACAAGAACATAACAAAAAGGGGGGAACACTGAAACTTTCCAGACCCAAACCCATTAACAATTTTTTTTTCCCTAACCATTTTAATGCTACCCAAGCAAAAAGCTATAATAACTTTTTAATTGTGCAAGTCAATTTTTTCTGAAGTCAAGATTCGTAATGTTATTTTCCTTACAGTGATTTTGAATGAGGCCCATGGGCACCAGGTGTGGGTGAGAACATGGGCACCAGGTGTGGGGAGAACCCGGGGGTGAATTTTGGTGGTGAGGCCAGCACTTACTTCCCCACAACGTGACACCCGCATAATACTGTCCACCACATCAACCAGGTAAAATCACAAACCTTTCCTCAATAAGGATTTATAGGGGGTAAATTTAGATTTAGAGAGGGTGTAGGACTGTGCAGCACCAAAATGAAAAAAACGAGTGTACCACCCCAGGTAACCCAAAGAAATTAAACTTGATACTATAAAAAATTTACCACATTAGACAACTTTAAAATAACTTAGACAAATACGTGAGCAAAACATTTTTAAATTTTATGGGACACCAAAACCCGGGTTAGTAGGGTTATTTAAAACTTTAAAACTTGGCCTTTAAAACTAAAAAAAAAATGGTTGGGGACAGATTTGGAAAAAACCTGCCAGGAAAGGGCCAGTAAGCCAAATGCAGTCTTTCCCATTCACACCTGTGGTTTACATATTTGCAATGTAAAATGATTATTAGGTTAGGTTTTGCAAGTAAATAATTTAAATTAGGACAAATTATACAGGTTTCAATGAACTAATTGGTTATAAATCTCATTTTTACACACATAAAATCTCTTCCCGGGGTACTGGACGGGGTTTACACCCGGCCCAAAGACCTTTTCCTGTTCAAGAGGACGTTTTCTCTCGATGCTGAGAGCCCGAGTCCCTGTCCTCTCCTGGTTACCTGCTTACAACGTTACCTCCTGTCTGCCTGGAGATCTCCTGGCAGGCATCACAGTAGCCATAATGCATATACCACAAGGTGGGTCTGGCACTCAGTTAAGAGTGCCTCACTCAAGGTTACTGGCACTCATGTTTAATGCCTTTATCATGCTCCTCATACTCATATATGTACTTAATTGTGTCGTTTCTAACAAAATGTTAGTAGGCTCATTAATTAGCAGGCTAATTATTTAATAGGCCAAATATTTCCTACGTTTATTTTTTTTTGTAATTTTTTTACAGGTATGGGCTCAGCACTACTGGGAGGACTACCCCCCATCACCGGTATCTACATGGCATTCTTCCCAGTACTCTTGTATTCATTACTGGGAACTTCACGACACATCTCCCTGGGTATGCTGAAGAATTTTAAGTTTTACTAATAATGTGTGGACTGGTAGGAGTATACCCTCTCCAGATATCACTTACTCACCCACAACTAAATAAATACTGAATAATTGTATCTCATAAATGTTTAACCTGTGACCCAATCATTACCTAACAGAATACTCCATTCTACTGAATGCACAGCAACACAGTAAATGACCATACTCATTTGTGCTTAACTGTTATCTGTTTACAATAATGTTTACCACTGAATATATCATTGCTTAGTTAATCTGAAGTTAATTTTAAGCCTGCCCATAATGCTCTGCATACAAGGGGCTTCGGCATGTTACACTTAACCACTGTATTTTTTTGTACTTCAATGTGTCATGTTCAAATTAATAAATAAATAAATAAATAAATACCTTCACTCACCTCTGACTCTTCCATACTCCTCTTAAGATGTTACTCTCTCCTCTTTAATGCAAGGAGTCACCACCACTCCAGTTGTCATCATCATCATCCCCCTCTCTCCATCTGTCCAGTACTCCCACCTCCCCATCTAACATCTTCCCTCTATCATTCTTAACTATCAGCTGTATTCACTGTTTTATCATTCAACTATTTCTCATTCACATCACATTTAGTATTCGAAAGACAGACTCGCTCCAGCAGTGTCGTTACTAACTGCCATATTATTATTATTATAATCAAGGGGAAGCACTAAACCCGTAGGATTATACAGCGCCTGGGGGGGGGGGAATGTGGAAGGCATTCAGGCTTAATTTGGGAGCACAGATCCAATTCCCTAAATCAAGAGCCCCTCACCAACATCAAGGTCTAACTGCCATAGAAATATATAAGACAGATTAGGATTAGAATTTTTGCTTATATCAACACATTTTTGACTATATCAACTAATATGATATAGGGCATAATGATAGCAGACTGTTGAACTATGTATTGGTGGATAAAAGATTGATCACTAGCCTTCAGGATGCGCATGTTTATAGAAGAGCAACAGATATATTAGATGGTGTACAAGGAGAATGGTAATATAAAGTAAGAGAGAGAGAGAGGTGAAGGCTTATCAACTAAAGGAGAAGGCAGTTAGGGCAAGATATAAGCAATTATTGGTAGAAAGATGGGCTAGTGAGAGTATAGGCAATGAGAGTGAAGAGGTATGGGGTAGATTTAAGAATACAGCCTTCGAGTGTTCAGCAAAAGTTTGTGGATATAAGAGGGAAGAGGAGCAGTTGGTAGAATGATGAGATAGAGAGAGAAAAAGTTAGCATATGAAAAGTTTTTACACAGTGATGGAGGGAGGAGTAGATGGAAGTAAAGAAAAACAGGTTAAGTGTGGTGAAGGAATGTGAAAGGAGAGCAAACGAGAGAGTAGGTGAGATGCTGTCAATAAATTTTGCTGAGAATAAGAAAAGGTTTTGGAGTAAGATTAATAAGTTGAGAAAGCCTAGGGAACAAATGGATTTGACAGTTAAAAATAGGAGAGGAAAGTTAGAAGTATCAGGAAGAAATATTTTGAGAAACTGTTAAATGTTGAAGATAGGGAAGCTGTGATTTCAAGCTCTAGCCAGGGAGGTATAACATCCTTTAGAAGTGAAGAGTGTGCGGGAGGTGCATGAAGTTGTGGGTTGAATAAAAGATAAAGCAGCTGGGAATGATTTAATCAAGACAGAAATATATGCAAGAGGGGAAGGCACCTAGATATCGGAAGAGATCATGCATGATTCCTTCGTATAAAGGCAAATGGGACAAAAGAAGAGTGTAAAATATATACGGGAATAAGCCTATTGAGTATATCTGGTAAGGTGTAGGGTAGAGTTATTATTGAAATAATGAACAGTAAGACAGAGAAGAGGATCACAGATGAACAAGGAGGCTTTAGGAAGGGTAGGGGGTGTGTAGACCAAGTGTTTAGAGTGAAACATGTAAGTGAACAATATTTAGATAAGGATACAGAGGTTTTCATTGCATTTATGAACAGGAAAAGGCGAATGATAAAGTGGATAAGGGAGAGATAGGGGAGCAATGCGGCAAATGTTGCCAAGTGTATGGAGTAGGTGGTAGGTTACCGAAAGCAGTTAAAAGGATAACAGTATAAAAGGACCAAAAAACTGGAATTCCCTACCAGGAAACTTCAGAGCCTCTATCTGCCAGCAGCTTCCAAGTTACCGTAAAAAAAAAAAAAACTTCAATTCAATTCAATTCAAATTCAATTCAAAGTTTATTGTCTCTAAGGATTACAATGCTGAGTTTACAGAATTTGGTTATTGTATGGTTTACATGTAGTAAAATACTAATTACACAGGGGGCCACTAGAACACCTAGCATGGCTAGGCATTTCGGGCAGACTTAGATTACAGTGGACCCTCGCATAACGCTATTAATCCGTTCCTGAGAGCTCAATGTTAGGCGAAATTATCATTATGCGAATTAATTTTCCCCATAAGAAATAATGGAAATCAAATTAATCGGTTCCTGACACCCAAAAGTATGAAAATTTTTTTTTACCACATGAAATATTAATTTTAATACACACAAACTGAAGAAGACATGCACAGTTACATGACACTTACCTTTATTGAAGATCTGGTGATGATTGATAGGATGGGAGGAGGGGAGAGTGTGGATGGTCTTAGTGTTTAGAAGGGAAATCCCCTTCCATTAGGACTTGAGGTGTCAAGTCCTTTTCCGGGGTTACTTCCCTTCTTCTTTTAATGCCACTAGGACCAGCTTCAGAGTCACTGGACTTCTGTCGCATAACATATCTGTCCACAGAGGTCTGTACCTCTCGTTCCTTTATGACTTTCCTAAAGTGGTTCACAACATTGTCAGTGTACAGGTTGCCAACACGGCTTGCAACAGCTGTCTGAGGGTGATTTTCATCCATAAAGGTTTGCACTTTAAGCCACACTGCACAGATTTCCTTAATCTTTGAAGTAGGCAACTTCTTCAATTTCTCTCTCCCCTCCTCCGAAGCAGTTTCCTTAGGTCTGCCCTCTTGCTGTTGAAGATGATCTAGCAGCTCATCAGTGGTTAGTTCTTCATTGTCCTCCTCCACCAACTCTTCCACATCCTCCCCACTAACCTCCAACCCCAAGGACTTCCCCAATGCCACAATTGATTCCTCAACTGGCATACACCTCTCAGGGTTAGCCTCAAATCCTTCAAAATCCCTTTTGTCTACACATTCTGGCCACAGTTTCTTCCAAGCAGAGTTCAAGGTCCTCTTAGTCACTCCCTCCCAAGCCTTACCTATAAGGTTTACACAATTGAGGATATTAACCCTTTGACTGTTTCAGGCCCCTTTCTGAAACTGTCATTCTATGTCGCTAAATTTTTGAAAAAAAAAAAAAAAAATTATTTTTTTCGGTGATTTTGCCGACTTTGAGCCCTATTTTCAGCCAATTCCATTGTTCCAGTTGACCAAACTCATAGCTATTTCTTTAGAACTCCATTTTATCTATCAGCTGAGTACAAGAAACTGCCCATTTACCAATTTGGACTACCCAATATTGTGGTCAGAAATTGGCAATTTGGCCAATTTCACGCAAACTAAAAAAGATGCCAATTTCAAAATAGGGTCCAGAATAAACAAGGTAGACATTCTTGGCACTAAAATAACATATCCTCTGTTCATTAGTCACATCTCTAGGCCCCTCTTGTACTATTATTGCTTTCTATTTTGATTTTTTATTCATACAAAAAA
This sequence comes from Cherax quadricarinatus, assembly GCF_026875155.1. Taxonomy (NCBI): domain Eukaryota; kingdom Metazoa; phylum Arthropoda; class Malacostraca; order Decapoda; family Parastacidae; genus Cherax; species Cherax quadricarinatus. Next base: position 129,566,825 of record NC_069399.1, on the reverse strand, counting down.
ATACAGAATTTACTGTTATGCAGACAACTGCATTATTGTAAAAATGGTATAAATAATATCAGTGCACTAGTGAAAGAATATTAGACTCCCCAGTTGACGTGTATTGGACGTGTGGTGTGATTTGTTTACTCCTGAACATTGGTAAAAATCGAACATTTCCGCTACTTTGAGCTCCGTTTCAAGGTCGTTTTCATCGTCAAAGTAATGAAAATCATCTCTATTTCTGAAATATGTTTTCCATTTTATCACCTAAGACCATGAAAACGCAAATACATCGATAAATACTATTCGAAAATACACCTCAAAGTCGGCGTTTTAATCGAAAAAAACGATCAGAGTTTTTTTTTCTCATTACGCACTGTGCTGCAGGATTTTTTTTATGTGGTGCACACTGACCACACAGACCCATTCTCTCACATGTAGGCCTACCAGCTTTCTTCCGCTTGATTTGAAGCCGCTAGAATTATTGAGTATATATACGTCAGAAACACTGGCTCGTAAGACGTATATATACGACCAAAACAGTCAAAGGGTTAAAGTGATCTCTCCTAAACTCTCTTAGAGTCAATTGAGTTTCTGAGGTCACTACAAAGCACCTTTCAAACAGAGCTTTTGTGTACAGTTTTTTGAAGTTTGCAATAACCTGCTGGTCCATGGGCTGCAGGAGAGGAGTGGTATTAGGAGGCAAAAACTTCACTTTAATGAAGCTCATGTCCCCATAAAGTCGCTCTACCAAGTCTGTAGGATGACCAGGGGCATTGTCTAACACCAGGAGGCACTTAAGGTCTAATTTCTTTTCAGTTAGGTAATTTTTCACATTGGGGGCAAATGCTTGGTGTAATCAGTCATAGAAAAAGTCCCTAGTGACCCATGCCTTACTGTTTGCCCTCCACAGCACACACAAATTAGCCTTGAGGATATTCTTTTGCCTGAACGCTCTGGGAGTTTCAGAGTGATACACTAATAAAGGCTTCACTTTGCAATCACCACTAGCACTGGCACACATTAACAGAGTAAGCCTGTCTTTCATAGGCTTATATTCTGGGAGTGCCTTTTCCTCCTCAGTAATGTAGGTCCTCCTTGGCATTTTCTTCCAAAACAGGCCTGTTTTGTCACAATTAAACACTTGTTCAGGTTTCAGTCCTTCACTGTCTATGTACTCCTTGAATTCCTGCACATATTTTTCAGCTGCTTTGTGGTCCGAACTGGCAGCTTCACCATGCCTTATCACACTATGTATGCCACTACGCTTCTTAAATCTCTCAAACCAACCTTTGCTGGCCTTAAATTCACTCACATCATCACTAGTTGCAGGCATATTTCTAATTAAATCCTGATGCAACTTCCTAGCCTTTTCACTTATGATTGCTTGAGAGATGCTATCTCCTGCTATCTGTTTTTCGTTTATCCACACAAATAAGAGTCTCTCAACATCTTCTATCACTTGCGATCTCTGTTTCGAAAACACAGTTGCACCTTTGGCAAGAACAGCTTCCTTGAGTGCCTTTTTCTTGGACACAATAGTAGAGATGGTTGATTGGGGTTTACTATACAACCTGGCCAGCTTGGAGACACGTACTCCACTTTCATACTTAGCAATGATCTCTTTCTTCATCTCTATAGTAATTCTCACCCTTATTCCTGTAGGGTTGGCACTAGAAGCTTTCTTGGGGCCCATGGTCACTTATTTTGCAGATGAGTAAAGAGTAAAGGTCGAGAACCAAAACCTAGTCATTGTGGTAGTCTACAAGCCTCCGGATGCAACATCCCAGCAATTCCAGGAACAGCTGTTAAAAATTGACCACTGTCTGGAAAATCTTCCAGCTCCTGCACCCAACATCTTGCTCCTGGGGGATTTCAACTTAAGGCACCTAAAATGGAGGAATATAGCAAATAATATTGTTGCAGGAATAACACCAGGAGGCAGCTCTGATGAAAACTCACACTCACACAAGCTTTTAAATCTCTGCACAAAATTCAATTTAAACCAGCAAATAATAGAGCCTACTAGAATGGAGAATACACTAGACCTCATCTTCACTAACAATGATGATCTGATAAGAAATGTCACCATATCAAAAACAATATACTCAGATCACAACATAATTGAGGTTCAGACATGTATGCACAGAGCCCCAGACCGACAAAATGAGATTAGTCACGAGGGAGCATTCACCAAATTCAACTTCAATAACAAAAACATAAAGTGGGACCAAGTAAACCAAGTCCTAACCGATATAAGCTGGGAAGACATACTAAGCAACACAGACCCCAACTTATGCCTAGAACAGATTAACTTGGTGGCACTCGATGTATGCACAAGACTTATTCCTCTAAGAAAAAGGAGGAGTAGATGTAAAATAGAAAGAGACAGGCGCTCCCTTTACAGGCGACGGAAAAGAATAACAGAGCGGCTAAAAGAGGTCAATCTACCTGAAATGCGTAGGGAGACACTGGTCAGAGAAATAGCAAGCATCGAACTTAAGCTAAAGGAATCTTATAGGAGTCAGGAATCGCGGGAAGAACTAAAAGCCATAAATGAAATCGAAAGAAACCCAAAGTATTTCTTCTCCTATGCCAAATCAAAGTCGAGAACAAGGTCCAGTATTGGGCCCTTACTTAAACAAGATGGGTCCTACACAGATGACAACAAGGAAATGAGTGAGCTACTCAAGTCCCAATATGACTCAGTTTTTAGCAAGCCACTAACCAGACTGAGAGTCGAAGATCAAAATGAATTTTTTATGAGAGAGCCACAGAATTTGGTTAACACAAGCCTATCTGATGTTATCCTGACGCCAAATGACTTCGAACAGGCGATAAATGACATGCCCATGCACTCTGCCCCAGGGCCAGACTCATGGAACTCCGTGTTCATCAAGAACTGCAAGAAGCCCCTATCATGAGCCTTTACCATCCTATGGAGAGGGAGCATGGACACGGGGGTCGTCCCACAGTTACTAAAAACAACAGACATAGCCCCACTCCACAAAGGGGGCAGTAAAGCAACAGCAAAGAACTACAGACCGATAGCACTAACATCCCATATCATAAAAATCTTTGAAAGAGTCCTAAGAAGCAAGATCACCACCCATCTAGAAACCCATCAGTTACACAACCCAGGGCAACATGGGTTTAGAACAGGTCGCTCCTGTCTGTCTCAACTATTGGATCACTACGACAAGGTCCTAGATGCACTAGAAGACAAAAAGAATGCAGATGTAATATATACAGACTTTGCAAAAGCCTTCAACAAGTGTGACCATGGTGTAATAGCGCACAAAATGCGTGCTAAAGGAATAACAGGAAAAGTCGGTCGATGGATCTATAATTTCCTCACTAACAGAACACAGAGAGTAGTAGTCAACAGAGTAAAGTCCGAGGCAGGCACGGTGAAAAGCTCTGTTCCACAAGGCACCGTACTCGCTCCCATCTTGTTCCTCATCCTCATATCTGACATAGACAAGGATGTCAGCCACAGCACCGTGTCCTCCTTTGCAGATGACACCCGAATCTGCATGACAGTGTCTTCCGTTGCAGACACTGCAAAGCTCCAGGCGGACATCAACCAAATCTTTCAGTGGGCTGCAGAAAACAATATGAAGTTCAACGATGAGAAATTTCAATTACTCAGATATGGTAAACACGAGGAAATTAAATCTTCATCAGAGTACAAAACAAATTCTGGCCACAAAATAGAGCGAAACACCAAGTCAAAGACCTGGGAGTGATCATGTTGGAGGATCTCACCTTCAAGGACCATAACATTGTATCGATCGCATCTGCTAGAAAAATGACAGGATGGATAATGAGAACCTTCAAAACGAGGGATGCCAAGCCCATGATGACACTCTTCAGGTCACTTGTTCTATCTAGGCTGGAATATTGCTGCACACTAACAGCACCTTTCAAGGCAGGTGAAATTGCTGACCTAGAAAATGTACAGAGAACCTTCACGGCGTGCATAACGGAGATAAAACACCTCAATTACTGGGAGCGCTTGAGGTTCCTGAACCTGTATTCCCTGGAACGCAGGCGGGAGAGATACATGATTATATACACCTGGAAAATCCTAGAGGGACTAGTACCGGACTTGCACACGAAAATCACTCACTACGAAAGCAAAAGACTTGGCAGACGATGCACCATCCCCCCAATGAAAAGCAGGGGTGTCACTAGCACGTTAAGAGACCATACAATAAGTGTCAGGGGCCCGAGACTGTTCAACTGCCTCCCAGCATACATAAGGAGGATTACCAACAGACCCCTGGCAGTCTTCAAGTTGGCACTAGACAAGCACCTAAAGTCGGTTCCTGATCAGCCGGGCTGTGGCGTCGTACGTTGGTTTGCGTGCAGCCAGCAGTAACAGCCTGGTTGATCAAGCTCTGATCCACCAGGAGGCCTGGTCACAGACTGGGCCACGGGGGCGTTGGCCCCCGGAACTCTCTCCAGATAAACTCCAGGTAAACCAAAAATGATGTAATAATACGAAATGTTCCGAATGTATGCTTGGATGTTACCGCGGAGGCTGGCTTGTAAACAATGCCACCGGTGGAACATGTGAGGTTGGCTCAGGCCGCACATAGACGTGTCTCGGACGAATAGTGTTGAGCGAGTTTTTTAGCGCTATGCGAGGCAAAATTTTAGCGATAAAATGTATCGCTATGCGAATTTAATGTTATGTGATGCCAACGTTATGCGAGGGTCCAATGTAATTCTTAACATTAAAATATTACAAATTATGAGGTAAGTTGGTATTATGGCTAAGTGACTAAATACTTGTTTGTGAGTTTAGCAATGTGAATGCTTTTGTTTTGGCACAGTACATAGTTTCAGTATTGGAGTATCACAGGCCAACTTATGACTAGTTAGGATTCATTAGGATTCATTTTAAGATTGAGATTGTTATTTCTGTTTATGGTCAAATGGGTGAGTGAGTGTAAGTGTGAACCACCAGGTGGTATTTGTGTAATTAGTTGACGGGGTGTATCAGGGAGATAAGATGTTTTCTAATGGTAGTTTTGAAAGTGATGAATGTGTCTGCAGTTCTAGAGTTTTCAGGTAGGGTGTTCCAGATTTTAGGGCCTTTGACATACATTGAATTTTTGTAAAGGTTAAGTCGGACACGGGGAATGTCACTAACGTATCCTGGCACCATTTAAATATGTTTAATGTATTAAATGTGTTTAACAATTCGCTCAATCACAAATATGTTAATAACTATCAATATTTTTATTCTCGTTACTTGTAATCATAATTCAACCTTAAAGACATAATTGCCTCCTTGCTTGTATTATTTTCAATGCCTAAATTCATGTTTGTATACCTACTTGATAACCTACTCTTCAGTAGTCTGTAAGTATTAATCTGCCTGAAATGCTCAGGCATGTTTGTGGCTTTCTTGTGCTTAACAATATTTTATTACATGTAAAACTACATTTTGTATACTGATAAATTAGACGCATGTGTAACACTTGGGTATCTTTAATGAGGAAATGTTTTACCACACAGTGGCTTCATCAGTCCATACAAAGGAGAATGGTGAATAACAGGAGGAGTTTGAGGTAATCAGTCCCTCAGCCTTGAGTCGATGTAATCAGCCCATCAATCTTGAAAAGAATACAGCATATGTGCGAAGAAGTGGCTTATATACTGGAGGAAGGAGAGATGCACCTACGACTGCTGCACCTCTTTTGCCTACAGTATATAAGCCACTTCTTCGCACATATGCTGTATTCTTTTCAAGACTGATGGACTGATTACATCGATTCAAGGCTGAGGGACTGATTAGATCGACTCAAGACTGAGGGACCTCAAACTCCTCCTGTTCATCACCACTCTCCTTTGTATGGACTGATGAAGCCACTGTGTGGCAAAACATTTCCTCATTAAAGATACCCAAGTGTTGCACATGTGTCCAATTTATCAACTTGTCGGTTCTCTGAACCATTCATCTGCATTTTGTATACTGCAGAAATAAACAAAGTTTCTTTGTTTGAGGATAGTGAGGCTCAGGCTAGGGTGTGTAGGAGAGAGGGAGATTATTTCCCAGTAAAAGTAGACCTTAGATAAGGATGTGTGATGTCACCATGGTTGTTCAGTTTATTTATAGATGGGGTTGTAAGAGAAGTGAATGCTCAGGTGTTGGCAAGATGTGTGGGGTTAAAGAATCTAACACAAAGTGGGAGTTGTCACAGTTACTCTTTGCTGATGACAATGTGCTTCTGGGAGATTCTGAAGAGAAGTTACAAAGGTTGATGGATGAGTTTGGTAGGGTATGTAAAAGAAGGAAATTAAAAGCGAGGATAACAAAAAAATTTTGTTATGAAAGATTGTATATCAGATTGGAGGGAAAGAATGTGGAGGAGGTGAATATGAATATTTGAGAATGGATTTGTCAGCTGATGGGTCTATGAAAGATGAGGTGAACCACAGAATTGACGAGGGGAAACAAAGAACATTATCCATGGAAGCAGAGATGGGAATGTTTGAAAGTGTACTGGTATGGGTGTGAAGCATGGGCAGTGAATGTTGCAACAAGGAGAAAGCTGGAGGCAGTGAAAATGTCATTTCTGAGGGCAATGTGTGGTGTGAATATAATGCAGAAAATCTGTAGTTTGGAAATTAGGAGGAGATGTGGAGTTACTAAAAGTATTATTCAGAGGGCTGAGGAGGGGTAGTTGAGGTGGTTTGGACATTTAGAGAGAATGGAATGAAATAGAATGACTTAGAGAGTGTATAAATCTGTAGTGGAAGGAAAGCGGGGTAGGGGTCAGCCAAGGAAAGGTTGGAGGGAGGGGGTAAAGGAGGTTTTGTGTGTCAGGGGGCTTGGACTTCCAGCAAGCATGAGCATGTTGGATAAGAGAGTGGGAGAAAATAGTTTTTATGATTTGATGTGCTGTTGAAATGTGAGTGAAGTAATATTTATGAAGGATTCAGAGAAAACTAGTTAGCCAGACTTGAGTCCTGGAGGTGGGAAGTACAGTGCCTGCCCTCTGAAGGAGGGATGTTGATTTGCTGCAGTTTTTGAACTGTTGTATCGTCACTCCTCTGGCACGACAGTGATGTAGCGAACAATGATGAAAGTGTTTTTTTCTTTATCGGGTCACCCTGCCTTGGTGGGAAACGGCTGATGTGTTAATAAGAAAACCAACTAATGTTTGACTGTATGAACTAATATTTGCTTGTATGAACTATTTTTTTGCCTATATGAACTAATTTTTTTCCTATATCAACTAATTTTTGCCTATATCAGCTAATCTCTGCCAATATCAACTAATTTTTGCCCATTTCAACTAATTTCAAGGATTCTCATTTTTTTTTTCAGGCACATTTGCTATCGTCTCCCTGATGCTGGGGAACGTTATAGAGAAGGTTAACCTGGTGACTACTGACAGTCAGTCAGCTCTTGCTAGGAACCTGACTGACACACTACCAGCCTTGACTGACACTCTACCAGTCATGACTGACACTCTACCAGTCATGACTGACACTCTACCAGTCACGACTGACACTCTACCAGTCACGACTGACACTCTACCAGTCACGACTGACACTCTACCAGTCACGACTGACACTCTACCAGTCACGACTGATGCTCTACCAGTCACGACTGACACTCTACCCACCATGACTGGTACTCTGCCCCCCATGACCGGTACTCTTCCCACAAACAGCACGCTGAGGTATACTCCCAGCCAGGTAGCAGCAATCGTGGCACTTGTCTGTGGCATTGTTGAGGTATGTCAACAGATTACAATATGTGTGTGTGTGTGTGTGTGTGTGTGTGTGTGTGTGTGTGTATTATAGGGAGGTACCATCTCTGGAATTGGACTGGGGACCCTCATCCTCAGAGAAAAGAATAAACTTACTTCATATACATGTATATGTCGTGCTGAATAGGTAAAACTTGCGATTTTGGCTTAAATAGCAACGCTCTTCTTGTCGAATAAGGCAAGCAAAAATTTGTGCATGCAATAATTTCGCATAAATCGTTCTGAACTTAACAAAAAAAATATATTTCATCGTGTTTATTACTAAATTATTGTAAACTTATCTAAAATACAGTGGACCCCCGGTTAACGATATTTTTTCATTCCAGAAGTATGTTCAGGTGCCAGTACTGACTGAATTTGTTCCCATAAGGAATATTGTGAAGTAGATTAGTCCATTTCAGACCCCCAAACATACACGTACAAACGCACTTACATAAATACACTTACATAATTGGTCGCATTGGGAGGTGATCGTTAAGCGGGGGTCCACTGTATATATAGTTGGATTAGGCTAAATTAAATTGCGTTTGTTATAATAAGGTCAGCAAATAACAAAAAAGAAGGCACAGTACCATGACTGGAACAATACACAATAGGTAAGTTTTCTAAGTTTCTTTTGGTACAAAATTATTAATTTTTACATTAACATAAATGAAAAAAAAATTATATCTTCAAACTTATAAGAGAAAATTTTAGAAAAACTTAATTTTAAGTGAGTTCTTGTTAACTGACCAGTTTTACCTATTTTCATACATATGAGATGCTGGTGGAGTCACTCACGCCATTATTCTCTGAGAAAATTTTCCCCTCACTTCTCCTATCGCTACTTTTGCAACATTGCACAGCTCCTGATGGCACACTGAGAAGTGTGAAAGTACTTGAGCTTAAGATTTCCAGCAGTCATTATTAAGATCGCCTGTCTGTAATTGTTTTGCATATACAGCGGACCCCCGGTTTTCGGCCTGTGCGGAAATCGTACAATTAGGATTTCACTTTTTCCAGCGAAATTTCCCCCCCCGGGCTTTGTACATCTGCTCGGAAATTGTTGGTACCAGATGTGTGAGCCTGGGCCACTCATACGTTCATGACACTCTTGGGCACATTAACCCTTTGACTGTTTTGGTCGTATATATACGTCTTTCGAGCCACCGATTTTGATGTATATACAGTGGACCCCCGGTTAACGATATTTTTTCACTCCAGAAGTATGTTTTGGTGCCAGTACTGACTGAATTTGTTCCCATAAGGAATATTGTGAAGTAGATTAGTCCATTTCAGACCCCCAAACATACACGTACAAACGCACTTACATAAATACACTTACATAATTGGTCGCATTCGGAGGTGATCGTTATGCGGGGGTCCACTGTATACCCATAAATTCTAGCGGCTTCAAATCAAGCAGGAGAAAGTTGGTAGGCCCACATGTGAGAGAATGGGTCTATGTGGTCAGTGTGCACCATATAAAAAAATCCTGCAGCATGCAGTGCATGAGAAAAAAAAAACTCCGACAGTTTTTTTAATTAAAATGCCGACTTTGTGGTCTATTTTCGTATAGTATTTATGGTTGTATTCTCATTTTCTTGGTCTCATTTGATAGAATGGAAAACATAGAAATAGAGGTGATTTTGATTGATTTTACTATGAAAAGAACCTTGAAATGGAGCTCAAATTAGGGGAAATGTTTGATTTTTTCCGATGTTCAAAAGTAAACAAATGATGTTATTTTCCAATAAATGTCCAAGTAGCCATTCTAATATGCAGTCATGAATGGATTGACATTATTTATACAATTATTACAATATTGCAGTAGTCTGCATAACAGTAAATCTTCTATTTTTTGTTTGAATAAAAATTCAAAATAGAAAGCAAGAGTAATATCAGAGGGACCTGGAGACGTGACTGATGAACAAAGAACATGTTATTTTAGAGCCACGAATGTCTGCATTGTTCATTCTGGACCTTATTTTGAAATTGCCATATTTTTTAATTTTCGTGAAATTGGCCAAATTGCAAATTTCTGACCACTTTATTGGGTAGTTGAAATTGGTAAATGGGCAGTTTCTTGTACTCAATCGATAGAAAAAATGGAGTTCTAAAGAAATAGCTATGAGTTTGGTTGACTGGAACAATGGAATTAGCCGAAAATAGGGCTCAAAGTGGGCAAAATTGCTGATTCGTAAATATTGCCGATGTCGCTAATTTTGCGAGAACGCAATTCTGTCAGTTTTCCATCAAATTTTGTTCTTTTGGTGTCATTACAATCAGGAAAAGATTCTCTATCATTTCATAAGAAAAAATAATTTTTGGGGGGGAAATTTTGCGACACCAGGAGACACCTCAGGATTGCGACAGTCAAGGGGATAAATGTCTTATTTTAGTTTAATATAGACATTTTCATTAATCCATCTATGATATTTTCTTCAAAACTATGTAAGAAACATGTTACATAGCATATAAACATGCCTTTGTTACTCACTCACTCAGTGTGTCCCTCTAGTCTCAATGCCATAGTAATACTAATACAGTGGACCCTCGACCAGCGATAGCATCGATTAACGAAAAAATCTAACTAGCGATACATTTTAACGCAAAAATTTTGCCTCGACTAGTGCTAAAAAACCTGACCAACGCTATTCGTTCCGTTCGAGACGCGTCCACTTTGGCCTGAGCGCGCCTCACTTGTCCGATGGGTGGCAATGTTTACAAGCCAGCCAGCCACCGCGGTCACTTCCAAACATACAATTGAAACATTTCATATATCACAGCCTTTGTAGTGATTGCACCTGCAAAATAAGTGACCATGGGCCCCAAGAAAGCTTCTAGTGCCAACCCTACAGCAAAAAGGGTGAGAATTACTATGGAGATGAAGAAAGAGATCATTGCTAAGTATGAAAGTGGAGTGCGTGTCTCCGAGCTGGTCAGGTTGTATAGTAAACCCCAATCAACCATCGCTACTATTGTGGGCAAGAAAACGGCAATCAAGGAAGCTGTTCTTGCCAAAGGTGCAACTATGTTTTCGAAACTGAGATCACAAGTGATAGAAGATGGTGAGACTGTTATTGGTGTGGATAAACAAAAAACAGACAGCAGGAGATAGCATCTCTCAAGCGATCATATGTGAAATGGTTAGGAAGTTGCATGACGATTTAATTAAAAAAAATGCCAGCAACTAGTGGTTATGTGAGTGAATTTAAGGCCAGCAAAGGTTGGTTTGAGAGATTTAAGAAGCGTAGTGGCATTCATAGTGTGATAAGGCATGGTGAGGCTGCCAGTTCGGACCACAAAGCGGCGGAAAAATATGTGCAGGAATTCAAGGAGTACATAGACAGTGAAGAATTAAAACCTGAACAAGTGTTTAATTGTGACGAAACAGGTCTGTTTTGGAAGAAAATGCCAAGCAGGACGTACATTACTCAGGAGGAAAAGGCATTCCCAGGACATAAGCCTATGAAAGACAGGCTTACTCTGTTGATGTGTGCCAATGCTAGTGGTGATTGCAAAGTGAAACCTTTATTGGCGTATCACTCTGAAACTCCCAGAGTGTTCAGGAAAAACAATGTCATCAAGGCTAATTTGTGTGTGCTGTGGAGGGCAAACAGTAAGGCATGGGTCACTAGGGACTTTTTCTATGACTGGTTACACCATACATTTGCCCCCACTGTGAAAAATTACCTAATTGGAAAGAAATTAGACCTTAAGTGCCTCCTGGTATTAGACAATGCTCCTGGTCATCCTTCAGACTTGGCAGAGCAACTTTCTAGGGACATGAGCTTCATTAAGGTGAAGTTTTTGCCTCCTAATACCACTCCTCTACTGCAGCCCATGGATCAGCAGGTCATTTCCAACTTCAAGAAATTGTACACAAAAGCTATGTTTGAAAGGTGCTTTGTAGTGACCTCAGAAACTCAACTGACTCTAAGAGAGTTTTGGAAAGATCACTTTAGCATCCTCAATTGTGTAAACATTATAGGTAAGGCTTGGGAGGAAGTGACTAAGAGGACCTTGAACTCTGCTTGGAAAAAACTGTGGCCAGAATGTGTAGACAAAAGGGATTTTGAAGGGTTTGAGGCTAACCCTGGGAATCCTAAGCCAGTTGAGGAATCCATTGTGGCATTGGGGAAGCCCTTGGGGTTGGAGGTTAGTGGGGAGGATGTGGAAGAGTTGGTGGAGGAGGACAATGACGAACTAACCACTGATGAGCTGCTAGATCATCTTCATCAGCATGAGGCCACACCTGAGGAAACTGCTTCGGAGGAGGGGAGAGAGAAATTGAAGAAGTTGCCTACTTCTAAGATTAAGGAAATCTGTGCAATGTGGCTTAAAGTGCAAACCTTTATGGATGATAATCACCCTGACACAGCTACTGCAAGCCGTGTTGGCAACCTGTACACTGACAATGTTGTGAAACACTTTAGAAATGTCATAAAGGAATGGGAGGTACAGGACTCTATGGACAGATACGTTGTGTGATAGAAGTCCAGTGACTCTGAAGCTGGTCCTAGTGGCATTAAAAGAACAAGGGAAGTAACCCCGGAAAAAGACTTGCTACCTCAAGTCCTAATGGAAAGGGATTCCTCTTCTAAACACTAAGAAGATCAACACTCTCCCCTCCTCCCATCCCATCAATCATCACCAGATCTTCAATAAAGGTAAGTGTCATGTAACTGTGCATGTTTTCTTCAGTTTGTGTTTATTAAAATTAATATTTCGTGTGGTAAATTTTTTTTTTCAATACTTTGGGGTGTCCTGCACTGATTAATTTGATTTCTATTATTTCTTATGGGGAAAATTAACTCGACTAACGATAATTTCGATTAACGATGAGCTCTCAGGAATGGATTAATATCGCTGGTCGAGGGTCCACTGTAGTACAAAATAATAATAATCACTCTTGGGCACATTAAATGTCTTATTTTACGTTAATATAGACATTTTCATTAATCCATCTATGACATTTTCTTCAAAATTATGTAAGAAACACTTTGTAGATGATTGGTTCAGAGAACCGACATGTTGATAAATTAGACACATGTGCAACTCTTGGGTATCTTTATTGAGGAAACGTTTCGCCACACAGTGGCTTCATCAGTCCATACAAAGGAGAATTTGTTTGTTAGTGGGATGAATTGTAAAGGACCTGCCTAGTATGGGCCAACAGGCCTGCTGCAGTGTTCCTCCTTTCTTATGTTCTTATGACTGACCACATCGACTCAAGGCTGAGGGACTGATTACCTCATTCTCCTCCTGTTCTTCAAGATTCTCCTTTGTATGGACTGATGAAGCCACTGTGTGGCGAAACGTTTCCTCAATAAAGATACCCAAGAGTTGCACATGTGTCTAATTTATCAAGAAACACTTTAAATAGCATATAAACAGGCAATGTTGATATGCGGTGGAGGATAAACTTTACGTTTTCTCTGGTCCAGCATTAAAGAAAACTGTATGAATCAGCATTGGCCCAGTAACCACCCTTAACCCTTAAACTGTCCAAATGTAGATCTACGTTTTTTCAATATTTGAAAGTATGTAAAAAAATGTAATCTTCTTCTTGTTTTTTTACATTTGAAAACGTGTAAAAAAAACTGATCTACGTTTTTTTTTGTTATACGTACACCTACCATCCGACTTACGACCTGCTCAACTTACGGCCACTCGACTTACGACCGTGTTTTTTATGCCAAATTTCTGGGAAATAAAAAACTATTTGTGTTGTACAAAGTGTTTATCCTAAACCTTAGAGTATAAAATACAGTACTAACAACATAAAAAGTAAAGTAAAACATGAAATACCAAAATAAAACAATAAAATAAAGTCATTACAAAAATGTTTTGTTAATATTAAGTAGTAAAGTTCGACTTACGACCATTTTGACTTACGACCGGTTTCTCGGAACCGAACTCGGCCGTAAGCCGGATGGTAGGTGTATTTGAAAATACGTATGTAAAAAAACGTAGATCTACTTTTGGAGCGCTACACATGTGAACATAGATCTGTTTGGACAGTTTAAGGGTTAATACACAAGCTTTTGTTTACAATTCTCGGGATGAATTGTTCATTACTTATCCCTTTGTTTATAATGGCATCTAAAGGTAGTTGCTAGAAATGATTAAACTCAGTGAACATGGTATGTTGATGGTAATAATATGGCTGTGGGCCACAGTGTATGTGGCTGGTAGGTAGGGGTTAGATGTGAGTAGCCAGGATGTGGAAGAGTTGGTGGACAACCACAGGGAAGAGCTAACAAGAGTCTTCAGTAAAGGTATGTAATGTTCATTTATTATTAAAATTAGTTATTTATGTTTATTTCTCATTGTTTTCTGTATGTAAAACTATTGTTATTCTCTATAAAATGTATTTTTTGTTAATATTTTTGGATGTCTGGAACGGATTAATTGAATTTACATTATTTCTTATGGGAAATATTACTTCGGCTTTCGGCCATTCTGGATTTCGGCCAACCTTCTGGAACGGATTAATTACAAAAACCGGGGGTCTACCGTATATATAGAGGCAGCAGGTGACTGCACCCCAAGGGGGGTTATAAGGTTTTTCACCCCCTCACTAAGGGGTAGTAAGGTTTTAATCCCTGCGCCTTAAATGGGAAGGGGTTGCCTTTATGCCCCAATGGGGTTACGTACCGTTTCCTCCCTTTTCATGGGTAGTAGGTGAACTTTCTCCCGCCCTCTACCATGGGGGGTAGTTCATGCCCTTCCCTGGGTATAAGGTGCTTGTCTAACCTGTGCTCTAGGGCTCTTTCTCTACCATAGGGGTAGTAGTGACTTTTACCTGCTGCCTCTGCTAATAGGTAGTGTGACTTTCTACACTGCGTCACTGCTAGGGCAAGTAGTACTTCCACTTGCTCTACTGCTCTCTCTTACTACATAATGGTTCTACTGCTCTCCAGGGTGCTGCTCTCTGCTATAGCTACTAGGGGTAGTAGTGCTGTCTCCCTGTGGCTCTCATCACTAGTGCTTCTCAAGGTGGTACTTTCTCACCTGAAAGTATCTCTCGCATAGGGGTAGTAAGGTGACTTTCTCACCTGCTGCCTCTCTCCATAGGTAGGGGTGAGTCTTTCCTCCTCTGTCATAAGGGGTGTAAGGGACTTTCTCACCTGCTGCCTCTACTGCCAAGGGTAGTAAGGTGACTTCTCACCTGCTGCCCTACTGCCATAGAAGTGATAGGTGCATTCTCACCAGCTGCCTCTACTCCATGGTGTAATGACTTCTCACCTCGCCTCTACTCCATAGGGGTAGAGTATGTGTCTCACCTGCTCTCACTGCCATAGGGGTAGTAAGGTGACTTCTCACCTGCTGCCTCTACTGCCATAGGGTAGTAAGGTGACTTTCTCCCTGCTGCCTCTACTGCCATAGGGTAGTAAGGTACTTTCTCACCTGCTGCTCTACTGCCATGGGGTAGTAAGGGTACTTTTCACCGTTGCTGCCTCTGCTGCACTAGGGGTATAAGGTGACTTTCCACTGCTGCCTCTACTGCCATAGGGGTAGTAAGGTGACTTTCTCACCTGTCTGCCTACTCCATTAGGGGTAGTAAGGTGACTTTCTCCCTGCTGCCTCAATGCCAAGGGTTAGGTGACTTTCTTTACCTGCTGCCTCTATGCCAAGGGGTAATGGTGACTTTCTCACCTGCCTTACTACCATAGGGTAGTAAGGTGACTTTCACTCTGCTCTCCATAGCATAGGGGTATAAGGTACTTTCACCTGGCTGCTCTACGCCATAGGGGTTAGGTGACTTTCTCACCTGCTGCCTTACTGCCAAGGGTAGTAAGGACTTTCTCACCTGCTCCTCTCACCATAGGGTTAGTAAGGTGATTCTCACCTGCTGCCTCTATGCCATGGGGTAGTAAGGTGACTTTCTCACTTGCTCTTTCACTGCAGTAGAGGTATAAGTGGATTACTGATCTCTACTGTATATTTTAAGCAGGTAGTAGTGCTTGTACCTCACTCTAGGGTAATGTCTTTTACCTGCCTAGCTAAGGTTATACTTGTTATATCTACGTAATTGAATACGGCTTTTTATGATTTATTAAATCAGTATTCCTGTTATTATTAGTCACCACTACAGAGCAAAACTGTCTATTCATATATCGAGCTCAGTCGTAATAAGGTTCAAGCTTATTCAAGAATTACCTTAAGATTCACTTTGCCTGATAATTCGTATAACAGCACATTGTACATACTACTATTATACACTATTGATACAAAACAACTAAAATACAAATTATATTTACATTACATTACTATACTATATACTTCTCTATTAACAATATTTAAATTAATACAATATTATACATCTATACTACTTTATACATCTATACTATCTATTATACTTTACCATTTATATATAATATTAAAAAGCAAATATACAATACAAAAAAAATACTAAGTAGCATCTATTACACTATTATTATAGTTAGTCTTAAAATACATAAGATTAACTAAGCATGATAAATCATATAGATACTTATTTAAACAGTAACTATAAGACAATTATTAGGTATTAAATTATGATATTGTAAATTTAGACATAATGAGTGTAATGGGGAATTGAGGATTAGGTAAATTCTGAAAATTTAGTAACTTTGTGTTATTATGTCAGATTATTCAATTTATATTAGTAGTATTTTAACTATTAGATGGATATACAACGGTAATATACTGATACTTATCAAATTTCTAGGTATGATTGATTTTATTTAATTGATTTACGGAAAATTGATTCTGAATAAGTATATGTATAGATTTTTCTGTTTATTATTAATAAATATATATATAATAAACTTAATATACTAAACATACTACTATACTTATACTACAAATACATACTAAAAATATCTATAATACTATAATACTAATAATAAATAATATACTAATAATATTAATAATAATAATAAAATAATAATATAATACAATATACAAAAATATAAAATACTAATATACTTATACTACTATATACTTACTACTATACTACTAAAATACTATATAAATAATACAATAATATGTTTAATTTCAATAACTAATTAGTATAGATAACAGCTACTTATTTATATAATCCATGCGTATTCATTACTAATGAACTTCAAGTATACTCTCCTCTCTCTCTTTTATACTGCTAACTAAAAGCATTATCTTCCACAAGTTATGCTTAACCCAAAGTACATTAGCTTATGCTAACACAATGCTACTTAGTCATTAATCATATGCATTACAAGCAAAGTTTCTACTTTTATCCATTTATGCATTAAATACAGCTAAGCTATGCTATATAGAAGTTATTAAATTGATTTAATATAATCAATGACTCAAGCACTAGTAAGTACAAACTACTGTCCTCTACTGCCATAGGGGTTAGTAAGGTGACTTTCTCACCTGCTGCCTCTACTACATGGGGTAGTAGGTGACTTTCTCACCTGCTGCCTCAAACCATAGGGGTAGTAAGGTGACTTTCTCACCTGCTGCCTCTACTACATAGGGGTAGTAAGGTGACTTGCTCACCTGCTGCCTCTACTGCCATAGGGTAGTAAGGTGACTTTCTCACCTGCTGCCTCTACTGCCATAGGGTTAGTAAGGTGACTTGCTCACCTGCTGCCTCTACTGCCATAGGGTAGTAAGGTGACTTTCTCACCTGCTGCCTCTACTGCCATAGGGTTAGTAAGGTGACTTTCTCACCTGCTGCCTCTACTGCCATAGGGGTAGTAAGGTGACTTTCTCACCTGCTGCCTCTACTGCCATAGGGTTAGTAAGGTGACTTTCTCACCTGCTGCCTCTACTGCCATAGGGTTAGTAAGGTGACTTTCTCACCTGCTGCCTCTACTGCCATAGAGTTAGTAAGGTGACTTTCTCACCTGCTGCCTCTACTGCCATAGGGTAGTAAGGTGACTTTCTCACCTGCTGCCTCTACTGCCATAGGGTTAGTAAGGTGACTTTCTCACCTGCTGCCTCTACTGCCATAGGTTAGTAAGGTGACTTTCTCACCTGCTGCCTCTACTGCCATAGGGTTAGTAAGGTGACTTTCTCACCTGCTGCCTCTACTGCCATAGGGTTAGTAAGGTGACTTTCTCACCTGCTGCCTCTACTACCATAGGGGTAGTAAGGTGACTTTCTCACCTGCTGCCTCTACTACCATAGGGGTAGTAAGGTGACTTTCTCACCTGCTGCCTCTACTACCATAGGGGTAGTAAGGTGACTTTCTCACCTGCTGCCTCTACTGCCATAGGGGTAGTAAGGTGACTTTCTCACCTGCTGCCTCTACTGCCATAGGGTTAGTAAGGTGACTTTCTCACCTGCTGCCTCTACTGCCATAGGGTTAGTAAGGTGACTTTCTCACCTGCTGCCTCTACTACCATAGGGGTAGTAAGGTGACTTCTCACCTGCTGCCTCTACTGCCATAGGGTAGTAAGGTGACTTTCTCACCTGCTGCCTCTACGCCATAGGGGTAGTAAGGTGACTTTCTCACCTGCTGCCTCTACTGCCATAGGGTTAGTAAGGTGACTTTCTCACCTGCTGCCTCTACTGCCATAGGGGTAGTAGGTGACTTTCTCACCTGCTGCCTCTACTACCATAGGGTAGTAAAGGTGACTTTCTCACCTGCTGCCTCTACTACCATAGGGGTAGTAAGGTGACTTTCTCACCTGCTGCCTCTACTACCATAGGGTAGTAAGGTGACTTTCTCACCTGCTGCCTCTACTACCATAGGGTAGTAAGGTGACTTTCTCACCTGCTGCCTCTACTACCATAGGGGTAGTAAGGGACTTTCTCACCTGCTGCCTCTACTACCATAGGGTAGTAAGGTGACTTTCTCACCTGCTGCCTCTACTACCATAGGGGTAGTAAGGTGACTTTCTCACCTGCTGCCTCTACTACCATAGGGGTAGTAAGGTGACTTTCTCACCTGCTGCCTCTACTACCATAGGGGTGTAAGGTGACTTTCTCACCTGCTGCCTCTACTACCATAGGGGTAGTAAGGTGACTTTCTCACCTGCTGCCTCTACTGCCATAGGGTAGTAAGGTGACTTTCTCACCTGCTGCCTCTACTACCATAGGGGTAGTAAGGTGACTTTCTCACCTGCTGCCTCTACTACGCATAGGGGTGTAAGGTGACTTTCTCACCTGCTGCCTCTACTGCCATAGGGGTAGTAAGGTGACTTTCTCACTTGCTGCCTCTACTACCATAGGGGTAGTAAGGTGACTTTCTCACCTGCTGCCTCTACTGCCATAGGGGTAGTAAGGTGACTTTCTCACCTGCTGCCTCTACTACCATAGGGGTAGTAGTAAGGTGACTTTCTCACCTGCTGCCTCTACTACCATAGGGGTAGTAAGGTGACTTTCTCACCTGCTGCCTCTACTGCCATAGGGTAGTAAGGTGACTTTCTCACCTGCTGCCTCTACTACCATAGGGGTATAGGTGACTTTCTCACCTGCTGCCTCTACTACCATAGGGGTAGTAAGGTGACTTTCTCACCTGCTGCCTCTACTACCATAGGGGTAGTAAGGTGACTTTCTCACCTGCTGCCTCTACTACCATAGGGGTAGTAAGGTGACTTTCTCACCTGCTGCCTCTACTACCATAGGGGTAGTAAGGTGACTTTCTCACCTGCTGCCTCTACTGCCATAGGGTAGTAAGGTGACTTTCTCACCTGCTGCCTCTACTACCATAGGGGTAGTAAGGTGACTTTCTCACCTGCTGCCTCTACTACCATAGGGGTAGTAAGGTGACTTTCTCACCTGCTGCCTCTACTACCATAGGGGTAGTAAGGTGACTTTCTCACCTGCGCCTCTACTACCATAGGGGTAGTAAGGTGACTTTCTCACCTGCTGCCTCTACTGCCATAGGGTTAGTAAGGTGACTTGCTCACCTGCTGCCTCTACTACCATAGGGGTAGTAAGGTGACTTTCTCACCTGCTGCCTCTACTACCATAGGGGTAGTAAGGTGACTTTCTTACCTGCTGCCTCTACTGCCATAGGGTTAGTAAGGTGACTTGCTCACCTGCTCCCTCTACTGCCATAGAGGTAGTAAGGTGACTTTCTCACCTGCTGCCTCTACTACCATAGGGGTAGTAAGGTGACTTTCTCACCTGCTGCCTCTACTGCCACAGGGGTAGTAAGGTGACTTTCTCACCTGCTGCCTCTACTGCCATAGGGGTAGTATGGTGACTTTCTCACCTGCTGCCTCTACTGCCATAGGGGTAGTAAGGTGACTTTCTCACCTGCTGCCCTCTACTTACCATAGGGTAGTAAGGTGACTTTCCCACCTGCTGCCTCTACTACCATAGGGGTAGTAAGGTGACTTTCTCACCTGCTGCCTCTACTGCCATAGGGGTAGTAAGGTGACTTTCTCACCTGCTCTACTGCCATAGGGGTAGTAAGGTGATTTTCTCACCTGCTGCCTCTACTGCCATAGGGTTAGTAAGGTGACTTTCTCCACCTGCTGCCTCTACTGCCATAGGGGTAGTAAGGTGACTTTCTCACCCGCTGCCTCTACTGCCATAGGGTTAGTAAGGTGACTTTCTCACCTGCTGCCTCTACTGCCATAGGGTAGTAAGGTGACTTTCTCACCTGCTGCCTCTTCTGCCATAGGGTTAGTAAGGTGACTTTCTCACCTGCTGCCTCTACTGCCATAGGGGTAGTAAGGTGACTTTCTCACCTGCTGCCTCTACTGCCATAGGGGTAGTAAGGTGACTTTCTCACCTGCTGCCTCTACTGCCATAGGGTTAGTAAGGTGACTTCTCACCTGCTGCCTCTACTGCCATAGGGTTAGTAAGGTGACTTCTCACCTGCTGCCTCTACTTCCATAGGGTAGTAAGGTGACTTTCTCACCTGCTGCCTCTACTGCCATAGGTTAGTAAGGTGACTTTCTCACCTGCTGCCTCTACTGCCATAGGGTTAGTAAGGTGACTTTCTCACCTGCTGCCTCTACTGCCATAGGGTAGTAAGGTGACTTTCTCACCTGCTGCCTCTACTGCCATAGGTTAGTAAGGTGACTTTCTCACCTGCTGCCTCTACTACCATAGGGGTAGTAAGGTGACTTTCTTACCTGCTGCCTCTACTGCCATAGGGTTAGTAAGGTGACTTGCTCAACTGCTGCCTCTACTGCCATAGGGGTAGTAAGGTGACTTTCTCACCTGCTGCCTCTACTACCATAGGGGTAGTAAGGTGACTTTCTCACCTGCTGCCTCTACTGCCTATAGGGTTAGTAAGGTGACTTTCTCACCTGCTGCCTCTACTGCCATAGGGTTAGTAAGGTGACTTTCTCACCTGCTGCCTCTACTGCCATAGGGGTAGTAAGGTGACTTTCTCACCTGCTGCCTCTACTGCCATAGGGTTAGTAAGGTGACTTTCTCACCTGCTGCCTCTACTGCCATAGGGTTAGTAAGGTGACTTTCTCACCTGCTGCCTCTACTGCCATAGGGTTAGTAAGGTGACTTTCTCACCTGCTGCCTCTACTGCCATAGGGTTAGTAAGGTGACTTTCTCACCTGCTGCCTCTACTGCCATAGGGTTAGTAAGGTGACTTTCTCACCTGCTGCCTCTACTGCCATAGGGTTAGTAAGGTGACTTTCCACCTGCTGCCTCTTACTGCCATAGGGTTAGTAAGGTGATTTTCTCACATGCTGCCTCTACTGCCATAGGGGTAGTAAGGTGACTTTCTCACCTGCTGCCTCTACTGCCATAGGGGTAGTAAGGTGACTTTCCACCTGCTGCCTCTACTGCCATAGGGTTAGTAAGTGACTTTCTCACCTGCTGCCTCTACTGCCATAGGGGTAGTAAGGTGACTTTCTCACCTGCTGCCTCTACTGCCATAGGGGTAGTAAGGTGACTTTCTCACCTGCTGCCATTACTGCCATAGGGTAGTAAGGTGACTTTCTCACCTGCTGCCTCTACTGCCATAGGGTAGTAAGGTGACTTGCTCACCTGCTGCCTCTACTGCCATAGGGGTAGTAAGGTGACTTTCTCACCTGCTGCCTCTACTGCCATAGGGGTAGTAAGGTGACTTTCTCACCTGCTGCCTCTACTGCCATAGGGGTAGTAAGGTGACTTTCTCACCTGCTGCCTCTACTACCATAGGGGTAGTAAGGTGACTTTCTCACCTGCTGCCTCTACTGCCACAGGGGTAGTAAGGTGACTTTCTCACCTGCTGCCTCTACTGCCATAGGGGTAGTAAGGTGACTTTCTCACCTGCTGCCTTACTGCCATAGGTAGTAAGGTGACTTGCTCACCTGCTGCCTCTACTGCCATAGGGGTAGTAATGCCATAGGGGTAGTAAGGTGACTTTCTCACCTGCTGCCTCTACTGCCATAGGGGTAGTAAGGTGACTTTCTCACCTGCTGCCTCTACTGCCATAGGGTTAGTAAGGTGACTTGCTCACCTGCTGCCTCTACTGCCATAGGGGTAGTAAGGTGACTTTCTCACCTGCTGCCTCTACTGCCATAGGGTTAGTAAGGTGACTTGCTACACCTGCTGCCTCTACTACCATAGGGGTAGTAAGGTGACTTTCTCACCTGCTGCCTCTACTACCATAGGGGTAGTAAGGTGACTTGCTCACCTGCTGCCTCTACTGCCATAGGGGTAGTAAGGTGACTTTCTCACCTGCTGCCTCTACTACCATAGGGGTAGTAAGGGACTTTCTCACCTGCTGCCTCTACTACCATAGGGTAGTAAGGTGACTTTCTCACCTGCTGCCTCTACTACCATAGGGGTAGTAAGGTGACTTGCTCACCTGCTGCCTCTACTGCCATAGGGGTAGTAAGGTGACTTTCTCACCTGCTGCCTCTACTGCCATAGGGTTAGTAAGGTGACTTGCTCACCTGCTGCTCTACTGCCATAGGGTAGTAAGGTGACTTTCTCACCTGCTGCCTCTACTGCCATAGGGTTAGTAAGGTGACTTTCTCACCTGCTGCCTCTACTGCCATAGGGGTAGTAAGGTGACTTTCTCACCTGCTGCTCTACTGCAATAGGGTAGTAAGGTGACTTTCCACCTGCTGCCTCTACTGCCATAGGGTTAGTAAGGTGACTTTCTCACCTGCTGCCTCTACTGCCATAGGGTTAGTAAGGTGACTTTCTCACCTGCTGCCTCTACTGCCATAGGGGTAGTAAGGTGACTTTCTCACCTGCTGCCTCTACTGCCATAGGGTTAGTAAGGTGACTTTCCTCACCTGCTGCCT
Organism: Cherax quadricarinatus; assembly: GCF_026875155.1. Classification (NCBI taxonomy): domain Eukaryota; kingdom Metazoa; phylum Arthropoda; class Malacostraca; order Decapoda; family Parastacidae; genus Cherax; species Cherax quadricarinatus. The sequence goes on along the minus strand of NC_069399.1, from coordinate 129,543,871 downwards.
CTACTGCCATAGGGTTAGTAAGGTGACTTTCTCACCTGCTGCCTCTACTGCCATAGGGTTAGTAAGGTGACTTTCTCACCTGCTGCTCTACTGCCATAGGGTTAGTAAGGTGACTTCTCACCTGCTGCTCTACTACCATAGGGGTAGTAAGGTGACTTTCTCACCTGCTGCCTCTACTACCATAGGGGTAGTAAGGTGACTTTCTCACCTGCTGCCTCTACTACCATAGGGGTAGTAAAGGTGACTTTCTCACCTGCTGCCTCTACTGCCATAGGGGTAGTAAGGTGACTTTCTCACCTGCTGCCTCTACTGCCATAGGTTAGTAAGGTGATTTTCTCACCTGCTGCCTCTACTGCCATAGGGTTAGTAAGGTGACTTTCTCACCTGCTGCCTCTACTACCATAGGGGTAGTAAGGTGACTTTCTCACTGCTGCCTCTACTGCCATAGGGGTAGTAAGGTGACTTTCTCACCTGCTGCCTCTACTGCCATAGGGTTAGTAAGGTGACTTTCTCACCTGCTGCCTCTACAGCCATAGGGGTAGTAAGGTGACTTTCTCACCTGCTGCCTCTACTACCATAGGGGTAGTAAGGTGACTTTCTCACCTGCTGCCTCTACTACCATAGGGGTAGTAAGGTGACTTTCTCACCTGCTGCCTCTACTACCATAGGGGTAGTAAGTGACTTTCTCACCTGCTGCCTCTACTGCCATAGGGGTAGTAAGGTGACTTTCTCACCTGCTGCCTCTACTACCATAGGGGTAGTAAGGTGACTTTCTCACCTGCTGCCTCTACTACCATAGGGGTAGTAAGGTGACTTTCTCACCTGCTGCCTCTACTGCCATAGGGGTAGTAAGGTGACTTTCTCACCTGCTGCCTCTACTTACCATAGGGGTAGTAAAGGTGACTTTCTCACCTGCTGCCTCTACTACCATAGGGGTAGTAAGGTGACTTTCTCACCTGCTGCCTCTACTACCATAGGGGTAGTAAGGTGACTTTCTCACCTGCTGCCTCTACTACCATAGGGTAAGTAAGGTGACTTTCTCACCTGCTGCCTCTACTGCCATAGGGGTAGTAAGGTGACTTTCTCACCTGCTGCCTCTACTACCATAGGGGTAGTAAGGTGACTTTCTCACCTGCTGCCTCTACTACCATAGGGGTAGTAAGGTGACTTTCTCCACCTGCTGCCTCTACTACCATAGGGGTAGTAAGGTGACTTCTCACCTGCTGCCTCTACTACCATAGGGGTAGTAAGGTGACTTTCTCACCTGCTGCCTCTACTACCATAGGGGTAGTAAGGTGACTTTCTCACCTGCTGCCTCTACTGCCATAGGGGTAGTAAGGTGACTTTCTCACCTGCTGCCTCTACTGCCATAGGGTTAGTAAGGTGACTTTCTCACCTGCTGCCTCTACTGCCATAGGGTTAGTAAGGTGACTTTCTCACCTGCTGCCTCTACTACCATAGGGGTAGTAAGGTGACTTTCTCACCTGCTGCCTCTACTGCCATAGGGGTAGTAAGGTGACTTTCTCACCTGCTGCCTTCTACTGCCATAGGGGTAGTAAGGTGACTTTCTCAACCTGCTGCCTCTACTGCCATAGGGTTAGTAAGGTGACTTTCTCACCTGCTGCCTCTACTGCCATAGGGGTAGTAGGTGACTTTCTCACCTCTGCCTCTACTACCATAGGGTAGTAAGGTGACTTTCTCACCTGCTGCCTCTACTACCATAGGGGTAGTAAGGTGACTTTCTCACCTGCTGCCTCTACTACCATAGGGGTAGTAAGGTGACTTTCTCACCTGCTGCCTCTACTACCATAGGGGTAGTAAGGTGACTTTCTCACCTGCTGCCTCTACTACCATAGGGGTAGTAAGGTGACTTATCTCACCTGCTGCCTCTACTACCATAGGGGTAGTAAGGTGACTTTCTCACCTGCTGCCTCTACTACCATAGGGGTAGTAAGGTGACTTCTCACCTGCTGCCTCTACTACCATAGGGGTAGTAAGGTGACTTTCTCACCTGCTGCCTCTACTACCATAGGGTAGTAAGGTGACTTTCTCACCTGCTGCCTCTACTACCATAGGGGTAGTAAGGTGACTTTCTCACCTGCTGCCTCTGACTGCATAGGGGATAAGGTGACTTTCTCACCTGCTGCCTCTACTACCATAGGGGTAGTAAGGTGACTTTCTCACCTGCTGCCTCTACTGCCATAGGGGTAGTAAGGTGACTTTCTCACCTGCTGCCTCTACTGCCATAGGGGTATTAAGTGACTTTCTCACCTGCTGCCTCTACTACCATAGGGTAGTAAGGGTGACTTTCTCACCTGCTGCCTCTACTAGCCATAGGGGTAGTAAGGTGACTTTCTCACCTGCTGCCTCTACTACCATAGGGGTAGTAAGGTGACTTTCTCACCTGCTGCCTCTACTACCATAGGGGTAGTAAGGTGACTTTCTCACCTGCTGCTCTACTGCCATAGGGTAGTAAGGTGACTTTCTCACCTGCTGCCTTACTATACCATAGGGGTAGTAAGGTGACTTTCTCACCTGCTGCCTCTACTACCATAGGGGTAGTAAGGTGACTTTCTCACCTGCTGCCTCTACTACCATAGGGGTAGTAAGGTGACTTTCTCACCTGCGGCCTCTACTACCATAGGGGTAGTAAGGTGACTTTCTCACCTGCTGCCTCTACTGCCTAGGGTATAAGGTGACTTTCTCACCTGCTGCCTCTACTACCATAGGGGTAGTAAGGTGACTTTCTCACCTGCTGCCTCTAACTACCATAGGGGTAGTAAGGTGACTTTCTCACCTGCTGCCTCTACTACCATAGGGTAGTAAGGTGACTTCTCACACCTGCTGCCTCTACTACCATAGGGGTAGTAAGGTGACTTTCTCACCTGCTGCCTCTACTACCATAGGGTAGTAAGGTGACTTTCTCACCTGCTGCCTCTATACCATAGGGGTAGTAAGGTGACTTTCTCACCTGCTGCCTCTACTACCATAGGGGTAGTAAGGTGACTTTCTCACCTGCTGCCTCTACTATCCATAGGGGTAGTAAGGTGACTTTCTCACCTGCTGCCTCTACTGCCATAGGGGTAGTAAGGTGACTTTCTCACCTGCTGCCTCTACTACCATAGGGGTAGTAAGGTGACTTTCTCACCTGCTGCCTCTACTACCATAGGGGTAGTAAGGTGACTTTCTCACCTGCTGCCTCTACTACCATAGGGGTAGTAAGGTGACTTTCTCACCTGCTGCCTCTACTACCATAGGGGTAGTAAGGTGACTTTCTCACCTGCTGCCTCTACTACCATAGGGGTAGTAAGGTGACTTTCTCACCTGCTGCCTCTACTACCATAGGGGTAGTAAGGTGACTTTCTCACCTGCTGCCTCTACTACCATAGGGGTAGTAAGGTGACTTTCTCACCTGCTGCCTCTACTACCATAGGGGTAGTAAGGTGACTTTCTCACCTGCTGCCTCTACTACCATAGGGGTAGTAAGGTGACTTTCTCAACCTGCTGCCTCTACTGCCATAGGGGTAGTAAGGTGACTTTCTCACCTGCTGCCTCTACTGCCATAGGGGTAGTAAGTGACTTTCTCACCTGCTGCCTCTACTGCCATAGGGGTAGTAAGGTGACTTTCTCACCTGCTGCCTCTACTGCCATAGGGTTAGTAAGGTGACTTTCTCACACTGCTGCCTCTACTGCCATAGGGGTAGTAAGGTGACTTTCTCACCTGCTGCCTCTACTGCCATAGGGGTAGTAAGGTGACTTTCTCACCTGCTGCCTCTACTGCCATAGGGGTAGTAAGTGACTTTCTCACCTGCTGCCTCTACTGCCATAGGGGTAGTAAGGTGACTTTCTCACCTGCTGCCTCTACTACCATAGGGGTAGTAAGGTGACTTTCTCACCTGCTGCCTACTGCCATAGGGGTAGTAAGGTGACTTTCTCACCTGCTGCCTCTACTGCCATAGGGGTAGTAAGGTGACTTTCTCACCTGCTGCCTCTACTGCCATAGGGGTAGTAAGGTGACTTTCTCACCTGCTGCCTCTACTACCATAGGGGTAGTAAGGTGACTTTCTCACCTGCTGCCTCTACTGCCATAGGGTTAGTAAGGTGACTTTCTCACCTGCTGCCTCTACTGCCATAGGGGTAGTAAGGTGACTTTCTCACCTGCTGCCTCTACTGCCATAGGGGTAGTAAGGTGACTTTCTCACCTGCTGCCTCTACTGCCATAGGGGTAGTAAGGTGACTTTCTCACCTGCTGCCTCTACTGCCATAGGGGTAGTAAGGTGACTTTCTCCACCTGCTGCCTCTACTGCCATAGGGTTAGTAAGGTGACTTTCTCACTCTGCTGCCTCTACTGCCATAGGGGTAGTAAGGTGACTTTCTCACCTGTGCCTCTACTACCATAGGGGTAGTAAGGTGACTTTCTCACCTGCTGCCTCTACTGCCATAGGGTAGTAAGGTGACTTTCTCACCTGCTGCCTCTACTGCCATAGGGTTAGTAAGGTGACATTTCTCACCTGCTGCCTCTACTACCATAGGGGTAGTAAGGTGACTTTCTCACCTGCTGCCTCTACTTGCCATAGGGGTAGTAAGGTGACTTTCTCACCTGCTGCCTCTACTGCCATAGGGGTAGTAAGGTGACTTTCTCACCTGCTGCCTCTACTGCCATAGGGTTAGTAAGGTGACTTTCTCACCTGCTGCCTCTACTGCCATAGGGGTAGTAAGGTGACTTTCTCACCTGCTGCCTCTACTACCATAGGGGTAGTAAGGTGACTTTCTCACCTGCTGCCTCTACTACCATAGGGGTAGTAAGGTGACTTTCTCTCACCTGCTGCCTCTACTGCCATAGGGTTAGTAAGTGACTTTCTCACCTGCTGCCTCTACTACCATAGGGTAGTAAGGTGACTTTCTCACCTGCTGCCTCTACTACCATAGGGGTAGTAAGGTGACTTTCTCACCTGCTGCCTCTACTACCATAGGGGTAGTAAGGTGACTTTCTCACCTGCTGCCTCTACTGCCATAGGGGTAGTAAGGTGACTTTCTCACCTGCTGCTCTACTGCCATAGGGGTAGTAAGGTGACTTTCTCACCTGCTGCCTCTACTGCCATAGGGTAGTAAGGTGACTTTCTCACCTGCTGCCTCTACTGCCATAGGGGTAGTAAGGTGACTTTCTCACCTGCTGCCTCTACTGCCATAGGGGTAGTAAGGTGACTTTCTCACCTGCTGCCTCTACTACCATAGGGGTAGTAAGGTGACTTTCTCACCTGCTGCCTCTACTGCCATAGGGGTAGTAAGGTGACTTTCTCACCTGCTGCCTCTACTACCATAGGGGTAGTAAGGTGACTTTCTCACCTGCTGCCTCTACTACCATAGGGTAGTAAGGTGACTTTCTCACCTGCTGCCTCTTACTACCATAGGGGTAGTAAGGTGACTTTCTCACCTGCTGCCTCTACTACCATAGGGGTAGTAAGGTGACTTTCTCACCTGCTGCCTCTACTACCAAGGGGTAGTAAGGTGACTTTCTCACCTGCTGCCTCTACTACCATAGGGTAGTAAGGTGACTTTCTCACCTGCTGCCTCTACTGCCATAGGGGTAGTAAGGTGACTTTCTCACCTGCTGCCTCTACTGCCATAGGGGTAGTAAGGTGACTTTCTCACCTGCTCCTCTACTGCCATAGGGTTAGTAAGGTGACTTTCTCACCTGCTGCCTCTACTGCCATAGGGGTAGTAAGGTGACTTTCTCACCTGCTGCCTCTACTGCCATAGGGGTAGTAAGGTGACTTTCTCACCTGCTGCCTCTACTGCCATAGGGGTAGTAAGGTGACTTTCTCACCTGCTGCCTCTACTACCATAGGGGTAGTAAGGTGACTTTCTCACCTGCTGCCTCTACTACCATAGGGGTAGTAAGGTGACTTTCTCACCTGCTGCCTCTACTACCATAGGGGTAGTAAGGTGACTTCTCACCTGCTGCCTCTACTACCATAGGGGTAGTAAGGTGACTTTCTCACCTGCTGCCTCTACTACCATAGGGGTAGTAAGGTGACTTTCTCACCTGCTGCCTGCTGCCTACTACCATAGGGGTAGTAAGGTGACTTTCTCACCTGCTGCCTCTACTACCATTAGGGGTAGTAAGGTGACTTTCTCACCTGCTGCCTCTACTACCATAGGGGTAGTAAGGTGACTTTCCTCACCTGCTGCCTCTACTACCATAGGGGTAGTAAGGTGACTTTCTCACCTGCTGCCTCTACTACCATAGGGGTAGTAAGGTGACTTTCTCACCTGCTGCCTCTACTACCATAGGGGTAGTAAGGTGACTTTCTCACCTGCTGCCTCTACTACCATAGGGTAGTAAGGTGACTTTCTCACCTGCTGCCTCTACTACATAGGGGTAGTAAGGTGACTTTCTCACCTGCTGCCTCTACTGCCATAGGGGTAGTAAGGTGAACTTTCTCACCTGCTGCCTCTACTACCATAGGGGTAGTAAGGTGACTTTCTCACCTGCTGCCTCTACTACCATAGGGGTAGTAAGGTGACTTTCTCACCTGCTGCCCTACTACCATAGGGGTAGTAAGGTGACTTTCTCACCTGCTGCCTCTACATGCCATAGGGGTAGTAAGGTGACTTTCTCACCTGCTGCCTCTACTGCCATAGGGGTAGTAAGGTGACTTTCTCACCTGCTGCCTCTACTGCCATAGGGGTAGTAAGGTGACTTTCTCACCTGCTGCCTACTACTGCCATAGGGGTAGTAAGGTGACTTTCTCACCTGCTGCCTCTACTGCCATAGGGGTAGTAAGGTGACTTTCTCACCTGCTGCCTCTACTGCCATAGGGGTAGTAAGGTGACTTTCTCACCTGCTGCCTCTACTGCCATAGGGGTAGTAAGGTGACTTTCTCACCTGCTGCCTCTACTACCATAGGGGTAGTAAGGTGACTTTCTCACCTGCTGCCTCTACTACCATAGGGGTAGTAAGGTGACTTTCTTCACCTGCTGCCTCTACTACCATAGGGGTAGTAAGGTGACTTTCTCACCTGCTGCCTCTACTGCCATAGGGGTAGTAAGGTGACTTTCTCACCTGCTGCCTCTACTGCCATAGGGGTAGTAAGGTGACTTTTCACCTGCTGCCTCTACTGCCATAGGGGTAGTAAGGTGACTTTCTCACCTGCTGCCTCTACTACCATAGGGGTAGTAAGGTGACTTTCTCACCTGCTGCCTCTACTACCATAGGGTAGTAAGGTGACTTTCTCACCTGCTGCCTCTACTACCATAGGGGTAGTAAGGTGACTTTCTCACCTGCTGCCTCTACTGCCATAGGGGTAGTAAGGTGACTTTCTCACCTGCTGCCTCTAACTGCCATAGGGGTAGTAAGGTGACTTTCTCACCTGCTGCCTCTACTACCATAGGGGTAGTAAGGTGACTTTCTCACCTGCTGCCTCTACTGCCATAGGGGTAGTAAGGTGACTTTCTCACCTGCTGCCTCTACTGCCATAGGGGTAGTAAGGTGACTTTCTCACCTGCTGCCTCTACTGCCATAGGGTAGTAAGGTGACTTTCTCACCTGCTGCCTCTACTGCCATAGGGGTATGTAAGGTGACTTTCTCACCTGCTGCCTCTACTGCCATAGGGGTAGTAAGGTGACTTTCTCACCTGCTGCCTCTACTGCCATAGGGGTAGTAAGGTGACTTTCTCACCTGCTAGCCTCTACTGCCATAGGGGTAGTAAGGTGACTTTCTCACCTGCTGCCTCTACTGCCATTAGGGGTAGTAAGGTGACTTTCTCACCTGCTGCCTCTACTGCCATAGGGGTAGTAAGGTGACTTTCCTCACCTGCTGCCTCTACTGCCATAGGGGTAGTAAGGTGACTTTCTCACCTGCTGCCTCTACTACCATAGGGTTAGTAAGGTGACTTTCTCACCTGCTGCCTCTACTGCCATAGGGGTAGTAAGGTGACTTTCTCACCTGCTGCCTCTACTGCCATAGGGGTAGTAGGTGACTTTCTCACCTGCTGCCTCTACTGCCATAGGGTAGTAAGGTGACTTTCTCACCTGCTGCCTCCTACTACCATAGGGTTTAGTAAGGTGACTTTCTCACCTGCTGCCTCTACTGCCATAGGGGTAGTAAGGTGACTTTCTCACCTGCTGCCTCTACTGCCATAGGGGTAGTAAGGTGACTTTCTCACCTGCTGCCTCTACTGCCATAGGGGTAGTAAGGTGACTTTCTCACCTGCTGCCTCTACTGCCATAGGGGTAGTAAGGTGACTTTCTCACCTGCTGCCTCTACTGCCATAGGGGTAGTAAGGTGACTTGGTTTTTGCATCTTGATAAAAACTGGACTAATTTTGTTGTTGTTATTGCAGGTTGTGCTGGGCGTAGTGAGTGTGGGCAACCTCAGTGTGTTCCTCTCGGACATGTTAGTGTCAGGTTTCACCACGGCAGCGGCGGTTCAAGTGCTTGTATCACAACTTAAATATCTCTTGGGCGTCCATGTCCGTAGATACGACGGACCTTTCAATGTTATATACGTAAGAAAATGTTGACAGTACTGCTGCTATTACTACTATTGCTACTAAAACTTCTACTACAACTGCTACTACTACTGGTACCACTACTACTACTATATACTATCTATGTACCTATCTCTACAGTGGGTTGAAAGGCTCAGAGTAGAAGGTATTCCAAATAGCCGATTTTTTTCGAAATAAATTCTTTGAATTCCCAGTGCCTTGTAGGTACTGTTTACCATTTTCAGTATTCAACAACAACAACAACAATAATAATAATAATAATAATAACAATAATAATAACTACTAACTACTACTACTATTACTACTACTATTACTACTACTACTATTACTACTACTACTATTACTACTACTATTACTACTACTAATACTAATACTACTAATACTAATACTACTAATACCAATACTTTTTATTTATTTATTTATTTATTTAGTAATTTTAGCAAACATACAGAGGTACAAAAAAATACAGGTAAGAGCAGCATGCCAAAGCCACTTATATGCATAGCGTTACGGGCTGGCTTAAAATTAACTTAAGATTAACTAAGCAATGATGAAATCAGTGATAAGACATTATTGTAAACAGATAACTATAAAGCACAAATGAGTATTACAAAGACAGGTCATATGGTTGCATGCATTGCTGTACATTCAGTCGAATGGAGTATTCTGTTAGATTGGGTTTTAGGTTTAACATTTATGTGATATAATTGTGAGAAACATTTAAGATATACAATTTATAAGGTTCAGTTATTCAGTATTTATTTGGTTTTGGGTGAGTAAGTGATCTTTGAGAAAAGACTTGAATTTATAAACAGGTAGTGTTTCTTTTATATTTACAGGTAATGAATTCCAGATTTTAGGGCCTTTTATGTGCATTGAGTTTTTGCATAGCGTGAGATGGACACGAGGAACATCAAAGAGTGATCTGTGCCTTGTGTTATGGTCATGTGTTCTGTTAATACTATTAATACTAATACTACTACTAATACTACTACTAATACTAATACTACTACTAATACTACTACTAATACTACTACTACTAATACTACTACAAATACTACTACTAATACTAATAATACTAATAATAATACTAATAATAATAATAATAATAATAATAATAATAATAATAATAATACTAATAATACTAATAATACTAATAATACTAATAATACTAATAATACTAATACTACTACTACTACTACTACTACTACTACTACTAATAATAATAATAATAATAATAATAACAATACCAATATTTGTTTTGCAGATTCTTCAAGACACTTTAGCTCAAGTCTTGAGTAGTAACCCAGCTACTGTGTTTATATCAGCACTCACCATGGCTGTACTAGTCATTAATAATGAACTTGTCAAGGTAAATATTCTCTCTCTCTCTCTCTCTTCTTTTGCTTAACATAGCATAAGCTATGCTATTACAGCACAAGTTATGCCATTACAGCACAAGTTATGCTATTACAGCACAAGTTATGCTATTACAACACAAGTTATGCTATTACAGCACAAGTTATGCTATTACAACACAAGTTTTTTTTATTTATTTATTTATTTAGTAATTTTAGCATACATACAGAGGTACAAAAAAATACAGGTAAGAGCAGCATGCCAAAGCCACTTATATGCATAGCATTACGGGCTGGCTTAAAATTAACTTAAGATTAACTAAGCAATGATGAAATCAGTGATAAGACATTATTGTAAACAGATAACTATAAAGCACAAATGAGTATTACAAAGACAGGTCATATGGTTGCATACATTGTTGTACATTCAGTCGAATGGAGTATTCTGTTAGGTAGTGTATTTTAAAAAATAACAAAGTTAGATTGGGTCCTAGGTTTAACATTTGTGTGATATAATTGTGAGTAACATTTAGGATATACAATTTATAAGGTTCAGTTATTCAGGATTTATTTGGTTTTGAGTGAGTAAGTGATCTTTGAGAAGAGACTTGAATTTATAAACAGGTAGTGTTTCTTTTATATTTACAGGTAATGAATTCCAGATTTTAGGGCCTTTTATGTGCATTGAGTTTTTGCATAGCGTGAGATGGACACGAGGAACATCAAAGAGTGATCTGTGCCTTGTGTTATGGTCATGTGTTCTGTTGAGGTTGGCAAGGAGATGTTTGAGGGGAGGGTTAATATCAGAGTTAAGTGTTCTATGTATGTAATAGGTGCAGTAATAAGTATGGATGTTTTGTATGGTGAGTAGGTTGAGTGTTTTGAATATTGGTGGAGTGTGCTGCCTGTAGTGAGAATTTGTTATCATTCTAACTGCAGCCTTTTGTTGGGTAATTAGTGGTCTGAGATGGTTAATTGTTGTTGAGCCCCATGCACAAATTCCATAGGTGAGATAGGGGTAAATAAGAGAGTGATAAAGGGCCAGGAGGGCTGACTGTGGAACATAGTACCGTATCTTCGATAGTATGCCTACAGTCTTGGAAATTTTCTTAGAAATTTGTTGTATATGTGTGTGAAATTTGAGTCTATTATCAAGGTGGATTCCTAAGAATTTTCCCTCTGTTAGCTTTGTGATAGGTGATCCGTTTATCGTTATGTTAAGAGGTACATCTGTAGCTCTGTTACCAAACTGAATGAAGTAGGTTTTGCCAATGTTTAGTGTAAGTTTGTTAGTCCTCATCCAGGTAGATATTTTCTGTAATTCGGTGTTTACAGTATTGGCTAGCGTGACTGGGCTCGGGTGAGAGAAGACGTATGTAGTGTCATCTGCAAAAAGTGTGGGTTTGAGTAATTGTGAAGCATTTGGTAGGTCATTTATGTATAGGAGAAAGAGGAGAGGGCCAAGGACACTTCCCTGTGGGACACCAACTGTAATTGGTTGTGCGGAAGAGCTTGCCCCCATTTGCGTACACATATTGGCTTCTGTTGCTGAGGTATGACTTGAGGTAGTTGAGGGAGTGCCTTCTAATACCATAGTGTGACAATTTTACATGGAGCAAGTCATGGCCAACTGTATCAAAAGCTTTACGTAAGTCAATGAAGATCCCCAGTGGGACTTCTTTTTTCTCTATTGCAGTGTATATATGTTCTAGCATGTGTATAATAGCATCATTAGTATTTTTATTAGGCCTGAATCCAAATTGGCAGGGGTTGAGAATGTTTTGGGAGATGAGGTAGGAGTAGATTCGTTTATGAATTAATTTTTCGAAGATTTTTGAGAGAGGGTCTAAATTGGATATTGGCCTATAGTTATTCAACTCTGTTTGGTCTCCTCCTTTATGGATCGGGGTGACCCTTGCTATTTTGAGAACTGTAGGGAAGGTGGAGGATTCAATGGATTTGTTAAAGAGTGTTGCAATGATTGGTGATAGTACTTGTGACACTTTTTTGTATATAAAGGGTGTTAAGGTATTTAAATCTCCTGCCTTGTTTTTTAGTGCGTTGATAATAAGGGAGACTTCGTAAGGGTTAGTCGGAGCTAGGAACAGTGTGTTCGGGTAGTTGCCAGTGAAGTAGTCATTTGGTGGGGTATCTGAGCTTGGGATTTTATTGGCAAGGTTTTGTCCTATAGTGGAGAAGAAATCATTGAGTCTGTTTGCTGTTTCTGTTGGTGGGAGTTGGGGTTCATCTGATTTTGGTAATTTTATTTCGCTATTTCATGATATCTTTTTTGTTCCCAGAATTTCTGATAGGGTCTTCCAGGTCTTTTTTATATCACCTCGTAAGTTGGATAATCTGTTCTCATAATACAATTTTTTTGCCTTTCTTATCAGGCTGGTTAGGATTGACGAGTAACGTTTTGTTTGGTCTCTGGTTATGTGACCCATTCTGTACTGTTTTTCATATCAGTGTTTTGTATTTATGGATTTGAGAATGCTGGGTGTTAGCCAGGGACTGTTCATCTGTCATCTGTTTAGTTTTTTTAGGGCAGTGCTTGTTATAGAGGTATTGGGTCTTTTTTAGAAAATTATTAAAACATTCGTCAATATCTGTATAGATTTCTAGCTCAGTGTGCCAGTCAATGTTTGTTACTGCTGTTGTGAAGTTATTAACGGCTGCCTCAAGTTATGCTATTACAACACAAGTTATGCTATTACAACACAAGTTATGTTATTACAGCACAAGTTATGCTATTACAGCACAAGTTATGCTATTACGGCACAAGTTATGCTATTATGGCACAAGTTATGCTATTACAGCACAAGTTATGCTATTACAGCACAAGTTATGCTATTACAACACAAGTTATGCTATTACAACACAAGTTATGCTATTACAACACAAGTTATGCTATTACAGCACAAGTTATGCTATTACAACACAAGTTATGCTATTACAGCACAAGTTATGCTATTACAGCACAAGTTATGCTATTACAACACAAGTTATGCTATTACAGCACAAGTTATGCTATTACAGCACAAGTTATGCTATTACAACACAAGTTATGCTATTACAACACAAGTTATGCTATTACAACAAAAGTTATGCTATTACAGCACAAGTTATGCTATTACAACACAAGTTATGCTATTACAACACAAGTTATGAGAGTTAGGAGAGTAATATACCCAAAGGTGTAGTTCCCTTAGTGTATTATTCACATGTTAGGTATTCTTAACTGGTTGTGAACTAGTGATGTCTAGCTTCAATGACCCTCACATAGATATTATTATAATAAAAAAGAAGAGCTAAACCTACAAGGGTCATATAGCACAACGGAGCAGAGGACAGTTTTTTCTATTATGATGCAAAGAAAGCTTGAAAACAATCGTAGCTCTGGTGTCTGAGATAGTTTTGAGTTCAAAAGGGTTATTATGCAGCATATATACCCATGCTGTGGGTGGAAGAGGAAGTTGTACATGAGGTATCAAGGCACTATACCTGTTTGGTCACAAGTACTTCTGGCAGTTTGGCAGACACACTGACTGATGTTGAAATGGCTAGGCCTAAGCTTGATTACAAGTTTGGCAGGCTTAAGCTTGGTTACAAGTACTTGAAGTTTGGCAGACACACATGGTGATCAAACCAAATGAAATGTGGCCAGACTTATGGTGACTATCCTGAACACTCTCGAACACACTGCTTAAATTCAGATAATTTTCCAACACCCAAAAAATCATGTTCTGCATTGCAAGATGATTAATTTTGACCTTCTCTTTGCAGCCATGGTTGCGCAAGAAAACCAAATTTCCTCTTCCCATTGAGTTGATTGTTGTGGCAAGTGCAACACTGTGCTCCTACCTGGCCAACCTACACAGAAAGTACAATATTGAAATTCTGGGAGAAATCCCTACTGGGTGAGTCAAGAGAACGATATGCCTTACTGTTCTTTTATTGAGGGAGGAGTGAAGAGCTGTACCTGTATAGGTTACATATCACCTGGGGAATGAGAGGCAATCGGGTTCAATCCGAGGGAGAGGAAGATGCATCCAGTTAGACACGTATGTGTGTGCAAATTATGTCAGAATAGAGAGGACTTGAACGGTGGTCCTGACATGTACCAGGACCCAAGTGGATATAAGTCACTTTGACTTTTTGGGTTATCCTGGCTAATTTACACTATGTATGATAATTGTACTTATGTATGCCATGTATCTAAACTTAATCCTTTTATATATTAAAGTTGTTTCTTACGACTTATCTCGAGTCTTCATAAAAATGTGTGTGTGAAGAGTTTTTATGAGGATAGTGAGGCTCAAGTTAGAGTATGTAGGAAAGAGAGAAATTATTTCCCAGTAAAAGTAGGCCTCAGACAAGGATGTGTGATGTCGTCGTGGTTGTTTAATATATTTATAGATGGGGTTGTAAGAGAAGTAAATGCGAGGGTCTTGGCAAGAGGCGTGGAGTTAAAAGATAAAGAATCACACATAAAGTGGGAGTTGTCACAGTTGCTCTTTGCTGATGACACTGTGCTCTTGGGAGATTCTGAAGAGAAGTTGCAGAGATTGGTGGATGAATTTGGTAGGGTGTGCAAGAGAAGAAAATTAAAAGTGAATACAGGAAAGAGTAAGGTTATGAGGATAACAAAAAGATTAGGTGATGAAAGATTGGATATCAGATTGGAGGGAGAGAGTATGGAGGAGGTGAATGTATTCAGATATTTGGGAGTGGACGTGTCAGCGGATGGGTCTATGAAAGATGAGGTGAATCATAGAATTGATGAGGGGATAAGGGTGAGTGGTGCACTTAGAAGTCTGTGGAGACAAAGAACTTTGTCCTTGGAGGCAAAGAGGGGAATGTATGAGAGTATAGTTTTACCAGCGCTCTTATATGGGTGTGAAGCATAGGTGATGAATGGTGCAGCGAGGAGAAGGCTGGAGGCAGTGGAGATGTCATGTCTGAGGGCAATGTGTGGTGTGAATATAATGCAGAGAATTCGTAGTTTGGAAGTTAGGAGGAGGTGCGGGATTACCAAAACTGTTGTCCAGAGGGCTGAGGAAGGGTTGTTGAGGTGGCTCGGACATGTAGAGAGAATAGAGCGAAACAGAGTGACTTCAAGAGTGTATCAGTCTGTAGTGGAAGGAAGGCGGGGTAGGGGTCGGCCTAGGAAAGGTTGGAGGGAGAGGGTAAAGGAGATTTTGTGTGCGAGGGGCTTGGACTTCCAGCAGGCATGCGTGAGCGTGTTTGATAGGAGTGAATGGAGACAAATGGTTTTTAATACTTGACGTGCTGTTGGAGTGTGAGCAAAGTAACATTTATGAAGGGATTCAGGGAAACCGGCAGGCCGGACTTGAGTCCTGGAGATGGGAAGTACAGTGCCTGCACTCTGAAGGAGGGGTGTTAATGTTGCAGTTTAAAAACTGTAGTGTAAAGCACCCTTCTGGCAAGACAGTGATGGAGTGAATGATGGTGAAAGTTTTTCTTTTTCGGGCCACCCTGCCTTGGTGGGAATCGGCCAGTGTGATAATAAAAAAAATAATAAAATATTTGTTCAATGTATTATTAAATTCTTCCCAAATTCTATTAATTATAAATTGATCTAATTTATATAAACCAAAGGAAATATTCATATTATTGTCAAAACTGCTTTTTATGAAACAAGATTCAATTATATTCCTGTCGACCATGGACTTGCTTGATACAACTTTCTCAACTTTTTGAAAATCAATTGGATGGTTAAAATCTCTCACATGAATAAATAGAGCATTGAAATCTTGTCCAGTTCTAATGCTATATTTATGTTGTTTTAATCTTAGTTCGAGACTTTTACCAGTTTGACTGTAATAAACTTTATCGCAAATTTTACAAGGAATCTTATAGACACATCCGTCAGCATTTTGGGGGGAGTTCTTTATCAAAAGTTTTTTTTACTGTATCAAGATTTTTAAATACAACTTTGATATTAAAAGTCTTAAGAAGAGAAGGTATATCAAGTAAGTTTTCATGGTAAGGGAGAACCAACATATTTTTAGTTGAATAAGGCTGGTTGTCCCTTTTTGGATTGTAAAAAGTATTTCTAGCAATTTTAAAAGATTTATCAATTACGTTTCTTGGGTATTTCAAATCATTAGCTATTTCATAAATTTTAGATATTTCCTCATCTATGAACTCTGGACTACAAATATGCAAAGCTCTCAAAAACATTGATGAGAAAACAGGCAGTTTAACTCTATCTTGATGTGAAGAATAACAGTTATTTGTAGGTTTTCTGTAAAATTTAAATTTGAATTCATTATTACCCTTAATAATTAAAAAAAAATTAAGTCGAATTTTTAACTTTAATGTTAAAAACAACATAGATTTAGTAAATAAATTAAGCTCCTTGACCGACTTAAATGATTTTAACATGGTTAGTTTTGATGTTACTTTCTTGTTTATGAAAGTTCCTGTTGATGATTTATTAAGTTTCTTATCTGAAGAACTCGTTAATTATAATTTACCATTGACAGTTCCTACTATCATTAAACTTATTAAACTTTGCATTGTTGATGCAAAATTTGTATTTAATGATAAGTTTTACACTCAGAAGTTTGGTATGGCAATGGGAAATCTCCTTTCACCTGTTTTTAGTAACCTATACATGGAATTTTTTGAAACAAGGCTGCTTAACACAATCCTCCCTAATAGAGCTAAATGGTTCAGATATGTTGATGGTATTTTGTGTCTTATGCTCAAGAATGTAGATATACACCATTTCCTTGGTAAATTAAATAGCTTTGCCCATTCTATAAACTTTACTGTTGAGTTTGAGGAAAATAACTCATTGCCTTTTCTAGATGTTTTAATTATTAAGGGTAATAACGAATTCAAATTTAAAATTTACAGAAAATCTACAAATAACTGTTCCTATGTACACTATTATTCTTCACATCAAGATAGAGTTAAACTGTCTGTTTTCTCATCAATGTTTTTGAGAGCTTTGTGTATTTGTAGTCCACAGTTCATAGATGAGGAAATATCCAAAATTTATGAAATAGCTAATGATTTGAAATACTCAAGAAACGTAACTGATAAATCTTTTAAAATTGCTAGAAATACTTTTTACAATCCAAAAAGGGACAACCAGCCTTATTCAACTAAAAATATGTTGGTTCTCCCTTACCAGGTTGGGGGAGAGTCACGCCATGAAAACTTGGTTGATATACCTTCTCTTCTTAAGACTTTTAATATCAAAGTTGTATTTAAGAATCTTGATACAGTAAAAAAAACCTTCGATAAAGAATTCCCCCCAAAATGCTGACGGATGTATCTGTAAGATTCCTTGTAAAATTTGCGATAAAGTTTATTACGGTCAAACTGGTAAAAGTCTCGAACTAAGATTAAAACAACACAAATATAGCATTAGAACTGGACAAGATTCCAATGCTCTATTTATTCATATGAGAGATTTTAACCATCCAATTGATTTTCAAAAAGTTGAGAAAGTTGTATCAAGCAAGTCCATGGTCGACAGGAATACAGTGGACCCCCGAGTTTCGTGATTAATCCATTCCAGAGAGCCTGCCAAAGGTCGAAATTCACGAAACTCGAAACCATTTTCCCCATAAGAAATAATGGAAATAAGGCTAAAGAGGTCTTTGTGGCATTTATGGATTTGGAAAAGGCGTATGACAGGGTGGATAGGGGGGCAATGTGGCAGATGTTGCAAGTGTATGGTGTAGGAGGTAGGTTACTGAAAGCAGTGAAGAGTTTTTACGAGGATAGTGAGGCTCAAGTTAGAGTATGTAGGAAAGAGGGAAATTTTTTCCCAGTAAAAGTAGGCCTTAGACAAGGATGTGTGATGTCACCGTGGTTGTTTAATATATTTATAGATGGGGTTGTAAGAGAAGTAAATGCGAGGGTCTTGGCAAGAGGCGTGGAGTTAAAAGATAAAGAATCACACACAAAGTGGGAGTTGTCACAGCTGCTCTTTGCTGATGACACTGTGCTCTTGGGAGATTCTGAAGAGAAGTTGCAGAGTTGGGGGGATGAATTTGGTAGGGTGTGCAAAAGAAGAAAATTAAAGGTGAATACAGGAAAGAGTAAGGTTATGAGGATAACAAAAAGATTAGGTGATGAAAGATTGAATATCAGATTGGAGGGAGGAGTATGGAGGAGGTGACGTATTCAGATATTTGGGAGGGACGTGTCAGCGGATGGGTCTATGAAAGATGAGGTGAATCATAGAATTGATGGGGAAAAAGAGTGAGTGGTGCACTTAGGAGTCTGTGGAGCAAGAACTTTGCCCTTTGGGGGAGGCAAAGAGGGGAATGTATGAGAGTATAGTTTTCCCAACGCTCTTATATGGGTGTGAAGCGTGGGTGATGAATGTTGCAGCGAGGAGAAAGGCTGGAGGCAGTGGAAGATGTCATGTTGAGGGCAATGTGTGGTGTGAATATAATGCAGGAAATTCGTAGTTTGGAAGTTAGGAGGAGGTGGGGGGATTACCAAAACTGTTGTCCAGAGGGCTGAGGAAGGGTTGGTTGAGGTGGTTCGGACATGTAGAGAGAATGGAGCGAAACAGAATGACTTCAAGAGTGTATCAGTCGTAGTGGAAGGAAGGCGGGGTGGGGGTCGGCCTAGGAAGGGTTGGAGGGAGGGGTAAAGGAGGTTTTGTGTGCGAGGGGCTTGGACTTCCACCCGGCATGCTTGAGCGTTTTTTGATAGGAGTGAATGGAGACAAATGGTTTTTAATACTTGACGTGCTGTTGGAGTGTGAGCAAAGTAACATTTATGAAGGGATTCAGGGAAACCGGCAGGCCGGACTTGAGTCCTGGAGATGGGAAGTACAGTGCCTGCACTCTGAAGGAGGGGTGTTAATGTTGCAGTTTAAAAACTGTAGTGTAAAGCACCCTTCTGGCAAGACAGTGATGGAGTGAATGATGGTGAAAGTTTTTCTTTTTCGGGCCACCCTGCCTTGGTGGGAATCGGCCGGTGTGATAATAAAAAAATAATAAAAAAAAAAAATTAACCCGTTCCAGACACCCAAAAATATTAAAATAAAATATTTTTTTTTCAAATTAAATAAAGATTTACATAATGAAAACAATCAGAAATCAAGTACATGCATTTAAAAAAATAATAATAACATTACACTTACCTTTACTGAAGACTTCTGCGTGGATGGAAGACGGGAGGAGGGGATAGGAGGAAGGTGTACACTATTGTTTGGAAGGAGAATCTCCTTCCATTAGGACTTTAGGTAGCAAGTCCTTATCTCGGGTTACTTCCCTTCTTCTTTTAATGCCACTGGGAACAACTTGAGAGTCACTGGACCCCTGTCGCACAAAATATCTGTCCAGAGAGATCTTTTTCTGGTGTTTCTTTAAGATTTCCCTGAAGTGGGACACAACACTGTCATTGTACATGTTGCAGATACGGCTTGTTTCAGCTTGGTCAGGGTGATACTTTTCAACAAAACTTTGCAACTCATTCCACATTCCACACATGTCCTTAATCACTGAAGAAGGCACCTCATCCACTCCCTCTTCCTCCTCCTCTGAAGCAAATTCCTCGGCTGTGGTCTGATGCTGTTCCAGTTGAAGCTCTTGCAGTTCATCAGTGGTTAGCTCTTCCCTGTGGTCCTCCATCAACTCTTCCACATCCTCGTCACTCACTTTATTTACCAAAGGGCTTGCACTAGCTTTCCTTGGGTCCATGATGACTTATTTAGCAGTTGCAAGCACAAAAAACAATGGATTATTATGAAATGTATTGTATGAACCCACGGGGTGATGGTCACGTGTTGGTAAACAATGGCACACTGAGCGTGAATGGCGTGGGAGACTGGTTTGGTGTGCGCAGTGACTGGTGGACGGGTACCGGATGGTCGCCGAAACACGAGTCTTTTCACGAAACTCGAGGCCAAATTTTTCCAAAAAAACTTACCGAAGGTCGAATTTCACAAAAGTCGAGGCTGCCGAAACTAGGGGGTCCACTGTATAATTGAATCTTGTTTCATAAAAAGCAGTTTTGACAATAATATGAATATTTCCTTTGGTTTATATAAATTAGATCAATTTATAATTAATAGAATTTGGGAAGAATTTAATAATACATTGGACAAATAATAAATTTAAAAATTCTTAATTCTTGGGTAGAATAGTTTGTTTGTGGGTTGCATGAAGGACCTGTCTAGTTTGGCCAAGGGAACCTGCTGCAGTGTTCTCTTTCTTATGAGTCACACGTCAGATGTTGCTTTGTTGTGGGATGTGATAATGAGGTGTGGTCTAGACCCTTTATATGCCTTCCTTTGATGCATTACTTTTATTGTTCCTTAATAATGTGAGTAGTCACGGAAATTTCTAAACTGTTGTATTCTGAGCACCTCTGCATAAACTGATTGTGTGAGTGAGGTGAAAGTGTTGAATGATGATGAAAGTATTTTCTTTTTGGGGATTTTCTTTCTTTTTGGTCACCCTGCCTCGGTGGCAGATGCCCGACTTGTTAAAAAAAAAAATGTTGACATATACAAGTACATAATAATGTAATAACATAGTATAAATCTAGTTTTTAAAACTCCACATAGCTCTTTTAAACTGAGATGCAGTGAGGGCTGAGTTGAAACTTGACAATGTTGCAGGTTGCCCAAACCTACACCACCACCCTTCGAGCTGTTGCCTGCTGTTGCAATGGACTCTGTCTTCATCTGCGTTATTTCCTTCACTGTGTCCTTCTCTATGGCCAAGATCTTTGCCAAGCGACACAACTACCCCATTGATGCAACACAGGAACTCTATGCTATGGTAAGAGTCAGTCTGAGACTTATTATTCAGAGGTTAGAATAATGGAGAATGTTCAGGGAAACCGGTTAGTCAGGCTCGAGTCCTGGAGGTGGGTGGTACAGTGCCTGCACTCTGAAGGAGAGGGTGGGGATGTTAGGTGTAAGGGCTATTTGAACTGTAATGTCAGTTTAATGACTCACAAGATGGGTATAAAGTAGTGAACTATTTATATATTTAATCTTATCCAGTGTTGATATATTTTACCCACATCTTGATTTTACTTTATGTTTCATTTATGTATATCTTTCCAGGGTGTGAGCAATTTTTTTGGGTCGTTCTTTGGATGTGCTCCCATATCTGCATCGTTTTCCCGGACTTTGATTTTGGAAGGAGTTGGTGGCAAGACACAGTTGTCTTCCTTAGTGTGCTGCAGCCTCCTGCTCTTCGTTTTACTGTTTGTGGGACCTTTGTTTGAAACTCTCCCCAATGTGAGTATCATTTGCTAGAGTCAACAGGTTGTAACTCACCTTAAATTCATTTGTGTTTTCGTTTGCACAGTTACCAGTGTGGCAGTCAGTTTTACAATACTGATATCTGACTGGCACCTTACAACCTCTTCCTTGTCGTTACTCTTTTAACTTAATTCATTCACATAGTCGTATTCATCAGCAGTCTTATTTCCCACATATTCCTAAAGCACCATCGTCCTGATGAATTCACCTGGTAATATTCACTCTCTGGTACAGAATACACTTCTTTGCACTCTCTCCCTTACTTCTAATCATTCTTAACATATTCTCCCCATTCTCATTATCTTCATCTTCCCTGTATTCAGTTTCAACTTTCTCTTTACAGTCTGGTGTCATCACAGATCAGTGTCTAAGACTCACTCTTGCTGGAAACTCTTACACAACAATATAATCTCTCCTCATCAAAATATCTTATACATTTCAGTAATTTTTCACATTGATTTATTACTGGTAAAACCACTGACATTGTTAGGTAAAGGGACAAGTTCAGATATTATAAGACGTTTCTTATGGCTACGTCTTATTCGTCAGCAGCTATGTCAAGACAATACTGACCTCTGTGTCATCAGTAAACAACAATTGTGACAACTCCCACTTGGTATTAGGTTCTTTATCTTTTAATCCCACATTTCTACATAAGTAACATTTCTACCCAACACCCTAGCATTCACTTCTTTTACAGCCCCATTTATAAACATGTTAAGCAACCATGGTGACATCATGCATCCCTGTTTAAGGCCTACCTTTACTGGAAAATATTCTCCCTCTCTCTTATATTCCTTAACCTGAGCCTCACTACTCATAAAAACTACTTTCAGCAACCTGCTGCCTATTCCATACATTTGCAACATCTGCCATATTGTTCCCATATCCACCTTATCATATGCTTTTTCCAAATCAATTACTAATGCAACAAAATCTTCCTTACCCTCATCTAAATATTTTTAACTTACATGCTTCAATGTAAAACCTTGGTCTACACATCCCCTACCCTTCCTAAAGCCCCCTTGTACATCTGCAATCCTACTCTCCAAACCATACCATAGGCGGGGTTAGAACCCGCGATCAGAGAGTCTCAAAACTCCAGACCATTGCGTTAGCCACTGGGCCAGCTAACCACAATAAGATTCATCCGACTAGGTATATTTATACATCATAGGAAGGTTAGCATAGGCACCATTGTGACCACAAATGCGAGTTTTTACAGACAAATCTCCAGCTAGCATGGCCGTGACGAACTCTAGCTCAAATCCCCTCAAAGCCATCAACATGACGGGTTTGAGGGGACCATACCCTGCCCATGGTATGGTTTGTTTGCAATCATGTCATTATGATTTCGTGAGTCATGTTGACCTACTCTCCATCTTACTCTTAATTCTTTCAGTAATAACTACTACACCTTACCAGGTATACTCAATAGATTTTTGCCCTATAATTCTAACATTCTCTTTGCCCTATAATTCTAACATTCTCCTTTATACAAAGGAACTATTCATGCTCTCTGCCAATCCCTAGGTACTTTACCCACTTTCATACATTTATTAAATAAAAGCACCAACCACTCCAAAACTATATCCCCATCTGCTTTTAAGATTTCAGTGTTGATCCCATCAATTCCAGCTACTTTAACCCCTTTCATTCCATACACAGCCTCGCACACCTCCCCCACATTCACATCTAACTCTTCTTCACTCCTAAAAGATGTTATACCTCTCTGGCCAATGCATGAAATCACAGCTTCCCTATCTTCGACATTTAACAATTCCTCAAAATATTCTCTCCATCTTCCCGATACCTCCAATTCCCCCATCTAATAACTCCCCTCTTCTAATTTTAACTGTCAAATCCATTTGTTCGCTAGGCTTTCTGAATTTATTAAATCATACTCCAAAACTTTTTCTTATTCTCAGCAAAATTTGTTGACAGCACCTCACCCATTCTCTCATTTGTTCTCTTTTTACATTACATCACCATTCTCTTTACCTCTCTTTTTCTCTCCATATGCTCCTTCCTCCTTATATCACTTCTATGTAAAAAAAACCCTCTCGCATGCTAACTTTTTCTCTCTTACCATTCTCTGTACCTCATCATTCCACCAATCACTCCTCTTCCCTCCTGTACCCACCCTCCTATATCCACAAACTTCTTAGCATTTTAACACTGCTTTCTTCAGTCTACCCCATACCTTTTCAACTTCCTCCTCATTACCAGTACTCCCACTAGCCCATCATACTCACATAAGTTAACACTTGGGTTACTAACATGGTGTTTCACCTTGGCAGTGCGTCCTGTCATCAATCATCATTGTGGCAATAAAGGGCATGTTCATGCAAGTGGCTGACCTGAAGAAGGTGTGGGCCATGTCCCATGCTGATGCCTTGATTTGGTTGACGACCTTCCTGGGTGTGGTCATCATTGACATTAACTACGGTCTATTGATGGGCATCGTGATGTCACTTCTGGTCCTGGTGGGTCGCTCACACAAGCCCAAAACTGTTCACCTCGGACAAGTTCCCAACACCGACGTGTATTTAGATGTCAACAAATATTCCATGGTAAGTTCAATCATTAATTCCTTTCTTTGAGATGGTATGAGAGAGAGAAAATATAAACTGGATATAGGAGATTAAATCTGATTTAACGTGAGATTTCCATATACAGGATTTGTACTAACGTAAATTACTGGGAACGGTTGAAGTCCCTTGATTTGTATTCCCTGGAATGCAGGCAAGAGATATACGTGATAATATATACTTGGAAAATCCTAGAGGGATTAGTACCAAACTTGCACATGAAAATCACTCCCTATGAAAGCAAAAGACTCGGCAGGAGATGCAACATCCTCCCAATGAAAAGCAGGGGTGCCACTAGCACAATAAGAGACAACACAATAAGTGTCAGGAGCCCAAGACTGTTCATTGGCCTCCCAGCATACATAAGGGGGATTACCAATAAACCCCTGGCTGTCTTCAGGAAGGCACTGGACAGGCACCTAAAGTTAGTCCCTGACCAGCTGGGCTGTGGTTCATACATCAGTTTGCGTGCTGCCAGCAGTAAAAGCTTTATTGATCAGACCCTGATTCCACCATGAGGTCTGGTCTCAGATCGGGTCATGGGGCTGTTGACCCCCAAAACCCTCTCCAGGTATACTCCAGGTCTCCAGGTATAAAGTAGCTTTATAAGAGATTTGACTGTATATAGAGGGAATGCAGGCAAGAGAGCTGATTGTCATCGTGTTGTTTAGACAAGGAACTAGGCACACATAATAACATTAATACCCCAGTAAACAAAGTCAGTCTTGTATTTGTCAGAATTAATTTTTTTGTACATTTCAATTTTCCATTTAGTTAACAGCAAGCCAAATCCACAAGAAATCATTTCCTTTTTTTCCCTTCTAAATCCCAATGAGCACTTGTGTTTTCTTGCCCTGGCCAGACAGCAGAGGTGCCCAGAGTGAAGATATACCAGTTCTGTGGGCCACTACATTTCGCCAACTGTGAGTATTTTCGTGAGCAACTGGTCTCTGTGACGGGTCTGAACCCTGCCACTATTGTTGCTGCCAAGTTATCAGCGGTAGGGCAGCAGCAGCAGCAGCAGGAGCTTGAGTATCAGCAACAGAAGATTGAAGCACCATTAACAAGCCAGTTATCTAAGGTTGGTCAGGTTATTTTTATGTTAATGTGTAGTGGTAGTAGTAGTATAGTAGTAGTATAGTAGTAGTAGTAGTATAGTATACTCCCTGTTCAGTAGATCCGCACTTACTACTGTGCAATCTACATCTACAGGACCTTAAATTCCAATATTAACTTTGACCTAAAACACTTTCTTGATAGTTGTGACAGAACCCACAGGCATAACACCAGACACAAACATCTCTATGACATTCCCCGTGTCAGACTAAACCTTTACAAAAATTCAATGTATGTCAAAGGCCCTAAAATCTGGAACACCCTATCTGAAAACTCTAGAACTGCAGACACATTCATCACCTTCAAAACTACCATTAGAAAACATCTTATCTCCCTGATACACCACGTCAACTAATTACACAAATACCACCTGGTGGTTCACACTTACACTCACTCACCCATTTGACCATAAACAGAAATATCAATCTCAATCTTAAAATAATGAATTCTAACTAG
The DNA here is from genome assembly GCF_026875155.1 of Cherax quadricarinatus. Classification (NCBI taxonomy): domain Eukaryota; kingdom Metazoa; phylum Arthropoda; class Malacostraca; order Decapoda; family Parastacidae; genus Cherax; species Cherax quadricarinatus. Next base: position 129,518,559 of record NC_069399.1, on the reverse strand, counting down.
TCATAAGTTGGCCTGTGATACTCCAATACTGAAACTATGTATAGTGCCAAAACAAAAGCATTCACATTGCTAAACTCACAAACTAGTATTTAGTCACTTAGCCATAATACCAACTTACCTCATAATTTGTAATATTTTAAAGTTAAGAATTAATCTAAGTCTGCCCGAAATGCCTAGCCATGCTAGGTGTTCTAGTGGTATGCTCTGTAATTAGTATTTTACTACATGTAAACCACACAATAACCAAATTCTGTAAACTCAGCATTGTAATCCTTATAGAGAATAAACTTTGAATTTGAATTCTGAAGCACAGGCAAGGAGACTGGAGCTTCTATTGGCGTCAGTGAATAGGGACATGTAGCAGACGAGGGCATGGCCACTGGGGAATCCCGCGTACCAGTGACTATGCCCTCATCTGCTACACGTCCCTATTCACTGATGCCTATATAAGCGCCAGTCTCCTTGCCTGTGCTTCAGAATCTCTACAACCTTGGTGCTCCGAACACCACCTCCAAGGCTGAGGGACTGACTACCTCATCTTTTGTATATAGTTCTTCTGTTTTCTAAGTATGTCCAAGAATCTGTATTGATAAAGCCACTGCATGGCGAAACATCTACAATAAAGATAACCAGATGTTCCACAATTGTCTTAACTTTCTTCAGTAGAAAAGTAGTAGTAGTTAATATAGTAGTAGTAGTTAGTATAGTAGTACTAGTAGTACAGTAGTATAGTAGTAGTAGTAGTAGTAGTAGTAATAATAATAATTATTATTATTATTTCAGCAATATTTGTAGAGAAGTGAATGACATTTAGGTGTGCATGCAGAAAGCCCCATAATATGCAAAATATTTCTTGCAAACTTAAGACTCAAGATTAATAAGGCAATGAGAATTTGAGTAATTTTATACATATAATCTCTTAGGTGAGTGTAAGTATAAATTTAAGTTACAATGACTACAAGAGAATTAAATATCATCTTAGTTCAGTTATTAGTTATTAGGCTGTGGTTTGTACGTCAGTTTGTGTGCGAAGTTCCTAGTGATTTGTTAAAGAGTAATGTAATGATGGGCAAGAGGAGTCGCTCATTTGAACAACAGTGTTGTGACATGAGCTAGATATCCTGATTTATTTTTTAGTGAATTAATAATCATGGTGACTTCAACAGGCTCAGATGGTGCAAGACAGAGGGATGTTGAGTGCCTGGAATTTTACTGGTGAGACTTGATCCTAGGGATGAGAAGGTCATTTATCTCATTAGGCTGGTGTTGCAGTTCGTTTAGTATAGTTAGGACAACATCTCTAGCTTTGTTCAACTTGTGGGTTGTGAGGATCTGTGTGTGTCTCCCAAGTCTTTTTTATATCTCCTCTCATTTCAGCGAATCTATTAGAATAGTACAGTTTGTTGGACTTTCTTATTAGTTTGATGAGGACTGACATATAGTGTTTAATAAATTCTTTAGTTATGAAGCCCCTTCTATATATTTTTCATATAGATGTTTCTTATCATTGGATCTTAGAATGCTGTTAGTAAGCCAAGGGCAACTTAGTCGTAGTTTAGTTTTTATGGGACAATGTTTGTAATATAGTCTATGTATTTTGTCTAGAAATATATGTCTATCCATTCACTGATACCATTGGCAGTAGGCTAGTCAACTGACCTTAGCTCTGCAGTAAAGTTATTTATTGATGCCTCATCATGGAGTCGAAAAGATATCTTGCTATATTTCACTGGTCGGTTAGAAATGTTTGTTATTAGGAAGGTGGGGTAGTGATGAGTAGTGTTGTCTGTGATTATCCCCAATTTAAGAGCTAGTATATTTGTCCATATACAGTGGACCCCCGCCTTACGATGGCATTGCGTTACGTTAAATCCACCATACGATACATTTTAATGCAAAAATTTTGCCTCGCCCGACGCTAAAAATCTCGCCTCACGCGATTCATCCAGGACGCATCCCACGCTTATCCTCAGCTGCCCCATGGGTGCCAATGTTTACAAGCCAGCCAGTGCGGTCACATCCACGTATACATTCGGTACATTTCATATTATCACAGTGTTTTTAGTGATCATAGCTGTAAAATAAGTCACCATGGGCCCCAAGAAAGCTTGTAGTGCCAACCCTGTGGTAAAAAGGGTGAAAATTACTATGGAAATGAAGAAAGAGATAATTGCTAAGTACGAAAGTGGAGTGCGTGTCTCGGAGCTGGCCAGGTTGCATACCAAACCCCAATCAACCATCGCTACTATTGTGGCCAACAAAACGGCAATCAAGGAAGCTGTTCTTGCAAAAGGTGCAAGTTTGTTTTCAAAACAGAAATCGCAAGTACTCGAAGATGTTGAGAGACTGTTATTGGTGTGGATAAATGAAAAACAGATAGCAGGAGATACCATCTCTCAAGCGATCATATGTGAAAAGGCTAAGAAGCTGCATGCGATTTAATTAGAAAAATGCCTGCAACTATTGGTGATGTGAGTGAATTTAAGGCCAGCAAAAGTTAGTTTGAGAGATTTAAGATTCGTAGTGGCATACATAGTTTGACAAGGCACGGTGAGGCTGCCAGTTCAGAACAAAAAGCGGCTGAAAAATATGTACAGGAATTCAAGGACTACATAGACAGTGAAGGACTGAAACCTGAACAAGTGTTTAATTGTGATGAAACAGGCCTGTTTTGGAAGAAAATGCCAAACAGGACCTACATTACTCAGGAGGAAAAGGCACTCCCAGGACATAAGCCTATGAAAGACAGGCTTACTCTCTTGATGTGTGCTAATGTTAGTGGTGTATCACTGAAACTCCCAGAGCATTCAAGCAAAACAATGTCCTCAATGTGTGTGCTGTGGAGGACAAACAGTAAGGCATGGGTCACTAGGGACTTTTTCTATGACTGGTTACACCATGCATTTGCCCCCACTGTGAAAAATTACCTAATGGAAAAGAAATTGGACCTTAAGTGCCTCCTGGTATTAGACAATGCTCCTGGTCATCCTTCAGATTTGGCAGAGCGACTTTCTGGGGACATGAGCTTCACTGAGGTCAAGTTTTTACCTCCTAATACCACTCCTCTCCTGGAGCCCATGGACCATCAGGTCATTTCTAACTTCAAAAAACTCTACACAAAAGCTATGTTTCAAAAGTGCTTTGAAGTGACCTCAGACACTCGATTGACTCTAAGAGAGTTTTGGAAAGATCACTTTAGTATCTTTTTGTGTAAACTTTATAGGTAAGACCTTGAACTCTGCTTGGAAGAAACTGTGGCCACAGTGTTTAGACAAAAGGGATTTTGAAGGGTTTGAGGCTAACCCTGAGAAGTGTATGCCAGTTGTGGAATCAATTGTGGCATTGGGGAAGTCCTTGGGGTTGGAGGTTACTGGGGAGGATGTGGAAGAGTTGGTGGAGGAGAACAAATTAAGAACTAACCACTGATGAGCTGCAAGATCATCTTCAACAGCAAGAGGCCAGACCTGAGGAAACTGCTTCAGAGGAGGGGAGGGAGAAATTGAAGAAGTTGTCTACTTCAAAGATTAAGGAAATGTGTGCAAAGTGGCTTGAAGTGCAAACCTTTATTGATGAAAATCACCCTCACACAGCTATTGCAAGCTGTGCTGGTGACTATTACAATGACAATGTTGTGAACCACTTTAGACAAATCATAAAGGAACAAGAGGTGCAGAGCTCTATGGACAGATATGTTGTGCGACAGAGGTCCACTGGCTCTCAAGCTGGTCCTAGTGGCATTAACCCTTTGAGGGTCGACAGGCCCTCTCCGAAACTCGTTCTCAGGGTCGGCCAAATTTAAAAAAAAAAAAAAATTATTTTCTCTTATGAAAAGATAGAGAATCTTTTCCCGATCATAACGACACCAAAAGTTTGAAATTTGATAGAAAACTTACGGAATTATGCTCTCGCAAAGTTAGCGGTCTCGGCAATGTTTACGGATCGGCGATTTTGCCCACTTTGAGCCCCATTTTCGGCCAATTTCACTGTACTAGTCAACAAAAAACATGAATATTTCGCTAGAACTCCATTTTTTCTATCGAATGGGTGCAAGAAACCACCCATTTATAAATTCAACTATCCAGTACAGTGGTCAGAATTTAGCAATTTTGCCAATTTCACACAAATTTCAAAAGATGCCAATTTCGGAATAGGGTCCAGAATAAACAAGAAAGACATTCCTGGCACTAAAATGACATTTCCTCTAGTCATTAGTCACGTCTCAAGGCCCCTCTTATATTCTTTTGCTTTCCACTTTGAATTTTTATTCTCACAAAAAATATAAGATTTACTGTTATGCAGACTACTGCATTAGTGTAAAAAATGGTATAAATATTATTGGTGCACTTGTGAAAGAATATTAGACTCACCAGTTGACGTGTATTGCACGCTTGGCACGATTTGTTTACTTTTGAAGTTTGGTAAAAATCGAACATTTCTGCTACTTTGAGCTCAATTTCAAGGCACCTTTCATTGTAAAACCAGTCAAAATCATCTCAATTTCAGTAATATGTCTTCCATTCTATAAAATGAGACCAAGAAAACTAGAATACAACAATAAATACTATACGAAAATACACTGCAAAGTCGCTGATTTATTAAAAAAAATGGAAAAAGTTTTTTTTTTCTCATTATGCACCGTGTGCTGCAGGATTTTTTTTAGACTGTGCACACTGACCACATAGACCCATTCTTTCATATGAAGGCCTACCAGCTTTCTCCCACTAGATTTGAGGTCGCTAGAATTTATGAGTACTAGTACGTCAAAAACCCCTACGCGTAAGACGTACTAGTACGACGAAAACCCTCAAAGGGTTAAAAGAAGAAGGTAAGTAACCCTGGAAAAGGACTTGCTACCTAAAGTCCTAATGGAAGGGGATTCCCCTTCTAAACAATAACAACTTCCACACACTCCCCTCCTCCCATCATATCAATCATCACCAGATCTTCAATAAAGGTAAGTGTCATGTACAGTATTCTATTCATAGTAGAGAAGTATTAACTGTGCATGTCTTCTTCAATTTGTGTGTATTAAAATTAATATGTCATGTGGTAAAAAATTTTTTTTTTCAGACTTTTGGGTGTCTTGCAAGGATTAATTTGATTTCCATTATTTCTTATGGAGAAAATTAATTTGCCTTACGATAATTTCGGCTCACGATGAGCTCTCAGGAACGGATTAATATCGTAAGGCGGGGGTCTACTGTATGGTCAATTCAGAGTGCAATGGACAAATGAAGTAGTAGCAGCAGCAACACACACAGCAAGAGGCATTCTTGAACTTCCCAGCCCTTCAAAGTTTATTCTCTATAAAGATTACAATGTTGAATTTACAGAATTTGGTTGTTGTGTGGTTTAGATGTAGTTAAATAATGATTACAGAGTGTACCACTAGAACGCCTAGCATGGCTAGGCATTTCGGGCAGACTTAGTTTAATTTGGGCTTAATGCCCAAGGGCAAAGAAGACCGCAGATGGAATACAGTCTGGGGGGCCGAGACTACAAACCTCACTCAAGGAAAAAGATCTTGGGGTGAGTATAACACCAGGCACATCTCCTGAAGCGCACATTAACCAAATAACTGCTGCAGCATATGGGCGCCTAGCAAACCTTAGAACAGCATTCCGACATCTTAATAAGAAATCGTTCAGGACCCTGTACACCGTGTACGTTAGGCCTATATTGGAGTATGCAGCTCCAGTCTGGAACCCACACCTAGCCAAGCACATAAAGAAACTAGAGACAGTGCAAAGGTTTGCAACAAGACTAGTCCCAGAGTTAAGAGGTATGTCCTATGAGGAGAGGTTAAGGGAAATCAACCTGACGACACTGGAGGACAGGAGAGATAGGGGGGGACATGATAACGACATACAAAATACTGAGAGGAATTCACAAGGCGGACAAAGACAGGATGTTCCAGAGATGGGACACAGTAACAAGGGGACAAAGTTGGAAGTTGAAGACACAGATGAATCACAGGGATGTTAGGAAGTACTTCTTCAGCCACAGAGTAGTCAGGAAGTGGAATAGTTCGGGAAGCGATGTAGTGGAGGCAGGATCCATACATAGCTTTAAGCAGAGGTATGATAAAGCTCACGGTTCAGGTAGAGTGACCTAGTAGCGACCAGTGAAGAGGTGGGGCCAGGAGCTTGGACTCGACCCCTGCAACCTAAACTAGGTGAGTACATATATACATACATACATCCCTTGAAACTGGGCAACTACCTGAGATATGAAAGATGGCAAATGTAGTCCCCATTTTTAAGAAAGGAGACAGAAACGAGGCAATAAACTACAGACCAGTGTCTCTGACTTGTATAGTATGGAAAGTCATGGAGAAGATTATCAGGAGGAGAGTGGTGGAGCTCCTGGAACGGAACACGATTATAAATAACAACCAGCATGGATTCATGGAAATCCTGTGTCACAGACCTTCTGGAGTTTTATGACAAGGTAACAGAAGTAAGATAAGAGAGAGAGAGGGGTGGGTGGACTGCATTTTCCTGGACTGCAGGAAGGCCTTCGATACAGTTCCTCACAAGAGATTAGTGCAGAAGCTGGAGGATCAGGCGTATATGACAGGGAGGGCACTGCAATGGATCAGAGAATACCTGACAGGGAGGCAACAACGAGTCATGGTACGTGAAGAGGTATCACATTGGGTGCCTGTGAAAAGCGGGGTCCCACAGGGGTCAGTTCTAGGACCAGTGCTATTTTTGATATATGTGAAAGACATGATGGAAGGGATAGACTCTGAAGTGTCCCTATTCGCAGATGATGTGAAGATGAGGATCAGGTAGGACTACAAAGAGACCTGGACAGACTGGACACGTGGTCCAGAAACTGGCTTCTTGAATTCAACCCTGCTAAATGCAAAGTCATGAAGATTGGGGAAGGGCAAAGAAGACCATGGACAGAGTATAGGCTATGTGGACAAGGACTACAGACCTCACTCAAGGAGAAAGATCTTGGGGTGACCATAACACCTAGCACATCTCTGGAGGCACACATCAGCCAGATAACTGCTGCAGCATATGGGCACCTGGCAAACCTGAGAATAGTGTTCCGATACCTTAATAAGGAATTGTTCAAGACAATGTACACTGTGTACATTAGGCCCATACTGAAGTATGCAGCACCAGTTTGGAACCCACACCTGGTCAAGCACATCAAGAAGTTAAAGTACAAAGGTTTGCAACAAGGCTAGTTCCAGAGCTCAGGGGAATTTCCTACAATGAAAGGTTGAGGGAAATTGGATTGACGACACTGGAGGACAGAAGGGTCAGGGGACGCATGATAACGACATACAAGATACTGTGGGGAATAGATAAGGTGGACAGACACAGGATGTTCCAGAGGGGACACAGAAACAAGGGGTCACAATTGGAAGCTGAAGACTCAGACGAGTCACAGGGATGTTAGAAAGTATTTCTTCAGTCATAGAGTCGTCAGGAATTGGAATAGCCTAGCAAGTGAAGTAGTGGAGGGAGGAACCATACATAGTTTTAAGAAGAGGTATGACAAAGCTCAGGAAGCAGAGAGAGAGAGAACCTAGTAGCGATCAGTGGAGAGGTGGGGCCAGGAGCTATGACTCGACCCCTGCAACCACATACAGGTGAGTACACACACACACGAGCACACACACACACACAAGGGTAACAGAAACAATGGGAAGACCAGAGTGAGCCCTTGGTTTACCCCAAGGTGTAGGGAGCCAAAAACTAAGTGTGCTAGAGAATGGAAAAAGTACAGAAGGCAAAGGACCCAGGAAAATAAAGAGATTAGTCGATGAGCTAGCTCCTGGAACGAATTAAACTCGTAAATCAAGGTTCCACTGTATAATCATTGATACAAATTAATATCTAGTATTAAAATTTCTAGGTCTATGTGAGGTTTATCACACTGTAGATTAATTAACAGTCTTGTAGGCAGGGCACCTTGATACAGCCTAAGGCTCATAATGCAAGTAACTGTAGCCTGGGGCTAGTAACCTCCTCTCCTGTATATATTACTAAAGTTAAAAGAAACTTTCGCTTTTCTTTTTAGGTCACCCTGCCTAGGTGAAATATAGCTGGTTTGTTGAAAAAAAAAATTATTTATTTATATTTGCAGGAAATGAACGGGACATCAGATTCAGCAAAGACCATTGAGAGGATGACCAGCAGGACTTTATGGGTAAGACATGGCAGTCACTGTCACCACCATGATGGTGGTCACTGTCACCATGATGGTGGTCACTATTACCATATGCGTAATGAGAACAACATAGTTGTATAATGATTTAGTAAGTACGTCCTTTGTGTATGCATTACGAGAACTTAAATAAGTTCTCTTATAAAGTTGCTCTATATAAAAAAGTACCTTGAAAATTCAGTATTTCTAACTATAAAGTCATCTCCACACACTTCTCTGTCTATCTACTTTTCCCAATAGCACTTACGATAGATGGCACTGTATAGAGGAGCTTTGTAAGAGAACTGACTATTAAAGTGGACATATTAATTCACAGATGCTTTATAACTGGTTTTACAGGGTGTGGAGTACCTGGTGGTAGAGATGAGTGCTGTAAGTTACACAGACTCCAGTGGTGGTAATCTACTGTCTCAGCTGTATAAGGAATACCAGGAGGCTGGTATTACTGTGTGTCTGGCTGCTCTCTCAGGTATGTCAAGTGTGTGTGTGTACACTGTGTGTTGTGCCACACGGTATAGTGGTATACGGGTAGTGTAGTATTTATATACAGTGTGTAGTAGTACACAGGAAGTGTATTGTATACAGTGTGTGGTAGTATACAGGTAGTGTAGTGGTTTTATACAATGTGTAGTGGTAGACACAAGTAGAGTGGTTGTGTTTGCTCACAGTGAGAAGCACTCAACTCATAGGGGGCCATGCAGCACACAGGGAAAACAGGAAAACATCAAGGTCGATGCAAGGAAAGAGATAAGTCACAATTATTGAACCAAGAACCCTCCCCCTCCACTGAGTGTGATGGTGGTCACTGGTCACACAGTGTGACCAGTGACTACCATCGGGATGTTTGTACACTGGTCACATTAAGTGTCACACTGGTCACACTAAGTGTGACCAGTGTACAAATATCCTGAGTCATCAAACTGATGGGAATACAGTGGAACCTCAGTACAGGAACAGCTCCTTACTCAAACAAAGCTCAGCACTTGACCAAACAAACATGACCTGCCAGAACTTCACTGTAAACTATTTCATGTTTCTTAGCATTTTTTTTTATATTATTTGTATAAATAAGTCACCAAGGGGCCTATGAAGATTAGTGATAACAACCAACCAAAAAGAAAACTGGTTGCAAACAATTTGCTCGATACTCGAATGGATCGGCACTCGAACAGCCTTCTGGAATCAATTACATTTGAGTACCGAGATTCCACTGTATTTGCATGTAATTCTGATATGTGATAGAATGAGCCTTTCTAAGACAGTTTTTACATCCATGAGTTTTGCTGTAACTTGCATGGTTTTCTTTTGTTAATTTTTGGGTCCAAACAATCAATTTTCTTAGTTATGAGTGACTGGGAGGGATTGTGAATTGGTGCACTACTGCATGCTTCAGCTTCTCCCTGCCCCTGGGGACTAATTTAGAATGACCCTATAAGGTAGACTGTCATAGTTTGGACCTCAGGACTTTTTTATAGCTAAAAAAATAAAATGCAATAGGGTTCAAAATAGGGAGAATTTCCCTTAGGTAATGTACTCACCAAGTAACCACAG
>NC_069399.1:129436318-129503818 GCF_026875155.1 Cherax quadricarinatus | reverse complement strand
TGAACGCTGATATAACTCACAGTGGATGCTGATATAACTCACAGTGAATGCTGATATAACTCACAGTGAATGCTGATATAACTCACAGTGAATGCTGATATAACTCACAGTGAATGCTGATATAACTCACAGTGAATGCTGATATAACTCACAGTGAATGCTGATATAACTCACAGTGAATGCTGATATAACTCACAGTGAATGCTGATATAACTCACAGTGAATGCTGATATAACTTACAATGAATGCTGATATAACTTACAGTGAATGCTGATATAACTCACAGTGAATGCTGATATAACTCACAGTGAATGCTGATATAACTTACAATGAATGCTGATATAACTCACAGTGAATGCTGATATAACTTACAATGAATGCTGATATAACTTACAGTGAATGCTGATATAACTCACAGTGAATGCTGATATAACTCACAGTGAATGCTGATATAACTCACAGTGAATGCTGATATAACTCACAGTGAATGCTGATATTACTCACAGTGAATACTGATATAACTCACAGTGAACTCTGATATAATCTAAGTAGGCTTTTTGCGATGAGCCCACATTCACATAATATTATTTCAAATTATTATTTCAAATTATATTTGAAATAATAATATGTTTATAAATTATTTTCAGGCATAATTAATCAGCACAATGAAATTAATTAATATATTATCAATATATTCAAGAGATTCAGCACTCCTGTGCCCAACTGACTGCAACAATAGACAAAATTTATTTCTTTGCAAAGGTTACAATGTGTGTTTACATTTTATACTTGTTGTTAAGTACAAAGAAAGCCACTAGAGTGCTAGGGCATTTTGGGTAGACTATTCCTAATGATGGACCCACAAAGAGTTAAGACTAGACAGGTATAGGTTAATTTTGGTAAAGGTTATTTCTGGGTTCAACAGACTTTGTCCATTACTTTTGAATAGTTCTGCCACAGATTGTCTGTCAAGTTTGAAATCTGAAAATCAAGATTTCACTGTAATTTTGAAGAAGTTGTAACATGAGAAGCTTTTTCACATCTTCAGGCAGATCATTCCATATTTTTAGGCCCTTAGTCATATGATGACCCACAGCTGGAGCTTTTGGTCATCTGACCAAGGCCTTCCGATGGCTTATCAGTCCACCCTCTTTAAAACTTACTACTACACATGGAGATTGTAAATAAGTTGAGTCAAACATGTGGAATATCAGAGATATTTACACCGGGAAACTAACGAAAACGTTTCAGTCCGACTTGGACCTTAAACTACTCACTAGTTAATGGTCCAAGTTGGACCAAAATGTCCTATTTGTGCATTACAGTGGAACCTCTACTTATGAGTGCATCCATGTGCGAGTTTTTCCAGATATGAGCAGTCACTCAGTCGATTTTTTGTTTCCAGACAAGCCAATTTTCCAGATGCGAGAGGGCCTCAAGGGAGGTTCCTTGACGTTAGTGAGGGGCTCTTGCTCTTGATCTAGGGAATTGGATCTCCATTGTTCGACTATCTTATTGAAACCTGGCCAATGTATGATGGAAAGATGCTTCCTAATGTACACCAAAAATGAAAGAAATTGGACCATAAATAACGGAGTTCACTTCTCAGCCATTAGCCTCCTCTTAGCGGTATATTTTCGTATGGTTTTTATGGTTGTATTTTTTTTTTTGGGGGGGGGGGTTTCATTTGATAGAATAGAAGATTATTTATTATTATTATTAACACACTGGCCGATTCCCACCAAGGCAGGGTGGCCCAAAAAAGAAAAACTTTCACCATCATTCACTCCATCACTGTCTTGCCAGAAGGGTGCTTTACACTACAGTTTTTAAACTGCAACATTAACACCCCTCCTTCAGAGTGCAGGCACTGTACTTCCCATCTCCAGGACTCAAGTCCGGCCTGCCAGTTTCCCTGAACCCCTTCATAAATGTTACTTTGCTCACACTCCAACAGCACGTCAAGTATTAAAAACCATTTGTCTCCATTCACTCCTATCAAACACGCTCACGCATGCCTGCTGGAAGTCCAAGCCCCTCGCACACAAAACCTCCTTTACCCCCTCCCTCCAACCTTTCCTAGGCCGACCCCTACCCCGCCTTCCTTCCACTACAGACTGATACACTCTTGAAGTTATTCTGTTTCGCTCCATTCTCTCCACATGTCCGAACCACCTCAACAACCCTTCCTCAGCCCTCTGGACAACAGTTTTGGCAATCCCGCACCTCCTCCTAACTTCCAAACTACGAATTCTCTGCATTATATTCACACCACACATTGCTCTCAGACATGACATCTCCACTGCCTCCAGCCTTCTCGCTGCAACATTCATCACCCATGCTTCACACCCATATAAGAGCGTTGGTAAAACTATACTCTCATACATTCCCCTCTTTGCCTCCAAGGACAAAGTTCTTTGTCTCCACAGACTCCTAAGTGCACCACTCACCCTTATCCCCTCATCAATTCTATGATTCACCTCATCTTTCATAGACCCATCCGCTGACACGTCCACTCCCAAATATCTGAATACATTCACCTCCTCCATACTCTCTCCCTCCAATCTGATATCCAAACTTTCATCACCTAATCTTTTTGTTATCCTCATAACCTTACTCTTTCCTGTATTCACTTTCAATTTTCTTCTTTTGCACACCCTACCAAATTCATCCACCAATCTCTGCAACTTCTCTTCAGAATCTCCCAAGACATTTACTAAAAAAGAGAATCAAATAAATTGTGATAGATAAATAATCCACATAGTTGATGTTAAGGAAATTATTGAAGTATTTTGTCGTGCTTGGAATTCCACTGGAATGGATTAGGTAGGTAGGCGGGATTCCCCAGTGACTATGCCCTCGTCTGCTACACGTCCCATTTCCACCTGACGTTAGTATATAAGCGTCAGGCTCCTTGCTACTGCTTCAGAATCTCCATGACTACGGTGCTCTTTGCACCAACTCCAAGGCTGAGGGACTGATTACCTCATTTTCTGTATATAGTTCTACTGTCTTCAAGTTATGCCCTGGAATTTGTATTGATAAAGCCACTGGATGGCGAAACGTCTACAATAAAGATAACCAGATGTTGTACATGTGTCTTAATTTCATCTTGTCAGTATTGTATACCATTCTTGTACAAGAACCGACACGCTGATAAATTAGACACATGTGCAACTCTTGGGTATCTTTATTAAGGAAACATTTCGCCACACAGTGGCTTCATCAGTCCATACACAGGAGAAACTTGAAGAACAGGAGGAGAATGAGGTAATCAGTCCCTCAGCCTTGAGTCGATGTGGTCATTCTATCAATCTTCAATAGAATACGGCATATAAGCGGAGAGGCAGCTCATAAACCGTAGATACCCAAGAGTTGCACATGTGTCTAATTTATCAACGTGTCGGTTCTGTGAACCATTCATCTACAATCCTGTCAGACACTGCAACTTCTTGGGATCTTAATACTTAGGAATTCTTCACTTGCCTAACCCTTGGGCACGACCTACTTCCACATTGGGCAAATGTGACACTACCTACGACTGCTGCACCTCTCCTGCCTACGGTTTATAAGCTGCTTCTCCGCTCATATGCCATATTCTATTCAAGAGTGATAGACTGACCACATCGACTCAAGGTTGAGGGACTGATTACCTCATTCTCCTCCTATTCTTCAAGTTTCTCCTGTGTATGGACTGATGAAGCCACTGTGTGGCAAAACGTTTCCTTAATAAAGATACCCAAGAGTTGTACATGTGTCTAATTTATCAGCCAGAAGTCTATTGGTAATCCCCTTATGTATGCTGGGAGGCAGTTGAACAGTCTTGGGCCCATGACACTTGGTGAGTTGTCTCTTATCGTGCTAGTGGTGCCCCTGCTTTTCATTGGGGGATGTTGCATCATCTGCCATCTTTTGCTGTCATAGGGAGTAATTTTCGTGTGCAAGTTTGGTACTAATCATGTGTGACGTGAAGGTTCTCTGTACATTTTCTAGGTCAGCAATTTCACCTGCCTTGAAAGGTGCTGTTAGTGTGCAGCAGTATTCCAGCCTAGATAGAGCAAGCAACTTGAAGAGTGTTATCATGGGCTTGGCATCCCTAGTTTTGAAAGCTCTCATTATCCATCCTGGATACATGATAATGTACATATGGAAAAGCCTAGAAGGACCTGTCCCAAATTTGCACACAAAAATCACTCTCTACAAAAGCAGAGGACTGGGCATGAGATGTAACATCCCCCAATGAGAAGCAGGGGCACCATGAGTACACTAAGAGAAACATAGTAAGTGTCAGGGAGTCAGGGACCCAAGACTGTTCAACTGCCTCCCAGCATACATAAGGGGGATTACATAAGAACATAAGAAAGGAGGAACACTGCAGCAGGCCTGTTGGCCCACACTAGGCAGGTCCTTTACAATCCATCCCACTAACAAAATATTTGCCCAACCGAATTTTCAATGCCAATCAAAAAATAAGCTCTGAAAACTCTATCTACTCTCATACGCAAGTCACCCTCAAATCAAACCCCTCTCACTCATGTATTTATCCAGCCTAAATTTGAAACTACCCAAGGTTTTAGCCTCAATAACCTAACTAGGTAGACTGTTCCACTCATCAACTACCATATTTCCAAACCAATACGTTCCTATATCCTTTCTAAATCTAAACCTGTCTAATTTGAATCCATTACTGCGGGTTCTCTCTTGGAGAGATATCCTCAAGACCTTATTTATATCCCCTTTATTAATACCCATCTTCCACTTATACACTTCAATCATGTCTCCCTCTCATTCTTGGTCTAACAAGTGAATGTAATTTAAGGGTCTTCAATCTTTCTTCATAAGGAAGATTTCTAATGCTATGTATTAATTTAGTCATTCTACGCTTAATGTTTTCTAACGAATTTATGTCCAGAACTGAGCTGCATAATCTAGGTGAGGCCTTACCAGTGATGTATAAAGCTGTAATATAACCGCTGAACTTCTGTTGTTTACACTTCTTGATATAAATCCCAGTAATCTGTTTGCCTTATTACGTACACTTAGGCATTGCTGTCTTGGTTTAAGGTTGCTGCTTATCATAACCCCCAAGTCCTTTTTGCAATCTGTATTTCTAAGTTCTACATTATTTAACTTATAAGTGCTAGGGATGTGGACACTCCCAAGCTTCAGAACCTTGCATTTATCTACATTGAACTGCATCTGCCACTTTTCTGACCAGTTATTGAGTTTGTCTAAATCCTCCTGAAGTTCCCTGATATCCTACCTAACTTTGTGTCATTGGCGAACTTGCTCATTACACTAGTAATTCCCTCATCAAGATCATTGATATATATTATAAACAACAACGGGCCCAAGACTGATCCCTGTGGAACACCACTTGTTACGGATCCCCACTCGGATTTAACCCCATTTATGGACACTCTCTGCTTCCTGTCTGTGAGCCGTGACTCTATCCATGACAGCACTTTTCCCCCAATGCCATGAGCTGCCACTTTCTTTAACAGTCTTGGGTGTGGTACTCTATCAAAAGCCTTGCTAAAATCTAAATAAACAATATCAAATTCTTTGTCATGATCAACAGCCTCAAAAGCTTTACTGAAGAAAGTTAATAAATTAGTTAGGCAAGAATGGCCACTCGTGAATCCATGCTGAGTATCATTAATCAGATTATGCTTATCTAGATGGCTTCTCATAATCTCAGCTATAACTGACACAAGTAATTTGCCTATAATTGAGGTCAGGCTTATTGGGACTTGTCCCCTGCTTTAAAAATAGGAATCACATTAGCCATCTTCCACATATCAGACACTACACCTGTTTGAAGAGATAAATTAAAAATATTAGTTAACGGTTCACAAAGTTCCATTTTGCATTCCTTAAGAACCCTTGAAAAAAGCTCATCAGGACCCAGTGATTTATTTTGTTTCAGTCGGTACATTTGTTTCATAACCATTTCACTAGTGACTGTGATGTTACATAATTTATCTTCTTCAGGTCCACTATAAAATTAATTACTGGGATATTGTTAGTGTCTTCCTGTGTAAAAACCAGGAGAAAATAATTATTTAAAATCAAGCACATTTCATTCTCTTTGTCAGCCAGATGCCCCAAATTATTTTTAAGGGGACCTACCTTATCCCTAACTTTTGTTCAATACACCTGGAAAAAAACTTTTTGGGTTAGTTTTCGAATCCCTAGCAACTTTAATTTCATAGTCCCGTTTAGCTTTTCTTATCCCCTTTTTAACGTCCCTCTTAATGTCAATGTACTGATTCATAAGATGACCCTCACCTCTTTTGATATGTCTAAAAATTCCTTTCTTCTGCCCTAAAAGGTATTTGAGCCTATTGTTCATCCATTTTGGGTCATTTCTATTTGATCTAATTTCCTTATATGGGATAAATGTTCTTCGGGCAGCATGTATTGTGTTAAGAAAGCTGTCATACTGATAGCTCTCTTCTTTACCCCAGTCCACAGATGATAAGTGTTCTCTAAGCCTATTGTAATCTGCTAAGCGAAAATCTGGGACCATTACTGAATTATCCCTACTGCCATACTTCCATTCAATGCTAAAGGTAATTTTATTTATTTATTTATTTATTTATTTATTTATTTCCAATTTGTGCACACATACAGAGGTACAAAAAAAAAAAAAATACAGATAAGAGCAGTATGCCAAAGCCACTTATACTATGCATAGCATTACGGGCTGGCTTAAAATTAACTTAAGATTAACTAAGCAATGATTATTATTATTATTATAATCAAAAAGAAGCGCTAAGCCACAAGGACTATACAGCGCTGCTACTAAGCAATGATGAAATCAGTGATAAAACATTAATGTAAACAGATAACTATAAAGCACAAGTGAGTATTACAAAGACAGGTCATATGGTTGCATTCAGTTAGGTAGTGATTCTGTTAGGTAGTGTATTTAAAAAATAATAAAGTTAGATTGGGTTTTAGGTTTAACATTTATGTGATATAATGTGAGAACATTTAAGATATACAATTTATAATGTTCAGTTATTCAGTATTTATTTGGTTTTGGGTGAGTAAGTAATCTTTGAGAAGAGACTTGAATTTATAAAAAAGGTTGTGTTTCTTTTATATTTACAGGTAATGAATCCAGATTTTAGGGCCTTTTATGTGCATTGAGTTTTTGCATAGTGTGAGATGGACACGAGGAACATCAAAGAGTGATCTGTGCCTTGTGTTATGGTCATGTGTTCTGTTGAGGTTGGCAAGGAGATGTTTGAGGGGAGGGTTAATATCAGAGTTAAGTGTTCTATGTATGTAATAGGTGCAGTAATAAGTATGGATGTTTTGTATGGTGAGTAGGTTTAGTGTATTGAATATTGGTGGAGTGTGCTGCCTGTAGTGAGAAATTTGTTATCATTCTAACTGCAGCCTTTTGTTGGGTAATTAGTGGTCTGAGATGGTTAATTGTTGTTGAGCCCCATGCACAAATTCCATAGGTGAGATAGGGGTAAATAAGAGAGTGATATAGGGCCAGGAGGGCTGACTGTGGAACATAGTACCGTATCTTCGATAGTATGCCTACAGTCTTGGAAATTTTCTTAGAAATTTGATGTATATGTGTATGAAATTTGAGTCTATTATCAAGGTGGATTCCTAAGAATTTTCCCTCTGTTAGTTTTGTGATAGGTGATCCATTTATCATTATGTTAAGAGGGACATCTGTAGCTCTGTTACCAAACTGAATGAAGTAGGTTTTGTCAATGTTTAGTGTAAGTTTGTTAGTCCTCATCCAGGTAGATATTTTCTGTAATTCGGTATTTACAGTATTGGCTAGCGGGACTGGGCTCGGGTGAGAGAAGACGTATGTAGTGTCATCTGCAAATAGTGTGGGTTTGAGTAATTGCGAAGCATTTGGAAGGTCATTTATGTATAGGAGAAAGAGAAGAGGGCCAAGGACACTTCCCTGTGGGACACCAACTGTAATTGGTTGTGCAGAAGAGTTTGCCCCATTTGCGTATACATATTGGCTTCTGTTGCTGAGGTAAGACTTGAGGTAGTTGAGGGAGTGCCCTCTTATACCATAGTGTGACAATTTTACGTGGAGCAAGTCATGGTCAACTGTATCAAAAGCTTTACGTAAGTCAATGAAGATCCCCAGTGGGACTTCTTTTTTCTCTATTGCAGTGTATATATGTTCTAGCATGTGTATAATAGCATCATTAGTATTTTTATTAGGCCTGAATCCAAATTGGCAGGGGTTGAGTATGTTTTGGGAGATAAGGTAGGAGTAGATTCGTTTATGAATTAATTTTTCGAAGATTTTTGAGAGAGGGTGTAAGTTGGATATTGGCCTATAGTTATTCAACTCTGTTTGGTCTCCTCCTTTGTGGATCGGGGTGACCCTTGCTATTTTGAGTACTGTAGGGAAGGTGGAGGATTCAATGGATTTGTTAAAGAGTGTTGCAATGATTGGTGATAGCACTTGTGACACTTTTTTGTATATAAGGGGTGGTAAGGTATTTAAATCTCCTGCCTTGTTTTTTAGTGCGTTGATAATAAGGGAGACTTCGTATGGGTTAGTCGGAGCTAGGAACAGTGTGTTCGGGTAGTTGCCGGTGAGGTAGTCATTTGGTGGGGTATCTGAGCTTGGGATTTTATTGGCAAGGTTTTGATTTGTGATTGCTTGTGCCAAGTTCCTCTGTAATTTCTAAATTATTAACAAGGGTTTCCTTGTTTGCCAGAACCAAGTCAAGCAGGTTATTTCCCCTTGTAGGCTCTGTCAGAAACTCCCTCAAAAAACAATCCTGAACTACTTCTAAGAAGTCGTTAGATTCTAAATTCCCAGTCAAGAAATTCCAATCAATATGATAAATACTACATTATTGTGCCTTGTGGCCTTGACAATTTCTGTCTTCAAGAAGGCACTGGACAGGCACCTAAAGTCAGGATCTGGCCAGGTGCTTTGTGGTTTGTATGTCGGTTTGCGTGCGGTCAGCTGTAACAGCTCTGGTCCACCACGAGGCCTGGTCAGAGACCGGGCCACAGGGGCGTTGATCTCTGAAGCCCTCTCCAAGTATAATCCAGCTGTTTCATTTACGACATGGTTGATTTGATCCAACTGTACATTTTTGTTACTGAAGTTGAATTTGGTGAAGGCACCCTCATAACTGATATCCTTATGCTGGTCAGGAATCCTGTGCATACAGTGCTAGTCACAGTATTATGCTGCCCCTCCCCTACACACGTACCAAAACACAAACACATACCATGAAAGATTATAATACAGTGGAACCTCAGCTTACGAACGTCCCACCATGCAAACTGTTCTGGATATAAACCATCGTTCGATCAATTTTTTGCTCTGGATACAAACAAAATTTCAGGACGCATACTTTCCCCTCAAGGGAGGTTTCTTAAATAAATAAATAATATACAGTGGTCCCTCGTTTTTCGTAATTAATCCGTTCCTGGAGCCATTACTATAAACGAAATTTACGATTTACGAATCAATTTTCCCCATAAGAAATAATGTAAATACAATTAATCCGTTCCTGACACCCAGAAGTATTAAAAAAAAATTTTTTTTTACATGAAATATACATGTAGCACATAAACAATACAATGAGAAATGATGAATGAAACATTAACAGCATAACACTTACCTTTATTGGAGATTCTTTTTAGTGTATGGGAGACTGGAGGAGAGAGAGTGGACTGTTTATAGTTTGGAAGGGGAATCCCCTTCCATCAACACCTCAGGTATCAATTGCTTTTCTGGGGTTGCTTGTCTTCTCTGTTTCTTAATGCCACTAGGACCACCTTGAGAGTCAATGGAGTCCTGTCTCGCAAAATAACCGTGGAGAGAGCTCTGTTTCTGGCGTCTCTTTAACACTTCCCTAAAATGGCCCAAGACTTTGTCACTGTACATGTTGCCAATATGGCTTGCAACAACCTTGTTAGGGTGATGTTTCTCCATAAAGCTTTCCATCTTACCCCACATAGTAAAAATCTCTTTAATTTCTGAAGAAGGCACCTTCTTCCATCTCTCTTCCTCCTCCTCTGCAGCAAGATTCTGAGCTGCGATATGTTGCTCTTCCTGCTGAAGCTCTTGCAGCTCCTCAGTGGTGAGCTCTTCGTTGTGATCTTCCACCAATTCTTCCACATCCTCCAAACTCACATCCAACCCCATGGAACTCCCCAGTGCCACAATTGATTTTACAACAGACATAGGCTCATCAGGGTCAGTCCCAAACCCTTCAAAATCCCTCCTGTCGACACAATCTGGCCACAATTTTCTCCAGGCAGAGTTCAAAGTCCTGGTAGTCACTCCTTCCCAAGCCATACCTATAAGGGTTATGCAATGGAGGATGCTGAAGTTTTCCCTCCAAAATTCCTTTAGGGTCAAGTGAGTGTGGTCACAGTCAAGCACCTGTGAAACATTGCTTTTGTGTAGAGTTTTTTAAAGTTTGCAATGACCTGCTGGTCCATGGGCTGGAGGAAAGGAGTGGTATTTGGGGGCAAGAACTTTACTGTGATAAACCCAAACTCCTCAAAAATTAGGTCATCCAAGTTTGGAGGACGAGCAGGTGCATTGTCCATTACTAGCAGGCACTTGAGATCCAATTTCTTTTCCAGGAGATACTCCTTCACACTAGGGCCAAACACTTCATTGAACCACTCGACGAAAATTTCCCTCGTGACCCATGCCTTACTATTAGATTTCCAAAACACACACAATTTACTCTTCATAACATTGTTTTTCCTGAACACTCTGGGATTTTCAGAATGGTACACTAGTAATGGCTTCACTTTGAAATCCCCACTAGCATTAGCACAGAACATTAGCGTCAGCCTGTCTTTCATAGGCTTGTGTCCTGGCATTGCCTTTTCCTCTTGTGTAATGAAGGTCCTCTTTGGCATTTTCTTCCAAAAGAGGCCTGTTTCGTCCAAAATTGAACACTTGTTCAGGTTTCAGTCCTTCAGCCTCTATGTACTCCTGGAATTCATGCACATATTTTTCAGCCGCCTTGTGGTCTGAACTGGCAGCCTCACCATGCCTTACCACACTGTGTATGCCAGTACGGTTCTTAAATCTCTCAAACCAGCCTTCGCTGGCCTTAAATTCACTCACTTCACCACTATTTGCAGGCAATTTCTTCACCAAATCTTCATGCAACTGCCTAGCCTTTTCACAAATAATCGAAGTCATAAGAGTATCTCCTGCTAATTGTTTCTCATTTATCCACACCAATAATAACTTCTCAACCTCTTTGAGTACTGATCTCATTTTTGTCAGCATAGTTACTCCCTTTGCAACAACAGCATCCTTGATTTCCTTTTTCTTGGCCACTATGGAACATAAGGTTGTGTAGGGTTTCTTATACATCCTGGACAGTTCGGCCACACTTGTACCACTTTCATATTGTTCAATGATGGTTTTCTTAAATTCAATCGTATTTCTCACCTTCTTTACCACAGGCTTGGCACTAGGAGCTTTCTTTGGAGCCATGGTAGCTTATTAGTACTTGCAAGCACTAAAGTAAATGGAATATTATGAAATATTTCGCTGGAGCACGTGAGGGGACCTTCGCTCACTGGTAAACAATGCCAGACTGGCTGCCGCCACGGCTCACACCGTGGGTATGCATCCCGGACGAACTACGACTCGCGAGTCAACCTATGAAAAGCGAGTCCATGTTTATACGAAAATACCCCTATGATTGGCGAATTTTACGATTGCCGAGAACTACGAAAAGCGAGGGACCACTGTACATACGTATTTATATTTTTTGCAAAGGTTGCAATGTGTGTTTACATATCATAATATTATTGGAGCAAAGAAAGCCACTATCATGCCGAGGCATTTTGGGCAGACTTAACTTAATACTTATAGACTAAAGTCTAGTGGTTACCAATGTTTTGCTGATGGTGGCACTAACTACTGGCAGCCTTTTGAAGTTTATCCTTACTGTTGTTATTACTATTACAGTAAGGCTCCACTTTACGGCGTTTTGCCTTACGGCGTTCCACTAATACGGCAATGTCAAATTATGACCAAAATTTGCTATACGGCAAGCGGTCTTTTAAATACGGCGCCCCCCACCCAGTTTGTTTACATTTTCCGTGACCTCATCTATTATGTCAGGAAACTTTCCAAAATTTCAAGTGTTTTAAAGTTACTGCATATTTAACATGTACTCTGATAATTATACTTATGTGTACCTGTACCTAAATATACTTACACACTGTGCTGGTGTGCAGGTACACATTAAAATCGCTAAGTCTCTCTCTACTCATGATGCCAATACTACGTAATAATAATCACTCTTGGGCACACTAGATGTCTTATTTTACATCAATACAGTGGACCCTCGACCAGCGATGGCACCGATTAACGATAAATCTGACTAGCGATACATTTTATCGCAAAAATTTTGCCTCGATTAGCGCTAAAAAACTCGACCAACACTATTCATTCCATCTGAGACGCGTCCACTTCTGGCCAGTGTTTACAAGCCAGCCAGCCACCGCGGTCGCTTCCAAGCATACAATCGGAACATTTCATATTATCACAGCCTTTTTAGTGATTGCACCTGCAAAATAAGGCACCAGGGGCCCCAAGAAAACTTCTAGTGCCAACCCTACAGCATAAAGGGTGAGAATTACTATGGATATGAAGAAAGAGATCATTGCTAAGTATGAAAGTGGAGTGCATGTCTCCGAGCTGGCCAGGCTGTACACAAAACCCCAATCAACCATCGCTACTATTGTGGCCAAGAAAACAGCAATCAAGGAAGCTGTTCTTGCCAAAGGTGCAACTATGTTTTCGAAACTGAGATCACAAGTGATAGAAGATGTTGATAGACTGTTATTGGTATGGATAAACGAAAAACAGATAGCAGGAGATAGCATCTCTCAAGCGATCATATGTGAAAAGGCTAGGAAGTTGCATGACGATTTAATTAGAAAAATGCCAGCAACTAGTGATGTGAGTGAATTTAAGGCCAGCAAAGGTTGGTTTGAGAGATTTAAGAATCGTAGCGGCATACATAGTGTGATAAGGCATGGTGAGGCTGCCAGCTTTGACCAAAAAGCAGCTGAAAAATATGTACAGGAATTCAAGGAGTACATAGACAGTGAAGGACTGAAACCTGAACAAGTGTTTAATGGTGACACTGACAATGTTGTGAAACACTTTAGGAATGTCATAAAGGAACGGGAGGTACAGGCCTCTATGGGCAGATATGTTGTGCGACAGAGGTCCAGTGACTCTCAAGCTGGTCCTAGTGGCATTAAAAGAAGAAGGGAAGTAACCCCGAAAAAGGACTTGCCACCTCAAGTCCTAATGGAAGGGGATTCCCCTTCTAATCACTAAGACCATGAACACACTCCCCTCTTACCATCCCATCAATCATCACCAGATCTTCAATAAAGGTAAGTGTCATGTAACTGTGCATGTCTTCTTCAGTTTGTGTGTATTAAAATTAATATTTCATGTGTTAAAATTTTTTTTTTCAATACTTTTGGGTGTCTTGCACAGATTAATTTGATTTCCATTATTTCTTATGGGGAAAATTAACTTGACTAACGATTATTTTGACTAATGATGAGCTCTCAGGAACGGATTAATAGCGTTAGTCGAGGGTCCACTGTATAGGCATTTTCATTAATCCATCTATGATATTTTCCTCAAAATTATATATGAAACCCATTACATAGCATATAAACATGATATATACACTCAGAATAAAAATTGATGTAAATATGAGATTTGTTTACAAAGCAGCTGTGTAGGTGGTGTCGGAAGAATTACGTTTTCTCTAGTCAAACACTGTGGGGTAACTGTAGAAAAATATTCTTTTCGTATGCCTTTACTCTATGTATAGCAATTCACGACCCTTGTGGGTTTAGTGCTTTTTATAATAATAATAATAATTATTATTATTGTTATTATTATTATTAATATTAATAATAATAATAATATTATTATTAATAATATTATTATTATTATTATTATTATTAATATTATTATCTTCATTCACTCTAAAAATGGTGTGTTGCTGTTTGTTTATTCTGAACTAACTTGTACAACTTGTACACAATGTAAG
Organism: Cherax quadricarinatus; assembly: GCF_026875155.1. Taxonomy (NCBI): domain Eukaryota; kingdom Metazoa; phylum Arthropoda; class Malacostraca; order Decapoda; family Parastacidae; genus Cherax; species Cherax quadricarinatus. Next base: position 129,489,728 of record NC_069399.1, on the reverse strand, counting down.
AGTATTTGTATTGTGAGGTAATTATTATTATAATAAAAAAATATTGAGGTAAATGTTTTACAAACTCTTACAAATGGACGTGAATGAACTAAAAGTAGACACATATTAATACGCATTTATTTCGCCTGACCAAGTGATCGTCCACTACCTGTTCAGTTTGTGTTCTTACATTGTCTCAACTCTGAATCTTGTTCTCTCTCTCGTTTACTCTTTCGTTAACTAGTTGGCTCTCATTGACGATGGCGTCTAAGGTTAGCTGTAATAAAAAGAGAAGTCGTAAGCCTCTTGCTTTAAGTGCCAAGTTAGAGGATGATGGTGTGCCATTCTGATTTTACTCAATAAACACCTTGCCACTCACCTCTCACACATTAATAGTATTAATATTTTAAGGTAAGTAATAAGTGTACTCTGTGTGTATCTTACCTTTTATTGTGTTTTTAATGCCTATTTCTATTGCTAACTTAATATAAGTTACTGTAAACTTGTTGTCTGGCATTTATTGCATGTTTTATATGGTCTGATAATAATACTTGTGGAGCCGGGCGGAGGGACAACATTACGTTTTCTCTGCTCAGCCATCAGAGAAAACGTGTATGAATGTGCGTTTGGCCCAGCCACTCCCCCACTCCGCTTTTGTTTACAATTTTTGGCATGAATTATTCATTACTTCTACCTTCGTTTATGATGGCATCTAAAGGTAGTTGTTAGAAATGATTAAATTCAGTGAACAAGGCATGTCGATGTTAATAATATGGCTCTGGGCCACAGTGTAGGTAGCCGGTAGGTGTAGCCCAGGCTACACCTACCGGCTACCTACACTGACTTTATACAAATAAATACTACTCACCTCTCTTCCTATATTAAGACTACACATATTTTAAGATAAATAATGAGTGTATTGTATGTGCATTTTACCTCTCTGGGATGTTTTAAATATCGTATATTAAGTATGAGACGGGGAGCCAGTGCTACCTACACCTGGGCTACCTGCACCTGACTTCCTACAAATAAGTACTACTCACCTCTCTCCCTACATTAAGATTACAAATACTTTAAGATAAGTAATGAATTTACTGTGACTGTATTTTACTTTGCATGTTTTTAATGTCTAGTTCTATTACTAACTTAATATAATTTAGTGTAAACTTGTTGTCTGGCATTTATATGCATTTATAAATGGAAAAAGATGGAGTTCTGCTTTCCGGCGATGTCTGCTTTCCGGCGACAGCCTGGAGCCTAACCCGCCGTACAAGTGGGGCCCTACTGTATATTGTATTATTATTAGTATTGTTATAATGATAATTATTATTATTATTATTTAGTACGTACGTGGTGAGGGGGTCTTGATCTAGGGAATTGGATCTGTGTTCCAGTTCCCTAAATTAAACTTTAATACCTTCCATTCCTTCCCCCCCTTACTGTTATTATTATTACTATTATATTGTATTATTATTATTATGTTATAATTATTATTATTATTATTATTATTATTATTATTAGTAGTAGTAGTAGTAGTACGTATGTGGTAAGGGGCTCTTGATCTAGGGAATTTGACTGATGTTCCAGTTCCCTAAATTAAGCCTGAATACCTTCCATCCCCCCCCCCTCAAGTGCTTCCCCATTATTCAAATTCAAATTCAAATTCAAAGTTTATTCTCTATAAGGATTACAATGCTGAGTTTACAGAATTTGGTTATTGTGTGGTTTACATGTAGTAAAATAATAATCACAGAGTGTACCACTAGAACACCTAGCATGGCTAGGCATTTCGGGCAGACTTAGATTAAATCTTATAATAATAATAATAATAATAATATATAATAATACAGTGGACCCCTGACATTCGATATTAATCCGTTCCTGAGAGCTCATCGAATGTCGAAAATATTGAAAGGCAAATTAATTTTCCCCATAAGAAATACATGTAATGGAAATCAAATTAATCCATGCAAGACACCCAAAAGTATGAAAAAAAAAATTTTACCACATGAAATATTAAGTTTAATGCAATAGAATAATTACAATAACAACAATAACAATAGATTAATAACAATAGAATAATTGACACTTACCTTTAATGAAGATCTGGTGATGATTGATGGGATGGGAGGAGGGGAGAGTGTGGATGGTGTTAGTGTTTAGAAGGGGAATCTCCTTCCATTAGGACTTGAGGTATCAAGTCTTTTTCCAGGGTTACTTCCCTTCTTCTTTTAATGCCACTAGGACCAGCTTGAGAGTCACTGGACTTCTGTCGCACAACATATCTGTCCATAGAGGCCTGTACCTCTCGTTCCTTTATGACTTTGATAAAGTGTTTTACAACATTGTCAGTGTAACAGTCACCAGCATGGCTTGCAGTAGCTGTGTCAGGGTAATTTTCATCAAAAAAGGTTTGCACTTCAAGCCACTTTGTACACATTTCCTTAATCTTAGAAGTAGGCAACTTCTTCAATTTCTCTCTCCCCTCCTCTGAAGCAGTTTCCTCAGGTGTGGCCTCTTGCTGTTGAAGATGATCTAGCAGCTCATTAGTGGTTAGTTTGTCATTGTCCTCCTCCACCAACTCTTCCACATCCCCCCCACTAGCATTAGAACCTTTTTTCTCGAAGGGTTCGCACTAGAAGCTTTCTTGGGGCCCATGGTGACTTATTTTGCAGAAACAAGCACCAAAAACAGTGATAATATGGAATGTACCGAATGTATCCTTAGATGCGCGCACACTGCCTGGCTTGTAAACACTGGCACACATGGGGCGGTTCAGGCTACACGTGGACACGTCTTGTACGAATCGCATCGAATAGTGGGTTTTCGATTGAATGTCGAGGCGAAATTTTTGCGTTAAAATGCATCGAATGTCGGATTTATCGAATGTCGATGCCATCGAATGTCAGGTGTCGACTGTATAAGAATAATATACTATAATAATAATTATAATAATAGATGGCTTCGAAAGGCCATCACTAGATGGCAGTGAATACCACAACAATGCGGGAGCGGTTATTGCCGCCTCCACTCACCATATTATGGCCTATTTTATTCATTCTAGAGTATATATCATGTTTCTATGTTATTTATATTGTTTATTATGCCATATTAGATCAATTTTGATAGATAAATAAGCTGCGGAGTTGATATTAGCATTATATTGCAGTGTATTTTTTCTGAGTCTGAGAGCAGGAATTCTGCCGGAATGGATTAATGGCTTTTCAATTATTTCGAATGAGGAAAATTAACTCGTACAAACAAATAAGGATATGAACAAGGTCACAAAATGGAATAAGTTCGTAAGCAGAGGTTCCACTGTATATATCTTTGCACACTTACTGAGGTTTTAATACTTAGTGCTGTGTCCTTTATGCTTAATCACATCCCTCAGCTGTGTAGGAAGATGCTCACACAAATTCTTGAGGGTTTGGGTAGGTATATTATTCCATGCCTCATGATGATTCTCTTCAAATCGCTTGTGCTCTCTAGGTTGGAATACTGCTGTACACTAACGTGGCCCCCTTCAAGGCTGGTGACACTGCAGACCTGGAGAGTGTACAAAGAACTTTCACGGCACACACAAGTGTGATAAGGCACCTAAACTTCTGGGAACGGTTGAAGGTCCTTGATCTGTATTCCCTCAAACGTAGGCGAGAGAGATACGTGATAATAGTATACACTTGGAAGGTCCTGGAGGGATTGGTACCAAACTTGCACATGGAAATCACTCCATATGAAAGCAAAAGACTTGGCAGGAGATGCAACATTCCCCTGATGAAAAGCAGGGGAGCCTCAAATACACTGAGAGACAACACAATAAGTGTCTGGGGCCCAAGACTATTCAGTTGCCTCCCAGCATATATAAGGGGGATTACCAATAGACCCCTGGCTGTCTTCAAGAAGGCACTGGACAGGCACCTAAAGTCAGTACCTGACCAACCGAGCTGTGGTTCGTACATTAGCCTGCGTGCGGCCAGCAGTAACAGCCTGGTTGATCAGACACTGATCCACCATGAGGCGTGGTCTCAGACCGAGCCGTGGGGGCGTTGGCCCCCGAAACCCTCTCCAGGTAAACTCCAGGTATGTAGAGCAGCCTCCCGCCGCAGGGTGGGACTGACATCCTTGCCCAGTACACTTCGTTTCACTATTGACCAGAGGTTCTCAATGGGGGTTTAGGTCTGGGGAATTGTCTGGTCAGTCATTAAAGAACCTCACTTCATAGTCTTTAAGTCACTGAACTACAGATTTGGCAGTATGACACAGTGCATCATCCTGCATATAAACCGTAGCCCCACACTTGTCAAACGCCTCAGGTAAATTGTTACAAAATAAGTCCAGGTAATTATACTGGTTTCTGGGATGCACAATGAGTTCACCAACACTCTGAGCATTGAAACATCCCCAAACCATGAGTGAATCTGGGTGTTTGGTGGTTCCACAGGTGTAGTGTGGGTCTAGTGGGTCACTACCTCTGTGCCAGTACAAATCCCCCCATGGTTACAAGTGATGGTGAAGGATGCTTCATCACTCCAAAGTACCACTGTTGAGGATTCCATTGAAGATATTTCTCTGCATAATTCAGCCTATGTTTCTTCTGTGGCTTGGAGAGGATCAGTTTCTTAACCTGGCAGTGACTACTGTAGCCCAGTTCTGACACATCTGTTAACAGTTCTTACAGACACCTCTGAGAGAAGGTGTGGGTTCTTTTCTTTAAGTTCTCTAGCAGTTTATCTTAGGTGTACTCTCTAACTGCTTCTTTAACAGGCCGAGGCTGAGGTTTGATAGACAGTAACTTGACACCGCCACCAGCCTTGAAACACTGCACCCAGTTCCTCAATGAACATTCACACACACTAACATTCTCTACTATTTCTTTCGTCTGGTGCTCAGCTTTGTGAAGCCCTCTGATTTGAGCTATAATTTCAGGTGTTAAAGACTTCCTTTTACCCACAAAAAAAAACCATGTATAGCCCCAAAACCAAAAGGAACACCGGAAAAAAAGATGGGGCGGATAAGAGACAAAAGTGCAACACTTCCTCTCATCAAGGCAGCCACGTGAGCACTCAGGAGTCACTGTGGAGTGTGGTGGCAGGCCATGATGTCATGCTAACGGCTGCTACCCGGCATAATGCACTGACGAAAAAAGACCCCCTGTATGGCAGCGCATCTAAAGTCAAATCCAACTCTGTACCCAGAGGAATGTCAGGTACTTTGTCTTATTCCACATGCTCTTCCAAGTTGTTTAATCTCCGAGGTAAATACACTTTATAAAACCAGTTTATTTCTTTACATTCTCTTTTATTATGTTTCATTATGTTTTTACAATGTTTTTATTTATAAATACAATTTTCTTATTTAAAAACCCATAACAAAAAATGTTTTTTTTTTTTGGGGGGGGGGGACGGATTAATGGCATTTTAATTAATTTCAATGAGGAAAATTGATTTGATATATGAGCAAATTGAGTTACGAGCTTGGTCACGGAATGAATTAAACTCGTAAGTCAAGGTACCACTATACTTCTATTATGTTATGATCCGAGAGTATTGTGTTTGATATTGTTATTTTCCATGTCAGGTCATCGTTATAAGTGAAGATGAGGTCAAGTGTATTTTCCAGTGTTGTTGGCTCCATTATTCACTAGTTTTAGGTGAATTTGTTGCTAAGATTTAATAGATCATGTGTGTGTGAATTTTCATCTGAGCTACCTCCTGGAGTGATCTCTGCTACAACATTATTTGCTACACTCTTCCACTTTAGGCATCTTAAGCTGAAATCCCCCAGGAGCAAGATGTTTGGAACAGGAGTTTACCTGGAGTTTACCTGGAGAGGGTTTCAGGGGTCAATGCCCCCACAGCCTGGTCTGAGACCAGGTCTGATCAACCAGGCTGTTACTGCTGGCCACACACAAGCTGACGTACGAACCACAGCCCGATTGGTCAAGTACTGACTTTAGGTGCCTGTCCAGTGCTTTCTTGAAGACAGCCAGGGGTCTATTGGTAATCCCCCTTATGTATGCTGGGAGGCAACTGAACAGTCTTGGGCCCCAGACACTTATTGTGTTGTCTCTCAGTGTACTCGTGGCACCCCTGCTTTTCATCGGGGAAATGTTGCATCTCCTGCCGAGTCTTTTGCTTTCATATGGAGTGATTTTTGTGTGCAAGTTTGGTACCAATCCCTCCAGGACCTTCCAAGTGTATATTATCATGTATCTCTCTCGCCTGCGCTCGAGAGAATACAGATCAAGGACCTTCAACCATTCCCAGCTGGGGAATTTTCCAGACAGTGGTCAATTTTCAAAAGCTGTTCCTTGAACTGTTGGGAAGTTGCATCTGGAGGCTTGTATACAACCACAATGACAAGGTTTTGGTTTTCAGTCTTTACTGTCAAAACTTGAACTGCATCATTTGTGGTGTTTAGTAGTTCTGAGTAAATGAACGACTCTGTGACATACAGGCCAATCTCCCTTGTTGCCTGTCATATCTGAATAAACTATAACCTGGAATACATATTTTGTTGTCAAAATGATCCTGTATGTGGGTCTCTGTGAAAGCTGCAAACATTGCATTTGACTCTGTGAGCAGTCCACTGATGAATGGTATTTTCTTATCTGTTGATGGCTTTAGACCCTGTATATTTGCAAAGATAAATGTTGTTGTACTGATGGTATGTAGGGAAGCTTTGTTTGCTGGTACTAGTATCTGATGTTCTGGAGTGGAGGCCACTGACTGTGCCTCCACTCCAGTAGTGATCCTTTAATTTTTTTATTTTTATTATCACACCGGCCGATTCCCACCAAGGCAGGGTGGCCCGAAAAAGAAAAACTTTCACCATCATTCACTCCATCACTGTCTTGCCAGAAGGGTGCTTTACACTACAGTTTTTAAACTGCAACATTAACACCCCTCCTTCAGAGTGCAGGCACTGTACTTCCCATCTCCAGGACTCAAGTCCGGCCTGCCGGTTTCCCTGAATCCCTTCATAAATGTTACTTTGCTCACACTCCAACTGCACGTCAAGTATTAAAAACCATTTGTCTCCATTCACTCCTATCAAACACGCTCACGCATGCCTGCTGGAAGTCCAAGCCCCTCACACACAAAACCTCCTTTACCCCCTCCCTCCAACCCTTCCTAGGCCGACCCCTACCCCGCCTTCCTTCCACTACAGACTGATACACTCTTGAAGTCATTCTGTTTCGCCCCATTCTCTCTACATGTCCGAACCACCTCAACAACCCTTCCTCAGCCCTCTGGACAACAGTTTTGGTAATCCCGCACCTCCTCCTAACTTCCAAACTACGAATTCTCTGCATTATATTCACACCACACATTGCCCTCAGACATGACATCTCCACTGCCTCCAGCCTTCTCCTCGCTGCAACATTCATCACCCACGCTTCACACCCATTATAAGAGCGTTTGGTAAAACTATACTCTCATACATTCCCCTTTGCCTCCAAGGACAAAGTTCTTTGTCTCCACAGACTCCTAAGTGCACCACTCACTCTTTTTCCCTCATCAATTCTATGATTCACCTCATCTTTCATAAACCCATCCGCTGACACGTCCACTCCCAAATATCTGAATACGTTCACCTCCTCCATACTCTCTCCCTCCAATCTGATATTCAATCTTTCATCACCTAATCTTTTTGTTATCCTCATAACCTTACTCTTTCCTGTATTCACCTTTAATTTTCTTCTTTTGCACACCCTACCAAATTCATCCACCAATCTCTGCAACTTCTCTTCAGAATCTCCCAAGAGCACAGTGTCATCAGCAAAGAGCAGCTGTGACAACTCCCACTTTGTGTGTGATTCTTTAGTGATCCATGGTAGTCTAATATTTCTGCTATTTCTTGCCAGCTTTTTTTTTCTTCCTGGCACTAAAAAATCTTTCAATGGAGAAGCTGTAACTACCCTGGTTAAATCCCATGGTCTGAGTGATCTATATCTTCTATTCCCCTTTAAATGGTGTGCCTAACAGTATATATGGGTTTATTCTTTTAAATTTGAAAAATACTCTGTTACTGTTGCAAGCCTTTAAAAACATTCCAATAATTTGCATCTAATGCACTATAACCAATTTTTATTTATTTACAGTATTTATTTATTATTAATTTGGACATGATACATATATGTACAAAGAAATACAGTGGTTAAGTGTAACATGCCAAAAGCCCCTTGTATGCAGAGCATTATGGGCAGCCTTAAAATTAACTTAAGACTAACTAAGCAATGATATATTCAGTGGTAAAAATTATAGTAAACAAATAACAATTAAGCACAAATGAGTATTTCAAAGACAGGTCATATGGTCATTTGCTGAGTTGCTTTGCATTAATAGAATGGAGTATTCTGTTAGGTAATGTAATTAAACAAAAAAGTTTGATAGGGTCACAGGTTAAACATTTATGAGATACAGTTATTCAGTATTTATTTAGTTGTGGGTGAGTAAGTGATTTTTAAGAAGAGACTTGAATATATAAACAGACAGTGTTTCTTTTATATTCACAGGTAATGAATTCCAGATTTTTGGGCCTTTTATGTGCACCGAGTTTTTGCATAGTGCGAGATGGACACGAGGAACATCAAAGAGTGATTTGTGCCTTGTGTTATGGTCATGTGTTCTGTTGAGGTTGGTAAGGAGACGTTGGAGGGGAGGGTTTATATCCAAGTTAAGTGTTCTGTATATGTAGTAGGTACAATAATAAGTATGGATGCTTTGTACGGTGAGCAGGTTTAGAGGTTTGAATATTGGTGGAGTATGCTGCCTGTAGTGGGAATTTGTTATCATTCTGACTGCAGCCTTCTGTTGGGTAATTAATGGTCTGAGATGGTTTATTGTTGGTGAGCCCCACGCACAAATTCCATAGGTGAGATAGGGGTAAATAAGTGAGTGATATAGGTCCAGGAGGGCTGACTGTTTAACACAGTACCAAATCTTCGATAGTATGCCTACGGTCTTGGGAATTTTCTTGGAAATTTGCTGTACGTGTGTTTGAAATTTGAGTCTATAATCAAGGTGGATTCCTAAGAATTTTCCCTCTGTGAGCTTTGTGATAGGTGATCTGTTTATCATTATGTTAAGAGGGACATCTGTAGCTCTGTTACCAAACTGAATGAAGTAGGTTTTGTCAATGTTTAGAGTAAGTTTGTTAGTCATCATCTAGGTAGATATCTTCTGTAATTTGGTATTCACAGTATTGGCTAGCATGACTGGGCTCGGGTGAGGGAAGACGTATGTAGTGTCATCTGCAAATAGTGTGGGTTTGAGTAGTTGCGATGCATTTGGTAGGTCATTTATGTAAACGAGAAAGAGAAGAGGGCCAAGATTTCCCTGTGGGACACTTCCCTGTGGGACACCAACTGTAATTGGCTGTGCAGAAGAGTTTGCTCCATTTGTGTACACATATTGGCTTCTGTTGCTGAGGTATGACTTTAGGCAGTTGAGGGAGTGCCCTCTTATACCACAGTGTGACAATTTTATGTGGAGCAAATCATGGTCAACTGTATCAAAAGCTTTACATAAATCAATGAAGATCTCCAGTGGGACTTCTTTTTTCTCTAGTGCAGTGTATATTTGTTCTAGCATGTGTATAATAGCATCATTCGTATTTTTATTAGGCCTGAACCCAAACTGACAGGGGTTGAGTATGTTGTGGGAGATGAGGTAGGAATAGATTCGCTTATGAATTAATTTTTCGAAGATTTTAGAGAGAGAGTGTAAGTTGGATATTGGCCTATAGTTATTCCAGTCTGTTTGGTCTCTTCCTTTATGGATCGCGGTGACCCTCGCTATTTTGAGAACTGTAGGAAAGGTAGAGGATTTGATGGATTTGTTAAAGAGTGTTGCAATGATTGGTGACAGCACTTGCGACGCTTTTTTGTATATAAAGGGTGGTAAGGTATTTAAATCTCCTGTCTTGTTTTTTAGTGTGTTGATAATAAGGGAGACTTCTGTTGGGTTAGTCGGAGCTAGGAACAGTGTGCTCGGGTAGTTGCCAGTGAGGTAGTCATTGGGTGGGGTATTTGAGCTTGGGATTTTATTGGCAAGGTTTTTTCCTATGGTGGAAAAGAAATCATTGAGTCTGTTTGCTGTATCAGTTGGTAGTTGAGGTTCATCTGGTTTTGTTAGTTCAATTGCAATATTTCCTGATATCTTTTTTGTTCCTAGAATTTCTGATAGGGTTTTCCAGGTCTTTTTTCTATCACCTTATAAGTTGGATAATCTGTTCTCATAATACAATCTTTTAGCCCTTCTTTTCAGGCTGGTTAGGACTGACGAGTAACGTTTTGTTTGGTCTCTGGTTATGTGACCCATTCTGTACTGTTTTTCGTATAGGTGCTTTGTATTTATGGATTTGAGAATGCTGGGTGTTAGCCAGGGACTGTTCAGTCTCTTAGCTGTCATCTGCTTAGTGTTTTTAGGGCAGTGCTTGTTATAGAGGTATTGGGTCTTTTTTAGAAAATTATTAACCCTTTGACTGTTTTCGACGTATAAATACGTCTTACGAGCCAATGTTTCTGACGTATATACAGTGGACCCTCGACCAGCGATGGCATCGATTAACGATAAATCTGACTAGCGATACATTTTATCGCAAAAATTTTCCCTCAATTAGTGCTAAAAAACTCGACCAACACTATTTGTTCCGTCTGAGACGCGTCCACTTCTGGCCAGTGTTTACAAGCCAGCCAGCCACCGCTGTCGCTTCCAAGCATACAATCGGAACATTTCATATTATCACAGCCTTTTTAGTGATTGCACCTGCAAAATAAGTCACCATGGGCCCCAAGAAAGCTTCTAGTGCCAACCCTACAGCAAAAAGGGTGAGAATTACTATGGATATGAAGAAAGAGATCATTGCTAAGTATGAAAGTGGAGTGCATGTCTCCGAGCTGGCCAGGCTGTACACAAAACCCCAATCAACCATCGCTACTATTGTGGCCAAGAAAACGGCAATCAAGGAAGCTGTTCTTCCCAAAGGTGCAACTATGTTTTCGAAACTGAGATCGCAAGTGATAGAAGATGTTGAGAGACTGTTATTGGTATGGATAAACGAAAAACAGATAGTAGGAGATAGCATCTCTCAAGCGATCATATGTGAAAAGGCTAGGAAGTTGCATGACGATTTAATTAGAAAAATGCCAGCAACTAGTGGTGATGTGAGTGAATTTAAGGCCAGAAAAGGGTTGGTTTGAGAGATTTTAAGAATCGTAGTGGCATACATAGTGTGATAAGGCATGGTGAGGCTCCCAGTTTGGACCAAAAAGCAGCTGAAAAATATGTGCAGGAATTCAAGGAGTACATAGACAGTGAAGGACTGAAACCTGAACAAGTGTTTAATGGTGACACTGACAATGTTGTGAAACACTTTAGGAATGTCATAAAGGAACGGGAGGTACAGGCCTCTATGGGCAGATATGTTGTGCGACAGAGGTCCAGTGACTCTCAAGCTGGTCCTAGTGGCATTAAAAGAAGAAGGGAAGTAACCCCGAAAAAGGACTTGCCACTTCAAGTCCTAATGGAAGGGGATTCCCCTTCTAAACACTAAGACCATCAACACACTCCCCTCTTACCATCCCATCAATCATCACCAGATCTTCAATAAAGGTAAGTGTCATGTAACTGTGCATGTCTTCTTCAGTTTGTGTGTATTAAAATTAATATTTCATGTGTTAAAATTTTTTTTTTCAATACTTTTGGGTGTCTTGCAGGGATTAATTTGATTTCCATTATTTCTTATGGGGAAAATTAACTTGACTAACGATTATTTTGACTAACGATGAGCTCTCAGGAACGGATTAATAGCGTTAGTCGAGGGTCCACTGTATACTAAATAATTTTAGCAGCTTCAAATCAAGCGGGAGAAAGCTGGTAGGCCCACATGTGAAAGAATGGGTCTGTGTGGTCAGTGTGCACCACATAAAAAAAATCCTGCAGCCCACATTGAGTAATGAGAAAAAAAAAATTCTGATCGTTTTTTTGGAATAAAACGCCGACTTTGAGGTGTATTTTCCTATAGTATTTATCGTTGTATTCGCGTTTTCATGGTCTTAGGTGATAAAATGGAAAACATATTACAGAAATAGAGATGATTTTCATTACTTTGACAATGAAAACGACCTTGAAACTGAGCTCAAAGTAGCGGAAATGTTCGATTTTTACCAATGTTCAGGAGTAAATAAATCACACCACACATCCAATACACGTCAACTGGGGAGTCTAATATTCTTTCACTAGTACACTGTTATTATTTATACAATTTTTACAATAATGCAGTAGTTTGCATAACAGTAAATTTTATATTTTTTTGTATGAATAAAAAATCAAAATAGAAAGCAATAATAATATAAGAGGGGCCTAGAGATGTGACTAATGAACAGAGCATATGTTATTTTAGTGCCACGAATATCTACCTTGTTTATTCTGGACCCTATTTTGAAATTGGCATCTATTTTAGTTTGCGTGAAATAGGCCAAACTGCCAATTTCTGACCATACTGGGTAGTCCAAATTAGTAAATGGGAGGTTTCTTGTACTCAGCTGATAGATAAAATGGAGTTCTAAAGAAATAGCTATTAGTTTGGTCAACTAGAACAATGGAATTGGCTGAAAATAGGGCTCAAAGTCGGCAAAATCGCCGATACGCACATGTCGCCGAGACCGCTAACTTCGCGGGAGCATAATTCCATGAGTTTTCGACCAATTTTCGAACTTTTGGTGTCATTACCATCAGGAAAAGATTCTCTATCATTTCATAAGAAAAAATAATTTTTTTTTTTTTAAAAATTGAGCGACATAGAATGACAGTTTCAGAAAGGGGCCTGAAACAGTCAAAGAGTTAATACATTTGTCAATATCTGTATGGATTTCTAGCTCAGTGTGCCAGTCAATGTTTGTCACTGCTGTTGTGAAGTTATTATCCCTTTCTGGGTCGACAGGCCCTCTCAGAAACTTGTTCTCAGGGTCGGCCAAATTTAAAAAAAAAAAAAAAAAAAAAAAAAAAAAAAAATTATTTTTTCTTATGAAAAGATAGAGAATCTTTTCCCGATCATATTGACACCAAAAGTATGAAATTTGATGGGAAACTTACGGAATTATGCTCTCAAGAAGTTAGCGGTCTCAACGATGTTTACGCATCGGCAATTTTGCCCACTTTGAGCCCTATTTTTGGCCAATTCCAGTGTACTTGTCGACAAAAATCATAACTATTTTGATGGCACTCAATTTTTTTCTATCGAATGAATACAAGAAACCACCCATTTACCGATTTCAACTATCCAATACAGTGGTCAGAATTTAGCAATTTTGCCAATATCACACAAATTTCAAAAGATGTCAATTTACGAATAGGGTTCAGAATAAACAAGAAAGACATTCCTGGTACTAAAATAACATTTCCTCTGTTCATTAGTCATGTCCCCATGGCCCTCTTACTTTCTTTTGCTTTCTACTTTGAATTTTTATTCTCTCAAAAAAATAGAAGATTTACTGTTATGCAGACTACTGCATTAGTGTAAAAATGGTATAAATAATATCAGCGCACTTGTGAAAGAATATTAGACTCACCAGTTGACGTGTATTGGACGCATAGTATGATTTGTTTACTTTTGAACTTTGGTAAAAATCGAACATTTCTGCTACTTTGAGCTCAATTTCAAGGTACTTTTCTTTGTAAAACCAGTCAAAATAATCTCAATTTCTGTAATATGTCTTCCATTGTATAAAATGAGACCAGGAAAACTAGAATACAACAATAAATACCATATGAAAATACAGTGCAAAGTCGCTGTTTTAATCCAAAAACACAAAGTTTTTTTTTCTCATTACGCACTGTGTGCTGCAGGATTTTTTTTATACCACGCACACTGACCACATAGACCCATTCTTTCATATGTAGGCCTACCAGCTTTCTCTCACTAGATTTGAGGGCGCTAGAATTTAGGCGTACTAGTACGTCAAAAACCCTGGCTCGTAAGCCGTACTAGTACAGCCGAAACCCTGAAAGGGTTAATGGCTGCCTCCTTATGAAGTCTGAAAGTGACTTTAGTAGTGTCTTGGGGTAATTTGCCTAGATTAGTTATGAGGAAGGTAGGGTAGTGGTCTGTGGTATTATCTGTGATTATGCCTGTGATTATGATCACAACATAATTGAGGTTCAGACATGTATGCGCGGAGCCCTAGATCGACATAATGAGATTAGTCACGAGGGAGCATTCACCAAATTCAACTTCAATAACAAAAACATATAGTGGGACCAAGTAAACCAAATCCTAACTGATATAAGCTGGGAAGATATACTAAGCAACACAGACCCCAACTTATGCCTAGAACAGATTAACTCGGTGGCGCTCGATGTATGCACAAGGCTTATTCCTCTAAGAAAAAGGAGGAGTAGATGTAAAATAGAAAGGGACAGACTCTCCCTTTACAGGCGACGGAAAAGAAAAACAGAGCGGCTAAAAGAGGTCAATATATCTGAAAGGCATAGGGAGACACTGGTCAGAGAAATAGCAAGCATCGAACTTAAGCTAAAGGAATCTTATAGGAGTCAGGAATCGCGGGAAGAACTAAAAGCCATAAATGAAATCGAAAGAAATCCAAAGTATTTCTTCTCCTATGCCAAATCAAAGTCGAGAACAACGTCCAGTATTGGGCCTCTACTTCAACAAGATGGGTCCTACACAGATGACAGCAAGGAAATGAGTGAGCTACTCAAGTCCCAATATGACTCAGTTTTTAGCAAGCCGCTAACCAGACTGAGAGTCGAAGATCAAAATGAATTTTTTATGAGAGAGCCACAGAATTTGGTTAACACAAGCCTATGTGATGTTATCCTGATGCCAAATGACTTCGAACAGGCAATAAATGACATGCCCATGCACTCTGCCCCAGGGCCAGACTCATGGAACTCCGTGTTCATCAAGAACTGCAAGAAGCCCCTATCACGAGCTTTTACCATCCTGTGGAGAGGGAGAATGGACACGGGGGTCGTCCCACAGTTACTAATAACAACAGACATAGCACTACACAAAGGGGGCAGTAAAGCAACAGCAAAGAACTACAGACCGATAGCACTAACATCCCATATCATAAAAATCTTTGAAAGGGTCCTAAGAAGCACGATCACCACCCATCTAGAAACCCATCAATTTCACAACCCAGGGCAACATGGGTTTAGAACAGGTCGCTCCTGTCTGTCTCAACTATTGGATCACTACGACAAGGTCCTAGATGCACTAGAAGACAAAAAGAATGCAGATGTAATATATACAGACTTTGCAAAAGCCTTCGACAAGTGTGACCATGGCGTAATAGCGCACAAAATGCGTGCTAAAGGAATAACGGGAAAAGTCGGTCGATGGATCTATAATTTCCTCACTAACAGAACACAGAGAGTAGTAGTCAACAGAGTAAAGTCCGAGGCAGCTACGGTGAAAAGCTCTGTTCCACAAGGCACAGTACTTGCTCCCATCTTGTTCCTCATCCTCATATCTGACATAGACAAGGATGTCAGCCACAGCACCGTGTCTTCCTTTGCAGATGAAAACCCGAATCTGCATGACAGTGTCTTCCACTGCAGACACTGCAAGGCTCCAGGCGGACATCAACCAAATCTTTCAGTGGGCTGCAGAAAACAATATGAAGTTTAACGATGAGAAATTTCAATTACTCAGATATGGCAAACACGAGGAAATTAAATCGTCATCAGAGTACAAAACAAATTCTGGCCACAAAATAGAGCGAAACACCAACGTCAAAGACCTGGGAGTGATCATGTCGGAGGATCTCACCTTCAAGGACCTTAACATTGTATCAATCGCATCTGCTAGAAAAATGACAGGATGGATAATGAGAACCTTCAAAACTAGGGATGCCAAGCCCATGATGACACTCTTCAGGTCACTTGTTCTATCTAGGCTGGAATATTGCTGTACACTAACAGCACCTTTCAAGGGAGGTGAAATTGCTGACCTAGAAAATGTACAGAGAACCTTCACGGCGTTCATAACGGAGATAAAACACCTCAATTACTGGGAGCGCTTGAGGTTCCTGAACCTGTATTCCCTGGAACGCAGGCGGGAGAGATACATGATTATATACACCTGGAAAATCCTAGAGGGACTAGTACCGAACTTGCACACGAAAATCACCTCACTACGAAAAGCAAAAGACTTGGCAGACGATGCAACATCCCCCCAATGAAAAACAGGGGTGTCACTAGCACGCTAAGAGACCATACAGTAAGTGTCAGGGGCCCGAGACTGTTCAACTGCCTCCCAACATACATAAGGGGGATTACCAACAGACCCCTGGCAGTCTTCAAGCTGGCACTGGACAAGCACCTAAAGTCGATTCCTGAGCAGCCGGGCTGTGGCTCGTACGTTGGTTTGCGTGCAGCCAACAGTAACAGCCTGGTTGATCAGGCTCTGATCCACCAGGAGGCCTGGTCACAGACCGGGCCGCGGGGGCGTTGACCCCCGGAACTCTCTCCAGGTAAACTCCAGGTTCAGATGTGATCTAGTAGGGAAACACTAGTCTCTGTAATTCTTGTAGGTTTTGTTACTGTTGGCAGCAACAAGCAGTTACTCATAGTGTTCGTGAATTCAGTAACATGTGGGTCCTGGTTTTGCGTAAGATTTATACTGAAGTCACCTGAGAGTAGTAAGTGATCTTTATTCATGTGTGCATCAGTTATCATACTTCCTAGGTTTTCACTAAAACGGCTAATATTTGACTGTGGTACTCTGGAGATGTTTATCACTGTGAGAGGTTTTAGTAGGTATTTGGATTTGAATTTAGCTATTAAGTATTCCCCATGTTCATCCCTTGTGCATGTATTATTGATACATTCCAGATGGTCTGAGTAGTATATAGTTGTGCCACCCCCTTGTTGATCTGGCCTACAGTTGTGTATGGCTGTATAACCAGGAATGGCATAGACATCTGTAGTATCAGGCTTTAGCCAGGTTTCAGTGAGAGTAATGATGGACATACTTGCATGCAGGGAATTTAGTAATGCTATAAGGTCATCGTAATATTTGCTTAACCCTTTCAGGGTTTCGGCCGTACTAGTACGGCTTACGTGGCAGGGTCCTTGACGTACTAGTACTCATAAATTCTAGCGCCTTCAAATCTAGTGAGAGAAAGCTGGTAGGCCTACATATGAAAGAATGGGTCTATGTGGTCAGTGTGCGCAGTATAAAAAAAAATCCTGCAGCACACAATGCGTAATGAGAAAAAAAAATTTTGACCGTATTTTTGGATTAAAACAGCGACTTTGCACTGTATTTTCGTATGGTATTTATTGTTGTATTCTAGTTTTCCTGGTCTTATTTGATAGAATGGAAGACATATTACAGAAACTGAGATGATTTTGACTGGTTTTACAATGAAAAGTACCTTGAAATTGAGCTCAAAGTAGCAGAAATGTTAGATTTTTACCAAAGTTCAAAAGTAAACAAATCATGCTAAGCGTCCAATACACATCAACTGGTGAGTCTAATATTCTTTCACAAGTGCGCCGATATTATTTATACCATTTCTACACTAATGCAGTAGTCTTCATAACAGTAAATCTTCTATTTTTTTGTGATAATAAAAATTCAAAATGGAAAGCAAAAGAATGTAAGATGGGCGTGGGGACGTAACTAATGAACAGAGGAAATGTTATTTTAGTACCAGGAATGTCTTTCTTGTTTATTCTGGACCCTATTTGGAAATTGGCATCTTTTGAAATTTGTGTGAAATTGGTAAAATTGGTAAATTCTGACCACTGTATTGGATAGTTGAAATCGGTAAATGGGTGGTTTCTTGTATTCATTCGATAGAAAAAATGGAATTCTAGTGAAATAGGTATGATTTCTGTCGAGTAGTACACTGGTACACTGAAAATAGGGCTCAAAGTGGGCAAAATTGCCGATGCATAAACATCGTCGAGACCGCTAACTTCGCGAGAGCATAATTCTCTAAGTTTTCAATCAAATTTCATACTTTTGGTGTCATTATGATCGCAAAAAGATTCTCTATATTTTCATAAGAAAAAATAATTTTTTTTTTTTTGAAATTTGTGGGACCCTGAGAACAAGTCTCTGAGAAGGCCTGTGGACCCTGAAAGGGTTAAAGATCTAACATTGTAGTTAAAGACAGTTATATTGTTGTTGTTGGCTCGGAGAAGTGCCTTTGATTGTTCTGCTGTGTAGTAATTACAGTTACTGTTTGATTCATTTAAGTCATTCAATAAAAGGTTGGTATTAGGATCAATGCTTGTAATCATAAGATTTATATTGAATCTATAATGAGAATTAGGTATAAGACAAAGTAAATATTCTAAAGCTAAAAAATAGCACCTGAATTATTTAAACAAATGTAAATATATGAACTAAAGTAGTTCTTTAAAGCTAAAATAAAGGAGACAATATAAAAGGGACTAAAATAAGTTGTGGTGAACAAATAAAGTGATGATCAAATAAAGGAGCTTGGGAATATAATAGCAAAATAATGAATATATTACACTTTAGCACCTGAGAATAGCACTTTGATTATTTTAACAATTGTGAATATATGAACTAAGGTAGTTATTTAAAGCTAAAATAAAGGAGAAAATATATAAGGGACTAAATTAAGTAATGGTAAACAAAGTTAAATGGACAGATAGTCACTATGATATAATATTGATTTGGGAGTAAGATCTTACTTGTAATATATAATAAGTTGAGCAATTAATTGCACTATAAAAAGTAAAAAAAAAAAAAAATATGAGGTAGTTGGTACTAGCTAGCAAATGATAGTTTTGGGAGTTGCACAATAATGTAATTGGAATATACACTAATTGCTCACATAATATAAAAGGGACTAAAATAAGCAGTGGTAAACAAAATTAAATGGACAGGTAACAGACACTCCTTACCCCCTAATAACCCGTTAAATTAAGGAATCAGTGTATATTACATTTGTTAGGTTAAGGTTAACGTTAACATTAAGGTTAAGGTTTGGTTTGTGTTTAGGTTAAGGTTAAAGTTAAGCTTAAGGTTAAGGTTTGTTAGGTTAATTTAATTAAGGTTAGGGTAAGTCAGGTCAAGTTAGGTCAAGTTAGGTTAAGTCAGGTTAGATTAGGTTAGATAAGATTTGATTAGGTTAAGTTAGGTTACATTAGGTTAGGTTTGGCTAGGTTAGGTTAGGTCAGGCTAAGTTAGGTTAGGTTAAGTTAAGCTAGGCTAGGTAAGGTATGATTAAAGTCAAGTTAGGGTTAGTTAAGTTAAGGGTAGGTTAGGTTAGGTTATGGCTAGGTTAGGGTAGGTTAAATCTAGGTTAAGTAAAGACTATGTTAAGTTAGGTTAGGTTAGGTTAATTTGGGTTAGGTTAGGTTAGGTTAGGTCAGGTTAGGTTAAGTTAGGCTAGGTTAGGTTAGGCTAGAATAGGCTAGGCTAGGTTAGGTTTGGCTATGTTAGGTTAGGTCAGGTCAGGTTAAGTTAGGCATAGCTACGTTAAGTATGATTAAGGTTAAGTTAGGGTAGGTTAACAAGTTTATTTTAGCCGACGGTGTCTAGAAGCCTCACTAATCGCCGTCACCGACACTAAACGCAACACTGGAAACTACAAATTTAAAAAATATTGGCATACATGATACTTAAGCAGCACCAACCCAACAACACAGGAGTCACATGATTTCATCGTCTACCCATCCTCATCATAGGCAGAGGTTGTTTTGATAAGGACCTGCCTCGCATGGGCCAGTAGGCCTTCTACAGTGTTCCTCCATTCTTATGTTCTTATGACATTCCTCAGGTCACGTGCGTCACACCTCACTCTCCGCCTATATATAATGTCTTTCTACCTCTGTATGTTAGAAGTGATCAAGGTCCCAGGACCGAAACGTTTTCTAATAAATATGTTATAGTGTTTGCTTACGTGTCTTTCTAAACCAACTTGTCGGTATTTATTACCAAGGTTTATACCACAATGGAGTTTACCTGGAGACCTGGAGTTTACCTGGAGAGAGTTCCGGGGGTCAACGCCCCTGCGGCCCGGTCTGTGACCAGGCCTCCTGGTGGATCAGAGCCTGATCAGCCAGGCTGTTACTGCTGGCTGCACGCAAACCAACGTACGAGCCACAGCCCGGCTGATCAGGAACCGACTTTAGGTGCTTGTCCAGTGTAACAATTTGATGAACATGTCAAAAACCCCTTTATATGCCAATCATTTCGGGCACACTTAAGATTAATAAGGCAATAACAGTGCAGTAATTTTAGAATATGTTATGGTTAGGTTTGGTTATGGCTAGGTTAGGTTATGGTAGGTTAGGTTATGGTTAAGCTAGGTTATGGTTAAGCTAGGTTATGGTTAATCTAGGCTATGGCTAAGTTAAGGCTGGGTAGATTGAATATGAATATCAAATACAGTGGAACCTCAAATATCGAACTTAATCCGTTCCAGGAGTTAGTTCTAAATTCGAAAAGTCTGAAAAGCGAAGCAATATTTCCCATAAGAAATAATGGAAATAAAATTTATCCGTTCCAAAAACCCAAAATATTCACAAAAAAATACATTTTATAGAGATTAATTATAGATTTATATACACACAACAAATATAGTGTTCAATTATGTATTAATAAATTTAAATAAACATAAAATAACATTTTACTTACCTTTATTGAAGATTGGTGATGGCATCTGGAAGATAGGGAGGAGGAGAGAGGGAGTTGAAGTTAGTGTTTGGAAGGAGAATCCCCCTCCATGAGGACTTCAGGTATCAAAGTCCTCCCTGGGGTTACTTCCTTTCTCTGTCTTTTAATACCACTAGGACCAGCTTGAGAGTCACTGGACCCCTGTCTCACAAAATAACTGTCTACAGTCCTCTTGTTTCTGGTGCCTCTTTAAGATTTCCCTAAAATGGGACATGGTTCTGTCACTGAACTTGTTGCAAAGATGGCTTGTTTCAGCTTGCTCAGGGTGGTACTTCTCCACAAACATTTGGATATCATTCCACTTCTGTATTATTTCCTTCTTTACATCTATGGTGTTTCTCACTTTCTTTACCACAGGGGTACCACTAGCAAGTTTCTTTGGGCCCATTGTAGCTTATTTCAGTCCCACAAGCGCTAAAAATGTTTGAATGAGAGCACAGGTTAGTGTTCACCCAAGCATCAACAGAACAAGACTGGCTCACGGTGCCTGCATGGGGATGCGGACAGAGAGGGCTGCCAGACAGGTCCGGTACTCGGCGGTTTGAAAATAGGGGTGAGTTCGATAATAGGAACAAAGTTCGAAAAAAGGGTTCTATTTTCGAAGAGTTCGGTAAGTGATACGTTCGAAATTTGAGGTTCTACTGTATATTTATTAAATGTAATACAACCTGTTTATCTAGATTAAATAAGAATTATTATTATTATTATTATTATTATTATTATTATTATTATTATTATTATTATTATTATAATAATACTCCCACCCCCAGTATGAAACCCATTCACGTACCTATTTACTACTAGGTGAACACTGACAGCAGCTGTTAGTAGTAGCTTCCTGCTGTTGGTGTGGTGGCTTCCAGCTGTCAGTGTGGTGGCTTCCACCTGTCAGTGTGGTGGCCTCCAGCTGTCAGTTTGGTGGCTTCCAGTTGTCAGTGTGGAGGCTTCCAGCTGTTGGTGTAGTGGCTTCCATATGTCAGTGTGGAGGCTTCCAGCTGTCAGTGTGGTGGCCTCCAGCTGTCAGTGTGGCTTCCAGCTGTCAGTGTGGAGGCTTCCAGCTGTCAGCATGGTGGCTTCCAGCTGTCAGTGTGGCTTCCAGTTCTCAGTGGTGGCTTCCAGCTGTCAGTGTGGTGGCTTCCAGCTGTCAGTGTGGTGGCTTCCAGCTGTCAGTGTGGAGGCTTCCAGCTGTCAGTGTTGTGGCCTCCAGCTGTCAGTGTGGTGGCCTCCAGCTGTAAGTGTGGTGGCTTCCAGCTGTCAGTGTGGAGGCTTCCAGCTGTCAGCATGGTGGCGTCCAGCTGTCAGTGTGGAGGCTTCCAGCTGTCAGCATGGTGGCCTCCAGCTGTCAGTGTGGTGGCCTCCAGCTGTCAGTGTGGTGGCTTCCAGTTGTCAGTGTGGTGGCCTCCAGCTGTCAGTGTAGCGACTTCCAACTGTCAGTGTGGTGGCCTCCAGATGTCAGTGCAATGGCTTCCAGCTGTCAATGTGGAGGCTTCCAGCTGTCAGATCTGTGTCTTTAAGCATTCAATATCAAAGGTTTCAGTTATCATTGTTGTAACATGCAACTGTCATTGCTGTAGCTTCCAGCTGTCAGTGTCATGACTTCCAGCTGTCAATGTCTTGGGTTTCTGCTGGCATTGTCGTGGCTTCCAGCTGTCAGTGTCGTGGCATGCAGTTGTCAGTGATGCTTGAAGCTGCCAGTGTGGTGGTTGTAGCTGTCAGTGTTGTGGCTTGCAGCTGTCTGTCACGACTTCCAGCTATCAGTGTTGTAGGATTCAGCTGTCATTGTCGTGGCTTCCAGATGTCAGTGTGGTGGCTTTTAGATTTAAGCGTGGTAGCATCCAGCTGTCAGTGAAGTGGCTTCCGGCTGTCAGTGAAGTGGCTTCTAGCTGTCAGTGTAGTGACTTCCAGCTGCCAGTGTGGTGGCTTCCAGCTGTCAGTGAAGTGGCTTCCTGCTGTCAGTGAAGTGGCTTCCAGCTGTCAGTGGGGTGACTCCCAGCTGTCAGTGTAGTGGTTTCCAGCTGTTAGGGTAGTCTCTTCCAGCTGTTAGAGCAGTGACTTCCAGCTGTCAGTGTGGTGGCTTCCAGCTGTCAGTGTAGTCTGTTCCAACTGCCAGTGCGGTAGCTTCGAGCTGTCAGTGCAGTGGCTTCGAGCTGTCAGTGTGGTGGCTTCCAGCTGTCATAGTGACTTCCAGCTGTCAGTGTGGTGGCTTCCAGCTGTCAGTGTGGTGGCTTCCAGATGTCAGTGTGGTGGCTTCCAGATGTCAGTGTGGTGGCTTCCAGCTGTCAGTGTGGTGGCTTCCAGCTGTCAGTGTGGTGGCTTCCAGATGTCAGTGTGGTGGCTTCCAGATGTCAGTGTGGTGGCTTCCAGCTGTCAGTGTGGTGGCTTCCAGCTGTCAGTGTGGTGGCTTCCAGGTGTCAGTGTGGTGGCTTCCAGCTGTCAGTCGTGGCTTCCAGCTGTCAGTGTGGTGGCTTCCAGCTGTCAGTGTGGTGGCTTCCAGCTGTCAGTGTGGTGGCTTCCAGCTGTCAGTGTGGTGGCTTCCAGCTGTCAGTGGTGGCTTCCAGCTGTCAGTGTAGTGGCTTCCAGCTGTCAGTGTGGTGACTTCCAGCTGTCAGTGTAGTGGCTTCCAGCTGTCAGTGTGGTGGCTTCCAGCTGTCAGTGTAGTGGCTTCCAGCTGTCAGTGTGGTGGCTTCCAGCTGTCAGTGTGGTCGCTTCCAGCAGTCAGCGTATTCCAGATATCAGTGTGGTGGGTACCAGCGTGCGCTAAACCCTCACGGCTGGAGGTCGAGCAAGAGACTGTCAACAACAAAGATGGCCGCCACGCCCCTGACGAGTGAAGTGCTACATGCGTGACCACACTCCGGTCACCACCAGGGCACGTGTGATGACTGCTTTCACCACCAGGGCACGTGTGATGACTGATTTCACCACCAGGGCACGTGTGATGACTGATGTCACCACCAGGGGACGTGTGATGACTGATGTCACCACCAGGGCCCGTGTGATGACTGATGTCACCACCAGGGCACGTGATGACTGCTTTCACCACCAGGGCGTGTGATGACTGATGTTACACCAGGGAATGTGATGACGAGTCACCCCAGGGCACGTGTGTGATGAGTACCACCAGGGCACGTGTGATGACTGATGTCACCACAGGGGCGGTGATGACGATGTCACCACCAGGGAACGTGTGATGACTGCTTTCACCACCAGGGCACGTGATGACTGATGTCACCACCAGGGGACGTGTGATGACTGATGTCACCACCAGGGCCCGTGATGATGTTGACAAGGGGACGTGTGATGACTGATGTCACCACAGGGACGTGTGATGATGATGTCACCACCAGGGCCGTGTGATGACTAAATGTCCCCCAGGCCGTTTTATGACTGATGTCACCACCAGGGCACGTGTGATGACTGATGTCACCACCAGGGCCCGTGTGATGGCTGATGTGGAAAATTACATTTATCTGAATGTATCATTATTTAACTGCTCCTGGAGAGGATGGTATAACCTATGATATTCTCAGAACTCTAAGGCACGTGCCTGATAACCCTTTGTTGGCACTGTATAATCTCAGTTACATTGAGGGCGTTCTTCCTACTTCCTGGACCAATAGTCTCATTGTGCCTATCCCTAAGCCCCAACAGCCTGATACATTTAGGCCGATTCCTTACTAGTTGTCTTGTAAACTTTAAAAGAAATGCTAACAGATGTACTACGAATCAGAGATCAACTTTCCCCCTACCTTATGGGTCATAAAAGGGTAAAGTGTGCAGAACGGGTATTTCCACCTTTCTAAACTGCACACACCTCTACTGTTTACACTTTTCTTGATCTAAAATCGGGCATTTGTTTGCGAACAGACCGTTATTACCTGAGTTTCCCTGGAGAGAGTTTTCGGGGTCAACGCCCCGCGGCCCGTCCGTGACCAGGCCCCCTGTGGATCAGGCTGATAACCAGGTTGCTGCTGGCTGCACCAACCAAGTACGAGGCCACAGCCGGCTGATCAGGACTGACTTAAGGTGCTTGTCCAGTGCCAGCTTAAAGACTGCCAGGGGTCTGTTGGTAATCCCCTTATGGTGCTGGAGGAGTTGAACATTCGGGCCCCTGACACTTATTGTATTCTTTTAAAACGTGCTGTGACCCCCTTTTCATTGGGGGATGGTGCTCGTTGCAAGTCTTTGCTTTCGAAATGAGTGATTTTCGTGTGCAGTTCGGAAACTAGCCCCTCTAGGATTTTCAGGTGTATTAACATGTATCTCCCTCCAAATAAATATGGTGGTAGCAAACTCTGCTGGATAATAGGATACTCAAATAGAGTATCTCTGTCCTTTACCAAGCTTCAGAAGTGATTCAAAAGAAAGTCTTTAGGTACACCCAGGGGATTTTTAAAGTCCTTTGCTATTTAATATTCTGATTAATGGTCTCCTAATGCTCACCTCCTTACTAAACATTAGCTAACTATGCTGATGATATCAGATCCATACAACAGGGCAAAGAAAATGAATACCTTCTTAATAAATTTCAAGCAATTTGTATCGACAGGCTCATATATCTTCCTCTAAAACTAAGATTTTAACAAGCAAACCACATCCCCCACCATCAGGGTGAATCATTAGCTACGTTAAAATACAGAAAATCTGTGAAAATGTACCTTTAACAAATCCACTATACCACAACCTAAACAGAAATGAAAGTGGAAAATGCTCTATGCTGTTGCTGGCTACATCCCAACTATGGTGCAATGTGAGAATCGTGAGACAGATGTACATAGCCTATGTTAGGTCCTTAATTGATTTGCGCTCCCATTTGATTTGCTAGAAAATTCTCTCCGCCCCTTGGAGTTAATGCAAAATGAAGTTCAGGATTATTCTTGCTGTCCAGATAAGATTGTTGAAATTAACACTGTTCGGTTTTTAGAAGTTGGAAACGACCGACACTGTCCAGTGAATCTTACCAAGTTGTCTAGAGTAAATACCCCAGATTTTAATGGATGTGAAAACGTGCAATGCATTAAGTTTATAACCTACATGAACTGACACTGTGGGCAACAAGAGCATTTCACCCCTCCATGGAAGATGTGTTCATTTAATATCACATACCTACAAGTCCCTCCCAAGAAGCTCATTGCTAGTAATCCCTTCCTTAAATCTCTTGTTGAGCAATGCTCAAGAAGAAATTTCCACCTAGCTGGTAGTAACAAGTTATCACAATTTTATATACACTGATGGATCTAAACAGGAGTCTTCTGGCAGGGCTGCATCTGTCTTGTTCCCACCCCTAGTTAAGAACGATAAAAAATTTGTTGAGTTAGGCATAAGAATTAACAACTGGGCGTCTACACTGCAAACTGAATTGTTTGCAATCCTAATGGCGCTAAAGCTAACCTAGGGACACTGACTTGACTCTATCATCATTACTGATTCTTGTCATCACTGAAGGCTCTTGACTCATATAATGACTCCAAAAACATGTCTTTGGGGGAAAGCCAGGTATAGATATTTCAAAAATTAGGGAAAAAAGGAATTAATTTTACAATTGCTATGGATCCCATCACACTTTGGGATTACTCCTTCATGATAAAGTTGATATGTTAGCCAAGAAAGTATCGAGAAAGGAGATGCTGGGATGCTGTCCTTGGAGACAGTAAGGGGGAAAGCGGGATGCTGTCCTGGGAGCCCAGTAATGGTGAAGCTGGAGATTTTGCCCAGGTAGTCGGGAATTATACGCAGGAAGGAATACATATGAATGACCTCATAGGGGACAGGACCCATAGTAGGGAAAACAGTGTAGTAAAAGATAAGATAAAACCAATATTGCAAACTAGAAATACCACAGGAAATAGCAAACAAGAGGATCCACTAGAAATAGTGAGGATATATTACCAAAAACAAATGGTGGGAGCTCCATTGTTGGTGCTAGGGAGGATAAAAGTAAGACAGGGAAACATGCACCAACAGGGAATACAGTCACAGAAACCCAAGGCAAACGGAAACCAAGCTGTGCACATACTATGCACTCGGTATCTGCTGGCATGGGAAATCTGGAAAAACAGATGGGACGTGAAACTATGACACCCTAGGAAATGCCATGCCCATATGACAACAGGAAAATGCAAACCCCCTTCCTGTAAGCTTTTTCACCCTAAAACTGTGTACCCTTCAGTACAGGAAAGACTGTGCTATAACTTAAATTGCCAGGCATACCATCTAAAGGGGACAAAAAGATACAAAACATCCAGGCCATGGGAAAACCTGGGTAGCCACAGCCACTCAAGAGGGAGAGGTTTTTAGTGCCAGGAAGGAAAAAAAACTGGAGGAAATGGCAGAAATCGTACACCAAATCCAGTCATTCCTGGAGTGGAAACCACAGTCGATGGCCTCCACTCCAAACCAAAACAGTTACAGAACTAATGCGGAAAAAAATCCCCCCCAAAGTCCAACAATACACCAGTCCGATAACATTCTTCTTTGCAAATATACAGGGTCTAAAGCCAGCAACAAAAAACAAAATACCTTTCATCCGTGGACTGCTTGCAGAGGCAAAGGCAATGTTCGCGGCTTTCACTGAGCCCACATAAAGGATCACTTGGACAACGAAATATGGATCCCAGGTTACAACCTATACAGATGTGACAGAGTGAACAGGCAAAAAGGGGGGGGGGTTGGCCTGTACTTTGCAGAGTCACTTGTTTGCACAGAACTGCTAAATGCCTCAAATGATGTAGTGGAAGTTTTAGCAGTAAAAGGTCGAGAACCAAAACCTAGTCATTGTGTTTAGTCTACAAGCCCCCGGATGCAACATCCCGAAATTTCCCAGGAACAGCTGTTAAAATTGACCACTTTTGGGGAAAACCTTCCAGCTCCTGCACCCAACATCTTGTTTCCTGGGGGATTTTCAACTTAAGGCCCCTAAAATGGAGGAATATAGCAAATAATATTGTTGCAGTAATAACACCAGGAGGCAGCTCTGATGAAAACTCACACTCACGCGAGCTTTTAAATCTCTGCACAAAATTCAATTTAAACCAGAAAATAATAGAGCCTACTAGACTGGAGAATACACTAGACTCATCTTCACTAACAATTATGATCTTGATAAGAAATATCACCATATCAAAAACAATATACTCAGATCACAACATAATTGAGGTTCAGTCATGTATGCGCGGAGCCCCAGACCGACATAAGGAGATTAGTCACGAAGGAGCATTCCAAAATTCAACTTCAATAACAAAAATATAAGGGGGACCAAGTAAACCAAGTCCTAACCGATATAAGCTGGGAAGATATATAACAACACAGCCCCCAACTTATGCCTAGAACAGATTAATCGGTAGCACTCGATGTATGCACAAGGCTTATTCCTCTAAGAAAAAGGAGGAGTAGATTTTTAAAACAGAAAGAGACAGGCGCTCCCTTTACAGGCGACGGAAAAGGATAACAGAGCGGCTAAAGAGGTCAATATTTTCTGAAATGCGTAGGGAGACACTGGTCAGAGAACTAGCAAGCATCGAACTTAAGCTAAAAGAATCCTTTAGGAGTCAGGAATCGCGGGAAGAACTAAAAGCCATAAATAAAAATCGAAAGAAACCCAAAAGTATTTCTTCCCCTATGCCAAATCAAAATCGAAAAACAACGTCCAGTATTGGGCCCCTACTTAAACAAGATGGTCCTACACAGATGACAACAAGGGGAAAATGAGTGAGCTACTCAAGTCCCAAATGACTCAGTTTTTAGCAAGCCGCTAACCAGACTGAGAGTCGAAGATCAAAAAGAATTTTTTATGAGAGAGCCACAAAAATTTGATTAAACACAAAGCCTATCGATGTTACCCTGACGCCAAATGCTTCGAACAGGCGATAAATGACATGCCCTGCACTCTGCCCCAGGGCCAGACTCATGGAACTCTGGTTCATCAAGAACTGCAAAAAGCCCCTATCACGAGCCTTTTCCATCCTATGGAGAGGGAGCATGGACACGGGGGTGTCCACAGTTACTAAAAACAACAGACATAGCCCACTCCCCCAAAGGGGGCAGTAAAGCAACAGCAAAGAATACAGCCCAAATTAGCACTAACACCCCGTATCATAAAAATCTTTGAAAAGGGTCCTAAGAAGCAAGATCACCACGCATCTAGAAACCCATCGTTACACAACCAGGGCAACATGGGTTTGAACAGGTCGCTCTGTCTGTCTCAACTATTGGACCACTACGACAAGGTCCTAAATGCACTAGAAGACAAAAAGAATGCAGATGAAATATATACAGACTTTGCAAAAGCCTTCGACAAGTGTGACCATGGCGTAATAGCGCACAAAAATGCGTGTCTAAAGGAATAACAGGAAAGTAGGTCGATGGATCTATAATTTCCTCACTAACAGAAACAGAGAGTAGTCGTCAACGAGTAAAGTCCCAGGCAGCTACGGTGAAAAGCTCTGTTCCACAAGGCACAGTACTCGCTCCCATCTTGTTCCTCATCCTTATATCCGACATAGACAAGGATGTCAGCCACAGCACCGTGTCTTCCTTTGCAGATGACAACCCCAATCGCATGACAGTGTCTTCCATTGCAGACACTGGCAAAGCTCCAGGCAGACATCAACCAAATCTTTCAGTGGGCTGCAGAAAAAAATATGAAGTTCAAAAGATGAGAAATTTCAATTACTCAGATATGGTAAACATGAGGAATTAAAACTTCATCAGAGTACAAAACAAATTCTGGCCACAAAATAGAGCGAAACACCAACGTCAAAGACCCGGGAGTGATTTATGTCGGAGGATCTCACCTTCAAGGACCATAACATTGTTATCAATCGCATCTGCTAGAAAAATGACAGGATGGGTAATGAGAACCTTCAAACTAGGGAGGCCAAGCCCATGATGACACTCTTCAGGTCACTTGTTCTATCTAGGCTGGAATTTTGCTGCACACTAACGCACTTTCAAGCAGGTGAAATTGCCGACCTAGAAAATTTTACAGAGAACTTTCACGGCGCGCATAATGGAGATTTAAAAAACCTCAATTATTGGGAGCGCTTGAGGTTCCTAAACCTGTATTCCCTGGAACGCAGGAGGGAGAGATTTCATGATTATATACACCTGGAAAAACCTAGAGGGACTAGTACCGAACTTGCACACGAAATTCACTCACTACGAAAGCAAAAGACTTTGGGAGACGATGCACCGTTCCCCCCCAAAGAAAAGCAGGGGTGTCACTAGCACGTTAAGAGACCATACAATAAATGTCAGGGGCCCGAGACTGTTCAATTTCCTCGAGCACACATAAGGGGGTTACCAACGGGCCCTGGCAGTCTTTAAGCTGGCACTGGACAAGCACCTAAGTCAGTTCCGGATCAGCCGGCTGTGGCTCGTATGTTGGTTTGCGTGCAGCCAGCAGCAACAGCCTGGTTTTATCAGGCTCTGATCCAACCCGGAGGCCTGGTCTCAGACCGGGCCGCGGGGCGTTGACCCCCGGAACTCTCTCCAGGTAAACTCCCGGTATAACTGTGTCTAGCTTAGGAATAATTATTAGGAGAGAAGTAATAATGAAAATGATTGTTATAGGAATGCAGTTAGAAGCCTGGTAGATCTATAACCCACTATGATAACATGAACGTAGATAAGTATGTTTATGGAGCAAAATTGCAATGTGAAAGACTGATGATGTTGTAGTGGCCAGGCTTAGGCTTGGTTACAAGTACTTCTGGCAGTTTGGGAGACACACAGATGATGATCAAACTAAATGTAAATTATGTGATCAGGCATATGGTCACTCTCTTGAACACTATGTGCTTAATTGTCCCTTATTGAGGAATACAGAGACAGACAGTATAATAACCTATGTGACATGTCAAGATATCTTATTAATGAAAATAAGATACCAGATATACTAAGCAAATTTCCTAAATTTGCTTGTAACAGATAAGTGAACTATAGATATGTAGATATAAATCCATATGTATTCCTGTTAACCCTTTGGGGCCTAGTTCCTAGGCCTTTGTGTATCCATATGCTCTCGCGCTACCGTCCACAGGATGGATATGGGGTGCACAATAAACTAGCCACTTCGGTGGCAAAATCTAATCTAATCATTATGTACATAACAGTAAATGAACAAAGATAATTTTTATTTATCAGTTAGACAAGTAGGAATTTGGGACACCTTGGTCGCAAAAAATGTCCCCCTTCGATACCTACCACTGTCATATCCACAAGTTGCTCTGGACCTATTATAAATAAAAGATACATCACCAGGAATTCTGGTAAATATATAAATTTGTGGATGTATATTCAAAATAATAAAATGATTATCTATATATATTTTTAAATTATATATTTTATATATATTTTATTTTATAATATAAATATATATATATTATATAAAATATATATATATATATATATATATATATATTATATTATATATATATATATAAAAATATATACACACACACATATACATAACAGGAAGAGAATATCTTTTAAAATCACTCACCAATTTGACTGGAGATTAAGGTGCATCATACTCAGAAAACCTCACTAACTAAATTTATGAAAATACTGGCCAGAATTATAACATAAATCTAAATAGCTTATCTGAGGTTCCTGGAGCTGTCTTGTCCTGTCGTCTGATATCTAAGTTATGCAGGAAAGCACATCCAACAATTTCGCCTCCTATTTGAGAGGTGTCAACACAATTTTACCTCTAGAGCACAAAAATTCTTCACATTATTAACAAATGTCTGTTACTCTCAATTCAAAATAAACAACAATGACGAGTGTCCTGCACAGGCATACCCAGGGTATGTGTGATGACTGCTGTTGCCACCAGGGCACTTGTGATGACTGCTGTCACCACAAGGGCACTTGTGATGACTGCTGTCACCACCAGGGCACTTGTGATGATGTGTCACCCTAGGGCACATGTGATTAATGTCACTACCAGGGCACATGTGATGACTTTATGTCGTCACCAGGGGATGTGTGTGACTGTGTCACCACCAGGGAGTTTTGATTACTGTGTCCACCACCAGGGCACGTGGGTTTGGACTGGTGTCATCACCAGGCATGTGTGTGATGATGTCACCACCAGGCAATGTGATAACTGATGTCAACCACCAGGGCACGTGTGATGACTGATTGTCACCACCAGGCCACGTGTTTTACTGAGTTACCTGGAGAGAGTTCCGGGGGTCAAATGCCCCCGTGGCCTGGTCTGTGACAGGCCTCCTGGTGGTTTAGAGCCTGATCAACCAGGCTGTTACTGCTGGCTGCACGCAGCCACAGCCCGGCTGGTCAGGTACCGACTTTAGGTGCTTCTCCAGTGCCAGCTTGAAGACGCCAGGGTCTATTGGTAATCTCCCTTATGTATGCAGGGAGGCAGTTGAACATCTTTGGGCCCCTGACCCCTTATTGTGTTGTCTCTTAACGTGCTAGTGACACCCCTGCTTTTCATTGGGGGGGATGTTGCATCGTCTGCAGAGTCTTTTGCTTTCATAGGGAGTGATTTTCGTGTGCAAGTTTGGTACTAGTCCCTCTAGGATTTTCCAGGTGTATGTAATCATGTATCTCTCTCGCCTGCATTCCAAGGGAGTACAGGTTCAGGAACTTCAAGCGCTCCCTCTAACTGAGATGTTTTATCACCGTTATGTGCGCCGTGAAGGTTCTCTGTACATTTTCGTTGGTAAGGTATTTAAATCTCCTGTGGAAAATTGCATTTATCTGAATGTAGCTCATTATGTACATAACAGCAAATGATAACAAAGATAATTATTATTTATCAGAGTTACATAGACAAGTAGGAATTTGGGACACCTAGGTCACAAAAATGTACCCCTTCGATACCTACCACTGTCATATCCACAAGTTGCTCTGGACCTATTAATTATCAAATGAAAAATACATCACCAGGAATGCTGGTAAATATATAAATTTGTGGACTGTATATTAAAAATAGTAGTAGGTTGGTAGACAGCAACCACCCAGGGAAGTACTACCGTCCTGCCAGATGACTGTGAAACAAAAACCTGTAACTGTTTTGCATGATGGTAGGATTGCTGGTTTCTTTTTCTGTCTCATAAACACGCTAAGATAACAGGGATATCTTGCTACTCCTACTTACACTTTGGTCACACTTCACAGACACGCACATGCATATATATATATATAAAATACATCTAGATTTTTTCCTTTTTCTAAATGCTCTTGTTTTTTTTTTTTTCTAGTGTCCATGGGGAAGTTTGGGAAAAGAATCTTTCCTCCGTAAGCCATTTC
The DNA here is from genome assembly GCF_026875155.1 of Cherax quadricarinatus. Lineage (NCBI taxonomy): Eukaryota > Metazoa > Arthropoda > Malacostraca > Decapoda > Parastacidae > Cherax > Cherax quadricarinatus. The sequence goes on along the minus strand of NC_069399.1, from coordinate 129,456,773 downwards.
GTGTCGTATGAGGCGACTAAAATGCCGGGAGCAATGGGCTAGTAACCCCTTTTTCCTGTATACAATTACTAAAAAAGAGAAGAAGAAAAACTTTATAAAACTGGGTTGCTTAAAAGTGCGTGGATGTAGTGCGGATGACAAGAAACAGATGATTTGATGTTATGAAAAGAAAAGAAGTTGGGTGTCCTGGCCCTAAGCGAAACAAAACTGAAGGGGGTAGGAGAGTTTCAGTGGGGGGGAAATAAATGGGATTAAATCTGGAGTATCTGAGAGAGTTTTGAGCAAAGGAAGGGTAGCAGTTAATGTTAAAAGATCAGTTATGGAAGGAGAAAGAGAATATGAATGTGTTTAAATTCAAGAATTATGTGGATTAAAATAAAAAGGGTTTGGGTGCGAGAAGTGGGTCAAAAATAAGCGTGTATGCACCTGGAGAAGAGAGGAATGCAGAGGAGAGAGAGAGATTTTGGGAGATGTTAAGTGAATGTATGGAGCCTTTGAACCAAGTGAGAGGGGTAATTGTGGTAGGGGACTTGAATGCTAAAGTAGGAGAAAAATTTTAGAGAGGGTGTGGTAAGGGAAGTTTGGGGTGCCAGGTGTAAATGATAATGGGAGCCCTTTGAAATTTAACTTTGTATAGAAAGGGGTTTAGTTATAGGTAATACATATTTAAGAAAAAGAGGAAAAATAAGTATACACGATATGATGTAGGGCGAAATGACAGTAGTTTGTTGGATTATGTATTGGTAGATAAAAGACTGTTGAGTTAGACTTCAGGATGTACATGTTTATAGAGGGGCACAGATATATCAGATCACTTTCTAGTTGTAGCTACACTGAGAGTAAAAGGTAGATGGGATACAAGGAGAATAGAAGCATCAGGGAAGAGAGAGGGAAAGGGTTTTAAAACTAAAAGAGGAGGCAGTTAGGGTAAGATATAAACAGCTATTGGAGGATAGATGGGCTAATGAGAGCATAGGCAATGGGGTCGAAGAGGTATGGGGTAGGTTTTAAAAATGTAGTGTTAGAGTGTTCAGCAGAAGTTTGTGGTTACAGGAAAGTGGGGCAGGAGGGAAGAGGAGCGATTGGTGGAATGATGATGTAAAGAGAGTAGTAAGGGAGAAAAAGTTAGCATATGAGAAGTTTTTACAAAGTAGAAGTGATGCAAGGAGGAAGAGTATATGGAGAAAAAGAGAGAAGTTAAGAGAGTGGTGAAGCAATGTAAAAAGAGAGCAAATGAGAGAGTGGGTGAGATGTTATCAACAAATTTTGTTGAAAATAAGAAAAAGTTTTGGAGTGAGATTAACAAGTTAAGAAAGCCTAGAGAACAAATGGATTTGTCAGTTAAAAATAGGAGAGGAGAGTTATTAAATGGAGAGTTAGAGGTATTGGGAAGATGGAAGGAATATTTGAGGAATTGTTAAATGTTGATGAAGATAGGGAAGCTGTGATTTCGTGTATAGGGCAAGGAGGAATAACATCTTGTAGAGTGATGGAAGAGCCAGTTGTGAGTGTGGGGGAAGTTCGTGAGGCAGTAGGTAAAATGAAAGGGGGTAAGGCAGCCGGATTGATGGGATAAAGATAGAAATGTTAAAAGCAGGTGGGGATATTGTTTTGGAGTGGTTGGTGCAATTATTTAATAATGTATGGAAGAGGCTAAGTGTACCTAGGGATTGGCAGAGAGCATGCATAGTTCCTTTGTATAAAGGCAAAGGGGATAAAAGAGAGTGCAAAAATTATAGGGGGATAAGTCTGTTGAGTGTACCTGGTAAAGTGTATGGTAGAGTTATAATTGAAAGAATTAAGAGTAAGACGGAGAATAGGATAGTAGATGAACAAGGAGGCTTTAGGAAAGGTAGGGGGTGTGTGGACCAGGTGTTTACAGTGAAACATATAATGTGAACAGTATTTAGATAAGGCTAAAGAGGTCTTTGTGGCATTTATGGATTTGGAAAAGGCGTATGACAGGGTGGATAGGGGGGCATGTGGCAGATGTTGCAAGTGTATGGTGTTAGGAGGTAGGTTACTGAAAGCAGTGAAGAGTTTTTACGAGGATAGTGAGGCTCAAGTTAGAGTATGTAGGAAAGAGGGAAATTTTTTCCCAGTAAAAGTAGGCCTTAGACAAGGATGTGTGATGTCACCGTGGTTGTTTAATATATTTATAGATGGGGTTGTAAGAGAAGTAAATGCGAGGGTCTTGGCAAGAGGCGTGGAGTTAAAAGATAAAGAATCACACACAAAGTGGGAGTTGTCACAGCTGCTCTTTGCTGATGACACTGTGCTCTTGGAGATTCTGAAGAGAAGTTGCAGCGATTGGTGGATGAATTTGGTAGGGTGTGCAAAAGAAGAAAATTAAAGGTGAATACAGGAAAGAGTAAGGTTATGAGGATAACAAAAAGATTAGGTGATGAAAGATTGAATATCAGATTGGAGGGAGAGAGTATGGAGGAGGTGAACGTATTCAGATATTTGGGAGTGGACGTGTCAGCGGATGGGTCTATGAAAGATGAGGTGAATCATAGAATTGATGAGGGAAAAAGAGTGAGTGGTGCACTTCGGAGTCTGTGGAGACAAAGAACTTTGTCCTTGGAGGCAAAGAGGGGAATGTATGAGAGTATAGTTTTACCAACGCTCTTATATGGGTGTGAAGCGTGGGTGATGAATGTTGCAGCGAGGAGAAGGCTGGAGGCAGTGGAGATGTCATGTCTGAGGCAATGTGTGGTGTGAATATAATGCAGAGAATTCGTAGTTTGGAAGTTAGGAGGAGGTGCGGGATTACCAAAACTGTTGTCCAGAGGGCTGAGGAAGGGTTGTTGAGGTGGTTCGGACATGTAGAGAGAATGGAGCGAAACAGAATGACTTCAAGAGTGTAATCAGTCTGTAGTGGAAGGAAGGCGGGGTAGGGGTCGGCCTAGGAAGGGTTGGAGGGGAGGGGGTAAAGGAGGTTTTGTGTGCGAGGGGCTTGGACTTCCAGCAGGCATGCGTGAGCGTGTTTGATAGGAGTGAATGGAGACAAATGGTTTTTAATACTTGACGTGCTGTTGGAGTGTGAGCAAAGTAACATTTATGAAGGGATTCAGGGAAACCGGCAGGCCGGACTTGAGTCCTGGAGATGGGAAGTACAGTGCCTGCACTCTGAAGGAGGGGTGTTAATGTTGCAGTTTAAAAACTGTAGTGTAAAGCACCCTTCTGGCAAGACAGTGATGGAGTGAATGATGGTGAAAGTTTTTCTTTTTCGGGCCACCCTGCCTTGGTGGGAATCGGCCGGTGTGATAATAAAATAAAATAAAATATATATACACAATTACATAACAGAAGGAAAATATATCTTAATATCACTCACCAATTTGACTGCAGATTAATGTGTATCATACTCAGAAAACCTCACTCTAACTAAATCTATGAAAATAATGCTGGCCAGAATTACTCACAAATCTAGAGAGCTTATCTGAGGTTCCTGGAGCTGTCTTGTCAAGTCGTCTGATATCTCAAGTTATGCAGGAATGCACATCCACCAATTTCACCTCCTATTTGAGAGGTGTCAACACAATTTTAACCTCTAGAGCACGAAAAATTCTTCCCATTATACCAACGTTTGTACAAAATTCAAAACCAAGATGGCGAGTCTCGTCTGCGCAGACGCAGGCTTTCCGTTTTCTATGACATAAATATTATTAAATACAGTATGGCCATCTATTTACATATAAATACTGAATTTCTGGAACATATGTACAGTATTTTCCACACTGCGGCCGGCCAGAGTTCGTTGCTAAACGACTCAAATTGCTCATTTGACAATGGTGGAGGACCTGGGTACATATAGCATCTGGCATCCACACGGCGACATATTACACAAGAGTGAGCATGGACACGGGGGTCGTCCCACAGTTACTAAAAACAACAGACATAGCCCCACTCCACAAAGGGGGCAGTAAAGCAACAGCAAAGAACTACAGACCGATAGCACTAACATCCCATATCATAAAAACCTTTGAAAGAGTCCTAAGAAGCAAGATCACCACCCATCTAGAAACCCATCAGTTACACAACCCAGGGCAACATGGGTTTAGAACAGGTCGCTCCTGTCTGTCTCAACTATTGGATCACTACGACAAGGTCCTAGATGCACTAGAAGACAAAAAGAATGCAGATGTAATATATACAGACTTTGCAAAAGCCCTTTGACAAGTGTGACCATGGCGTAATAGCGCACAAAATGCGTGCTAAAGGAATAACAGGAAAAGTCAGTCGATGGATCTATAATTTCCTCACTAACAGAACACAGAGAGTAGTAGTCAACAGAGTAAAGTCCGAAGCAGGCAAGGTGAAAAGCTCTGTTCCACAAGGCACAGTACTCGCTCCCATCTTGTTCCTCATCCTCATATCTGACATAGACAAGGATGTCAGCACAGCACCGTGTCTTCCTTTGCAGATGACACCCGAATCTGCATGACAGTGTCTTCCATTGCAGACACTGCAAGGCTCCAGGCGGACATCAACCAAATCTTTCAGGTGGCTGCAGAAAACAATATGAAGTTCAACGATGAGAAATTTCAATTACTCAGATATGGCAAAACACGAGGAAATTAAATCATAGGTTAATACCATTCCTCTCCAGGTGCAGTGTTCGCCTTTGGTTAATGCATTATCTAATTCATACTTCGGTAAAGAAGGCAATCACTCTCATCAATATGTGGCTCATAAAATTAATCTGTTTCAACATTTCTTCAGAAGTACTCTCTATTTTCTTTCTAATATGAGATGTAGGCTTTCATGACCTGGATGTTTTTTTGGACCAGTCATGTTGAGGTCATTTGCTTTTTCAAGAGAAAGGGAGATGGAGCCAACATTGGCCAGGTCTTTTTCTCCTGGTTATTTTTTATACCTTTCAAGCCAAACTCAAAGGGTGTGTGGACCTATTTATTTAATCATCTAACAAACTGTTCCCATTCCTGTTTGCCTAAGTTCTTCCTTTTATTCCTTGCATTTGTTAGGTGCAGCTTGGAAAGCGTTCTGAAGCAGGTCTGGGGTTTCTACATTCACGGTATACTTCAATCTCCTAGTTTCTTTTTATTGAAATACGAGGACGTTACCTGTGATTTCATAAACCTGTATAGGTACCAGCAGTCGCAATATACACAACGAGAAGCAATTATTACTACAGAAAAAGCGTCCTTCCCAAAAATTTGCACCAGTCAACTATGTGATATATAGCCATTTATTGTGGTGGGAGACCGGAAAAATCAAAAATAGAAAAGCCAGACTACAGCGATTGATAAACAAAGAGGTCGACTGTACGTCATTGTAGGAGCTGAGCATATTCACCGGGCTCTTCAACACGCAAGTTATAATTTTGTATCAGTAAATCATACATATTACTCGGGTGGATTTAATTTCAGTAGATCCTTCATGTGTTAGCTCAAATCACCGAACAGATGTTTTAATTAAGTGACCCAATGATCAGAGCAGATCGACTGCCGGTTCGGAACCCTTGACTGGTCCGAACCCTTGACATGGTCCGAACGGGACTGGTTTCAAAACAGTTTCGTTGGACCAATAAAGTCAGGACTGTAAACGGATGGGTTTGTAGGCGCCCTTTAAACCACAAACATTAAAAATCAGGAAACGTGACGGTAGCTGTCATATACTAAAAGAGTTTAGAAACAGAAATACCAAATAGCTAGAGCTTCATTTAAGGTTATTAATATAATATTCAAGAGGTTGCTAGTAGAATTGCAGTAAATCAACAATTCAAATCATATGAAGCTTTGTGTAGTCTGTGGTCTGTCATACAACGGGCTTCCACTTGGTAAATTGTCATTTTTGTGGAAATTGGTGTCACGGCTCCTGTGCAGATATCCCAGAAAACTAGCTTCAAGCAGTATTAAATACTGAGGAAGGTGTTTTGGTATGCCAAATGAGGAATATCTGTGGCTATCTAATCACAAGCGGTATTATAAAGAGGATAACAATCAAAGTGCTTTCATAGAAAACCTGGAAGCTTTCTACAACAGATGGGATGCAACTTCCCAGCAATTCCAGGAACAGCTGTTAAAAATTGACCCTGTCTGGAAAAAATCTTCCGCTCCTGCACCCAACATATTGCTCTGGGGGATTTCAACTTTAAGGCACCTTAATGGTGGAAGATAGCAAATAAGTTTGTTGCAGAAATAACACCTGGAGGCAGCTCTGATGAAAACTCACCACTCAACACGAGCTTTTAAATCTCTGCACAAAATTCATTTAAAACCAGCAAATAATAGAGCCTACTAGATGGAGAATTACACTAGACTCATATTCTTAACAAATGTGATCTGATAAGAAATGTCACCATATCAAAAACAATATACTAAGATCACAACAAAATTTGAGGTTCAGACATTGTATGCGTGGGCCCCAGACCGACAAAATGAGGACTAGTCCACGAGGAGCAGTCACCAAATTTCAACTTCAATAACAAAAACATAAAGTGGGACAAGTAAACCAAGTCCTAACCGATATAAGACTGGAAGATATACTAAGTACACAAGACCCAAACTTATGCCTAGAACAGATTAACTCGGTGGCACTCGTTGTATGCACAAGGCTTATTCCTCTAGAAAAAGGAGGAGTTGATGTAAAAATAGAAAGAGAAAGGCGCTCCCTTTACACGGCTACGGAAAAGAATAACTGAGCGGCCCTAAAGAGGTCAAAATATCTGAAATGCGCAGGGAGGACACTGGTCAGAGAAATAGCACAGCATTCGAACTTAAGCTAAAGAATCCTTTAGGAGTCAGGAATCGCGGGATGAACTAAAAGCCATAAATGAAATACGAAAGAAACCCAAAGTATATTCATCTCCTATGCCAATCAAAAAATCGAGAACCAACGTCAGTATAGGGCCCCTACTAAACAAGATGGGTCCTACAGCAGATGACAGCAAGGAAATGTGTGAGTACTCAAGTCCCAATATGACTCAGTTTTTAGAAGCGCTAGCTAACCAGACTGAGAGTCGAAGACAAAATAATATTTTTTATGAGAGAGCACAAAAAATTTATTAACACAAGCCTAATCCGATGTTCTCTGACGCCAAATGACTTCGAACAGGCGATAAATATAAATAATAATGAATGCCCATGCCTCTGCCCCCAGGCCAGACTCATGGTACTCTGTGTTCATCCAAGAACTGCAAGAAGCCCCTTTCACGAGCCTTTTCCATCCTATGGAGATGGTGCATGGACTCGGGGGGTCGTCCCACAGTTACTAAAAACAACAGACCTAGCCCACTCCAAAGGGGGCAGTTAAAGCAACAGCAAAGAATACAGAACAATAGCACTAACATCCATATCATTAAAATTCTTTGAAAGGGGTCCTAAGAAGCAAGATCACCACGCATCTAGAAAACCCATCAGTTACACATCCAGGGCTACATGGTGTTTTAGAACAGGTCGCTCCTGTCTGTCTCAACTATTGGTCCACATAGACAAGGTCCTTAATGCACTAGAGACAAAAAGAAGGCAGTGTAATATATACAGACTTTGCAAAGCTTCGACATGTCGTGACCCATGGCCGTTTAATAGCGCACTAAAGGCGCGCCTCTAAGGATTAACAGGAAATGTCGGTCGATGATCTATAATTTCCTCACTAACAGAACACTGAGAGTAGTCTTCAACGGAGTAAAGTCCGGGCACTACGGTGAAAGCCTGTTCCACAAGGCCACAGTACTCGCTCCATCATGTTCATCATCCTTATATCGACATAGACAAGGATGTCAGCAACTGGCACGTGTTCCTTCCTTTGCAGATGGAACCCGAGATTCTGATGACAGTGTCTTCATTGCAGACCACTGCAAAGCTCCAGGCAGACATCAACCAATATCTTTCAGTGGGCTGCAGAAAACAATTTGAAGTTCATCGATGAAATTCAATTACTCAGATATGGTAAACATGAGGAAAATTAAATCGTAATCAGAGTACAAAACAATTCAGGCCACATAATAGAGCGAAAACACCAAACGGTCAAAGACTGGGAGTGATCATGTCGGAGGATCTCACCTTCTAGGACATAACATTGTATCCATTCGCATCTGCTAGAAAAAATGACAGGATGGATAATGAGAACTTCAAAATAGGGAGGCCAAGCCCATGATGACCTCTTCAGGTCAATTGTTCTATCTAGGTCGGAAATATTGCTGCACACTGTCTTGTGTACTGGTCCTGTGAGGGAGCAGCAGTCAGATAATCGGCACCTCCTCTAGGGGCCCTTAACAACAACAACAACATGTTTTGGTGTGGTCATGAGGCAACTACCACATGGTGTTGTGATATCTCTTTAGACTTTATCATTTATCTGCGATTGCCAGATTACAGGGTGAGTTTAAATATGTGGCCTGTAGTTATACCTTTTCTTCTTGACTAGGCAAGACATCACCATCCTGTAGAAAGCCATTATTTTGATGTACTGTCATTTTATTTTTTATTTGAGAAGTCTAGAAGATTCTATGTTCAATTAAAGCTAGAGATTAAGGCCTGTGTTTTCTATCACATCTCACACTAACAGAACCTTTCAAGGAGGTGAAATTGCCGACCTAGAGTAATGTACAGAGAAACTTTTCACGGCGCGCATAACGGAGATAAAACACTCAAGTATTGGGGAGCGCTTGAGGTTCCTAAACCTGTATTCCCTGGAACGCAGGAGGTGAGATACATTGATTTTATTAACACCTGGGAAAATCCTAGAGGGTACTAGTACCGAACTTGCACACGGAAAATCACTCGATTCGAAAGCAAAGACTTGGAGCGATGCTCCATCCCCCCAATGAAAAGCAGGGGTGTCACTAGCACGTTAAGAGACCATACAATAAGTGTCAGAGGGGCCGACGGACTGTTCAACTGCCTCCCAGCACCAATAAGGGGGTGATTACAACAGACCCCTGCAGTCTTCAAGCTGGCACTGGCAAGCACCTAAAGTCAGTTCCGGATCTGCCGGGCTGTGCTCGTTTGTTGGTTTGCGTGCAGCCAGGCAGCAACAGCTGGGTTAGATAGGCTCTGATCCACCAGGAGGCCTGGTCTCAGACCGGGCCGCGGGGGCGTTGACCCCGGACTCTCTCCAGGGTTAAACTCCAGGTAAAATAAAAAGTCGGGCTAAATGGTACTTGCCCTTGATACTGGAATGTAGTCACAAACTGTAAGGCTGGGGTGATGTCCTGGTTAGTCAGAAATGTGGGGTGATAGTGCTGTCCTGGGAGACAGTAATGGTGAAAGCTGGAGGTGCTGTCCTGGGAGTACAGAAATGGTGAAGCTGGAGATTACTGTCTGGGAGTCAGTGAATGTGAAGCTGGAGGGATTTTGTACAGGTAGTCGGGAATTTAGCAGGAAGGAATTAATATAAATGACTCATAGAGGACAGGAGCCATAGTAGGGAAACAAGTGTAGTCAAAGATAGATTTTAAAACCAATATTGCAAAACTAGAAATACCGCGGAAATAGCAACAAGAGGACTCCCCAAAATAGCAATTAGTGAGGATTTATAATTACCAAAAAAATAACTGGGAGGGAGCTCATTGTTGGTGCTAGGGTGGAATAGGAGTAAAGACAGGGAAACATGCACAACAGAGAATACAGTCACAGAAACCCAAGCAAACGGAACCAAGCCTGTGCACATACTATGCACTTGGTATATGCTGGCATGGGAAATCTGGATAAAAAGATGGGACATGCAACTATGACCACCCTAGAAAATGTCATGCCATATGACAAACAGGAAATGCAAACTCCCTTCAGTAAGCTTTTTCACCCTGAATGTGTACTCTTCAGTTCAGGAAAGACTGGTGCTATAACTTAAAATTGCAGGCATACAATCTTTAAAGGGGGACAAAAAGATACAAAACATCCAGGCCATGGGAAAACCTTGGGTAGCCACAGCCACTCAAGAGGGAGAGGTTTTTTTAGTGCCAGGAAGGAAAAAAAATGGCAGGAAATTGGGCAGGAATATTCGTTCACCATATCCAGTCATTGCCTGGAGTGGAACCACAGTGGATGGCCTCCAATCCAATAACCTCACAGATTCAGAACTAATGCCGGAAAAAAAAATCCCCCAGTACCAACAATACACCAGTCGATATCATTCTTCTTTGCAATATACAGGGTCTATAAGTGAACAAACAACAAAATACATTTCATCCGTGGGACTGCTGCAGAGGCAAAGGCAAATGTTCGCGGCTTTCACTGAGACCCACATAAAGGATCACTTGGACAACGAAATATGGATCCCCAGGTTACAACTATACAGTGTGACAGAGGTGAACAGGCAAAAAAGGGGGGGATTGGCTGTAAAATTGCAGGTCACTTGTTTTGCACAGAAACTGCTTAATGCCTCAAATGACATAGTGGAAGTTTTAGCAGTAAAGGTCGTGTTACCAAAACCTAGTCATTGTGGTAGTCTTACAAGCCTCCGGATGCAACATCCCAGCAATTCAGGAATCGCTGGTAAAAATTGACCCACTGTCTGGAAAATCTTCAGCTCTGCACCCACATCTGCTTCGGGGGGATTTCAACTTAAGGAACCTAAAATGGAGGAATTATAAGCAAATATTATTGTTGCAGTAATAACACCAGGAGGCAGCTCTGATGAAAACTCTCACACACGAGCTTTTAAATTTGCACAAATTCAAATTTAAACCAGCAAATAATAGTGGCCTACTAGGGTCTGGAGAATACATAGACCTCATCGTCACTAACATGATGATCTGATAAGAAATGTCACCATATCAAAAACTAAATACTCAGAATCACAAATAATTGAGGTTCAGACATGTATGCGTGGAGACCCAGACCGACAAAATGAGACTAGTCACGAGGGGCATTCACCAATTCAACTTCAATAACAAACCATAAAGTGGACCAAGTAAACCAAGTCCTAACCGATATTAAGCTGGGGAAGATATTCTAAGCAACACAGACCCAAAACTATGCTAGAACAGTTAACTCGGTGGCACTCGATGTATGCAAAGGCTTATTCCATCTAAGGAAAAAAGGAGGAGTAGATGTAAAATAGAAAGAGACAGGCGACTCCCTTTTACAGGCCGACGGAAAAAAAAGAATAAACAGAGCGGGCTCTAAAAAGAGGTCAATATATATCTGAATGCGCAGGGAGACACTGGTCAGAGAAATACGCAAGCATCGAACTTAAGCTAAAAGAATCCTTTAGGAGTCAGGAAATCGCGGGGAAGAACTAAAGCCATTAATGAAATCGAAAGAAACCAAAAGTATTTCTTCTCCTATGCCAAATCAAAATCGAGAAACAACGTTTCCTGTATTGGGCCCCATACTTAACAAGGTTGGGTCCTAACACAGATGACAGCAGGAAATGACGTGAGCTACTCAAGTCCCAATAGACTCAGTTTTTAGCAAGGCCGCTTAAGAAAGCTAACCCAGACTGAGAGTAGAAGATCAAAATGTTAATTTTTTATGAGTGAGCCACAAAATTTGATTAACACAAGCCTTTCCGATGTTATCATGACGCCAAATGATTCGTACAGGCGATAAATGACATGCCATGCACTTGCCCCAGGGCCAGGACTTCATTGGTACTCTGTGTTCATCAAGAACTGCAAGAAGCCCTATCACGAGCCTTTTTCCATCCTTGGTGAGGGAGCCATGGACACGGGGGGTTCGTCCACGTTACTAAAAAAACATACAGACTTAGCCCCACTCCACATATGGGGGCAGGTAAAGGCAACAGCAAAGCAACTACAGACCAATTAGCACTAAACATCCCTTCATAAAAAATTTTGAAAGGGTCCTAAGAAGCACAGATCACCACGCATCTAGAAACCATCAGTTTCACAACCCAGGGCAACATGGGTTTAGAACAGGTCGCTCCTGTCTGCTCAACTATGGACCACTACGACATGGTCTAAATGCATAGAAGACAAAAAGAATGCAGATGTAATATACAGACTTTGCAAAAGCCTTTCGACTAGTGTTGACCTGGCCGTTAATAGCGCACAAAATGCGCGCTATAGGAATAACAGGAAAGTTCGGTCGATGGATCAATAATTTCTCACTACAGAACAGGGAGTAGGTCGTCAACATGAGTAAGTCCGAGGAGCTACGGTGATAAAGCTCTGTTCCACAAGGTCACCAGTACTCGCTCCCATCTTGTTCCTATCCTTTTATCACATAGACAAGGATGTCAGACACCAGCACCGTGTCTTCCTTTGCAGATGACCCCGAATCTGCATGGACAGTGTCTTCATTGCAGACATGCAAAGATCCAGGCAGGACATCAACCATATCTTTCAGGTGGGCTGCCAGAAAACAATCTGAAGTTCAACGATGAGAAAGAAATTTCATTACTCAGATCTGGTAAACATGAGGAAATTAAATCGTCATCAGAGTACAAACAAATCTGGGCCAAAATATAGAAGCGAAAACACCAACGTCATAGACCTGGGAGTGTTCATGTCGGAGGATCTCACATTCAAGGACCTATAAACATTGTATCAATCGCATCTGCTAGAAAATGACAGGATGGATTAATGTAGAACCTTCTAAAACTAGGGAGGGGCCAAAGCCCGTGATGACCACTCTTCAGGGTCACGTGTTCTATTCCTAGGCTGGATTATTGCTGCCACACTGTAGTGATACTTGTCCTGTGAGAAGCAGCAGCAGGATAAGACTGCACCACCTAGGGGCCCTTACAACACAACAACAGTTTGGTGTGCGTCATGGGCACCAAAACATGGTGTGTGTTTCTCTTATACTTTATCCATTTATCGGCGATGCAGATTACATGGTGAGTTTAATTATGTGGCTGTAGTTGTAAACTTTTCTCTTGACATATGCAAGACTCACCATCCCTGTAGAAGCCATTATTAGATGTACTATTCATTATATTTTTGTTGTTGAAGAGTTCTATGAAGATTCTATGTTCAATAAAGCTAGGATATGGCCTGTGTTTCTATCACACACACTACTAAACAGCACCTTTTAAGGCAGGAGATGAAATTGCCCCGACTAGAAATTGTACATGAGACTTTCACGGCCGCGCCATAACGGAGATACATCACCTCAATTATTGGGGCGCTCTTGAGGTTCCTATACCTGTATTCCTGGTACGCAGGAGGGAGAGATACCATGATTATATACACCTGGAAAATCCTAGAGGGACTAGTACGAACTTGCACACGAAAAATCACTCATTACGAAAGCTTAAGACTTGGCAGACGATGCCCCATCCCCCCAATGAAAAAGCAGGGTGTCACTGGCCGTTATGAGACCATACAATAGTGTCAGGGGCCCGAGACTGTTTGAACTGCTCCCAGCACACATTAAGGGGGGATTACCAACAGACCCCTGGCAGTCTGTCAAGCTTGGCAATGGACAAGACCTAAAGTCAGTTCCGGATCAGCCGGGCTGTAGCTCGTTAGTTGGTTTGCGTGCAGCCAGCAGCAACTGCTGGTTGATCAGGCTCGATCCACCAGGAAGGACCTGGTCTCAGACCGGGCCGCGGGGGCGTTGGACCCCGGAACTCTCTCCAGGGTAAACTCCAGGTAAACATTTATAAAGTCTGGGCTGAATGGTACTGCCTCTTGATATGGCCATGTAGTCACAAACTGTAAGGCTGGAGGTGATGTCCATGGTAGTCAGTAAATGTGGGGCTGATTTTGCTGTCCTGGGAGACAGTATGGTGAAGCTGGAGGTGCTGTCCAGGGTGACAGAAATGGTGAAGTGGAGATATGGCAGGGGAGACAGTAATGGTTCCCCAAGCTGGAGATTTTGTCCCAGGTAGTCGGGAATTATACGCAGAAGGAATACATATAAATGACCTTCATAGAGGGACAGGAGCCATATACGGGAAACAAGTGTAGTCAAAGATAAGATAAAACCAATATGCAAACTAGGAAATTTACCGCAGGAAATAGCAAACAACGAGGAACTCCAATAGCAATAGTGAGGATAAAAATTACCAAAAACAATGGTGGGAGCTCCATTGTTGGTGCTAGGGAGGATAGGAGTAAGAAAGGGAAACATGCCCAACAGAGATACAGTCACCAGAAACCCAAGGCAAACGGAAACCAAGCTGTGCCACATTACTATGCACTTGGTTATCTGCTGGCATGGGTATCTGGATAAAAACAGATGGGACATGCAACTATGGACCAACCTAGAAAATGTCATGCCATATGACATACTGGAAAAATGCAAAACTCCCTTCCTGTAAGCTTTGTCACCCTGATATGTGTACCTCTTAGTACAGGAAGACTGTGCTTATAACTTAAATTGCCAGGCTACCATCTAAAGGGGACAAAATGATCAAAAAATCAGGGCATGGGAAAACCTGGGAAGCCACAGCCCTCAAGAGGGAGAGGTTTTTTAGTTGCAGGAAGGAAAAAAACTAGGCATGGAAATGGCAGAAATCGTACACAAATTCCAGTCATTCCTGAGTGGAAACCACAGTCGATGGCCTCCACTCAAAACCAAAGATACAGATACTAATTGCCGGAAGAAAAAAAAAATTCCCCCCCCAGTACCAACAATTCCACCAGTCCCGTATCATTCTTCTTTGCAAATATACAGGGTCTAAAGCCAGCAACAAACAACAAAATACCTTTCATCCGTTGGACTGCTTGCAGGGCAAAGGCAATGTTCGGCGGCTTTCACTGAGACCACATAAAGGATCACTTGGACAACGAAATATGGATCCCAGGTTACAAACCTATACAGATGTGACAGAGTGAACAGGCATAAGGGTAGGGGATTGGCCTGTACCATTGCAGAGTCACTTGTTTGCACAGAATGCTTAATGCCTCAAATGACGTATTGGAAGTTTTAGCAGTAAAGGTCGAGAACCAAAAGCTAGTCATTTGTGGTAGTCTACAAGCCTCCGGATGCAACATCCAGCCAATTCCGGAACAGCCTGTTAAAAATTTGTCCACTGTCTGGATAATTTCCTGCTCCTGCACCCAAAATATTGCTTCTGGGGATTCAACTATAAGGCACCTAAAATGGAGGAATTATAGCAAATAATATTGTTGCAGTAATAACACCAGGAGGCAGCTCTGATGAAAACTCACACTCACACGAGCTTTTAAATCTCTGCACAAAATTCATTTAAACCAGCAAATAATTGAGCCTATTGACTGGAGAATACACTAGACTCATCTTCATAACAATGATGATCTGGATAAGAAATGTCACATATCAAAAACAATATACTCAAGATCACAACATATGAGGTTCGACATGTATGCGTGGGAGACCCAGACCGGACAAATGAGATAGTCACGAGGGAGCAAGCATTCACCAAATTCAACTTCAATAACAAAAACATAAAGTGGGACAAGTAAACCATAAGTCCTAACCGATATAAGCTGGGATGATATATAGCAACACCGACCCAAAACTTATGGCCTAGAACAGATTAAACTGGGTGGCACTCGATGTATGCACAAGGGCTTATTCCTCTAGAAAAAGGAGGAAGTAGATGTAATATTAGTAAGAGACAGGCGCTCCCCTTTACAGGCGACGGAAAAGAATACAGAAGCGGCTAAAAGAGGTCAATATATCTGAAAATGCGCAGGGAGGACACTGGTAGAGAAATAGGCAGCATCGAACTTAAAGCTAAAGAATCCTTTAGGAGTCAGGATTCGCGGGGAGGGTGAACTAAAAGCCATTAATAAATCGGGAAAGAAAACCCCAAAGTTTTTTCGTTTCCTATGCCAAATCAAAGCGAGAACAACGTCCAGTTTGGGCCCCGTACTTAAACAAGATGGAGTCTACACAGATGACCAACAAGGAAATGAGTGAGCTACTCAAGTCCCAAATATGACTCTGTTTTTAGCAAGCCGTAACCAGACTGAGAAGTCGGAAGATCAAAATGAATTTTTTATGAGAGAGCCACAAAAATTTGATTAACACAAGCCTATCCGATGTTTCCTGACGCCAAATGGACTTCGAAATCAGGGCGATAATTGACATGCCCATGCACTCTGCCCCAGGGCCTGGGCCAGACTCATGGAACTCTGTGTTCATCAAGAACTGCACAAAGAAGCCCCTATCACAAAGCCTTTTCCATCCTATTGAGAGGAGTGCATGGACCCGGGGGTTCGTCCCTCAGTTACATAAAAACAACAGAATAGCCCCACTCCACAAAGGGGGCAGAGTAAAGCAACAGCAAAGAAATACAGAACCAATTAGCACTAACTCCCTAATCATAAATATCTTTGAAAGGGGTCCTAAGAAGCAAGCTCACACCCGTCTAGAAACCCATTAGTACACACCAGGGCAAACACCAACCTTGGGTTAGAACACGTCGCTCCTGTCTGTCTCAACTACTGATCACTACGACAAGGTTCTCCTAAATGCACTAGAAGACAAAAAGAATGCAGATGTAAGATTTACAGACTTTGCAAAGCCTTCGACAAGTGTGACCATGGCGTAAATAGCGCACAAAATGCGCGCTCTTAAAGGAATAACAGGAAAAGTCGGTCGATGGATCTATAATTTCCTCACTAACAGAACACAGAGAGTAGTCGTCAACAGAAGTAAAGTCCGAGGCAGCTTACGGTGAAAAAGCTCGTTCCACAAGGCACAGTACTAGCTCCCCATCTTGTTCCTCATCCTCTATCCGACATAGAAAGGATGTCAGCCACAGCACCGTTGTTCTTCTTTGTAGATGACACCCGAATATGCATGACAGTGTTTTCCATTGCAGCACTGCAAGGCTCCAGGTGGACATCACCAAATCTTTCAGTGGGCTGAGAAAACAATATGACGTTTCATCGATGAGGAAAGGAAATTTTTAAATTATCAGATATGGTAAACATGAGGGGTAATTAAGTCTTCATCAGTAGTAAAAACAAATTATGCCCACATATTGAGCCGAAAACACCATCGTCAATGACCTGGAGTGATTATGTCGTGTGGAGGATCTCACCTTCAAGGACCATAACATTTGTATCAATCGCATCTGCTAGGAAAAATGACAGGATGGATAATGAGAACCTTCAAAAACTAGGGAGGCCCAAGCCCTTGATGACAACCTTCAGGTCACGTGTTCTATCTAGGCTGGAAGATTGCTGCATCTAACAGCACCTTCAGGCAGGTGAAATTGCCCCGACCTAGAAAATGTACAGAGAACTTTCACGGCGCGCATAACGGAGATAAAAACTCCTCAATTAATGGGACGCGCTTGAGGTTTCTAATCCTGTATCCCTGGAATCGCAGGAGGGAGAGATAATGATTATATACACCTGGAAAATCTTGAGGGACTTGTACCGAACTTGCACACGAAAATCACTCACTACGAAAGCCAAAAGGGACTTGGAAGACGATTGCACCATCCCCAATTGAAAAGCAGGGGGTTGTCACTAGCACGTTAAGAGACCATTACAATAAATGTTCAGGGGCCCGAGATGTTCAACTGCCTCCCAGCACACATAAGGGGGATTACAACAGACCCCTGGCAGTCTTCAAGCTGGACACTGGGACAAGCACCTAAAGTCAGTTCTGATCAGCCGGGGTGTGGCTGTACGTTGGTTTGCGTGCAGCCAGCCGCAAAAAGCCTGGTTGATCAGGCGCTGATCCACCAAGGAGGCCTGGTCCAGACCGGGCCCAGGCGGGGGCGTTGACCCCGGAAACTCTCTCAGGTAAACTCCAGGTAGCGATGTGTTAGATTGCGCAGTGTGGATCATTATAGTATTTACCATTGGTTTTTATTGTTATTTATAGTGGAGGGTTTTTTGTTTCTATGCTGCCACTTGATCTGATGAGAACTCTCTCAATTAGTGGTAATTAAATCACATTAAATTTTTGTGTGTGCCAATGGGCTCGTAATTCTTTATACCATGATCCAAGTGGTTAATAAAGTTGTCTCTGTGTTCTGGTTGGAGAATAAGTTTCCTCCTTCTGTATTTTAGCACCTTGATGCTGGAGATGTGATGCAAGATTGACAGTTGTGAGTCATGGGAAATGATCAGATAGAAGATCATTCAACTATGACAGAGTCAAGCAACGTAATGATGTATTAAATCCAAGACACAGATCAGTATCCACCATATATGTGGAGTAAGGCCTCCTCGTACTCCTCTCAGTCTCTCTCTCTCAGTAGTACCCACAATTCGAACCATTATTCTTGGTCATTGAGCAATCTCACTAGTTTAGTTCATTGGTGTTTGTAAAGTCCCACCGATATTCTTATGTCTGGGCATTAAAATCTCCAAGAATGATGGTAGGTTTCATATTGATGCGATCGGTAAGGCATCAGGTTCGAAGCTGGTTCGCTGGGGCATAGAGATTAAAAATGTTTATGGAAAAAATCGCCTGCTATACTTGACACCATGATACTGCATGTTAACTCGTCTCTCTTGCAAGGAAAGGAAAGTGAATGTGGCAAGCTCTTTATGACAGACATCACCAAACAGTTTGTTGACTTAGGTTATAAGCTGCATATCCAGGCATGTTTGGTGGAGGAGCTCCTTTCTTTCAAATCTACCATTCCTGCAAAAACACGTGACATAATTATTCTTGGTAGCATAATATGATGTAGTCAGGCACGCTCCTGATGGAAGCTATGTTCATGAAAAAGATTTGTATTTGTATTCCATTGTAGTGAGTTATTACAATCTCTTGCCTCATTAGATGGTTTAAAACATTATGCTTTGACTACAGTGTGCAGGATACTTAAGAGCATAATAGCATAGTTTGTGTCGTCTTTATCTTCAGGACCTTTATTTTTAAGGCATTTTTTCGGCATTTTGGCAGGTAGTGATAAGGGCTATTTTTGAAGGCAAGAGTTTTGGGCTTCTTTCTCACTAATGCTGGATGCTGAACGGTGATTGCTGACTTTTGACATCATACCATGCTCAAGAGCATCATCCTGTTTACATATATTTATTAAACTTGTAGGATTCTGTTTCTAGTTGCTCAATTTTTTTCTGGAAAATTGTTATAATATGAGGAAGGTCAGTGCGTATCAAATGGCCTCTCCCGGAGGATGGGACTTCTGAGTTAGTGCTTCCTTAAACACCTCCACCTTAACGGACCAATAGGTTACTTAGTGTTCGACTGTATGCACCTCATCATTAGCAGGTAGGTTCCTGATGCATCTGAACTCATCCATAATTCCAGGGGTTACCTGTGTGTTCCTGCCGTCTGACGTTGTAGCATTGTGGATTGGGAAAATGACCAACGCATCCCCATATTCAGGTCGTATCATAGTATGTAGTGGCAGACCAGTAGTTCCGATTCAGCAGGGATGCTAGCTCCTCAAGCTTGGTGTGTGTGATGGCATCTGGTATCACCAGAATTTTCAGTGGGGTGAGTAGGTTCTTGCACACTGCAGAGGTTCAGTCTCAGATCTGGCCTGTGGTAGACTGGATGGCCCACCTCATTACCATTAAAGACTGTATCAGGTTTACTCGAAGTGTTGGGTCGACTGCAGTCCTTGTGGGAAACTGTAACCCCAACTTCTTACAGTTTAATACACTTAAATTTTGGCTGTCAGGGCCTACTGGCATTCTCTAGTGGAATGTTTCCCAGCACACTTACCACACCAAGAATGTAGTATTCCACAGTCTACTGCAACATGGCCATAGTGCTGGCATTTGTAACACCTACGTTTAGGGGTAGGTACACTTCGATGTTTAGAAACGTAAACCATGCACCCAGATATTCCGGGAGGGGACGGGACCTACCCATGGCAATAATTTGGGATTTTCCTTAAGTCTTTAGGCTTGATGATATGCTCACTTAGAGTCAGATGGGATGGGTCCATGCAGAGAGGGTATCCAAAGATTATGATACTGACCCATTTTTTAAAGTGGTGAGTGTCTGATGGAGGTCGGAGCAGCTTAATATCCCCATAAGTGTACTAAGTAGATCATTGATCAGCTTCTTTATTCTGTTCCCACAAACACAAAGTTGTGTGTGTTTTTCCTAAAATTGGATCCTTGAGTTAGGATGCTTGTTTACAGCTTCCATTAGCCATGCACACTTAGCAGGCAGCGGGGTGTTGTCAGGGAAGTTCAGCTTAACACATTCTTCCTTTGAAGAAAGACTTCTTGCAGCCATCTGTGCACCAAGGACGTTTAGTATCACATTGTGTACGAGTCAAGTGAGTCTGACTACGTCGACGCTCTAGCCCTTTCTCACTTTTTCTCTTTTGTTTACTTTTAAAGGTCTGGAAGCTATCATCATTTCCATCACCTGCAGAAATAGGTTCCTCTATGACAGTTGCCATGTTTGCCAGTGATGATATCTGGTGTAAGACTCACAACACAAGAATTCCTTCGCTTATCTTTCCCTTATACTTATGCAAGAGCAAATATTCACTACAAAGTCAGAAGTCCAAAATAAAATCACAAACACAAGTGCTCAAGTTCAATGAACACCCTCCAACCATACTCAACCCAGCCCACCACACTCAATCGACACACCCCACCAAAAAACACCAAAACCTCTTGTATGTGTTTTTG
>NC_069399.1:129369901-129435818 GCF_026875155.1 Cherax quadricarinatus | reverse complement strand
AAACATTTTGGTGGCTAGTTGATTGTCCAAGTCAGACAGAAATCTCGTCATAAGTTTCATTCTCCTACATGTGGGTTGTGTGTGAACTTAGATCTTTCTTTTCAATCCTTTAATGTAATATGTAACAAACTCCCCCCCCCCCAGTCTCCCAGCTCAGGCTGGCTGATTTCAGCACCTTATATGATTCCTGTCCTGCATGATGAAATATAGACTGGGAACACAGCTTTTACTCTTTCTTTGGAGTTACATAAAACACCATATAAAATCTTCAAAGCAGCCCAAAAGTATGAGAGTACTGACTTAAAGTTGTAACATTAACAACTGGTTTGTGTGTGTGTGAATGAGGCTAGAATAAATTTTAATAACAAGTGGTGTGTATCTCAGAGCCTAGGCCTAACTGCTGCACCACCCTAATCTTCACACACAGCAATAGCATCATCACGCTCTTCACAAAGCTCTTTGGCACTCTTGTCCATCATCTCCTGAGCAAAGTCATCAATAGGCAACCCCTGCAATTAAAAAATATTAAATTAAAAAAGTATACCTCTAAATTTTTCCTTGAGAACAAGGCACTGTACAAAGATGGTTTATGATGCCATCAGTACAAATCTTCTAGTACTAGTATTATAAAGTTGTACTGGTACAATAAAAATGATATCTAGTACTGGTACAGTGGTGGTTGTCTAGTGAAGTGTGTCAGGCTGTCAAACAAATTCCTCATCATGGGGTTGATATGTCTCAATGTTCACACAATGGTGCGAGTTATCATACATACAGTAGGGCACCACATTATGGTGTTTTGCCTTACAGTGTTCCACTAATATGGACATTTAAAATTATGAGCAAAACTTGCTTTATGGCTCCCCCTACCTGACTAACACAGTCACCACGGGCCACCCGATTTGTTTACATTCTCCATAAGTACATCTCTCCATTATGTCTGGAAATTCACAAAATTTCAAGTGTTTTAAAATTATTTAATATTTTAAATATACACTGATAATTATACTTATGTGTATCTGTACCTAAATAAACTTACACACTGTGCTGGTGTGGAGGTACTCTTTAAAATCACTAAGTGTCTTATTAGTCTTGAAGATGCCATACTGATGATGATAACACAATAATAATCCCTCTGAGACACATTAAACATCGTACATTACGTTAATATAGACATTCTGATTAATCCACCTATGATATTTTTTCAAGATTATATAATAAACACGCTATGTAACACAAACTTGATAAATACACCCACAGTACATTAATATAAATATGAGATATTTTTCCAGTCATCTTGTCAATGTCAGAAAGAATAACATTTCTCTAGTTCAACACCACAGAAAATGTGTACACAACAGTATTACTGGGGGGTAACTGTAGAAAATTATTCCTTTCATATGCCTTCACTCAGAGCATCCCTCCTTCTAAAAATGGTGTTTTAAATGAGAATGGGAATGTTGCTCTTTATTTATTCTACTGTACCAACGTGGAGGCAACTTGTACACAATGTAAGGTGTTTGTATTATGGTAAAAGCTTCACAAACATGGAAATGAACGTGTAACAACCATAACCAGATGTGTTCGCCTGCTTGTTTACATACTCTGCATCAATGTCCGCTCTCATTTACTCATTCTCTCGTTTATTCGTTTTACATTGTTTACTCACCCTCGCCCTACATTATGACTACAAATATTCTAAGGTAAGTAATGAGTCAACTGTATATGGGTTTTATCACTCTAGAGTGTTTTAAATGTATACTACATGTGGGTTGGGTGGCCATACCCACCACACCTAACACCTAAAGTCAGTACCTGACCAGCTGGGCTGTGGCTCGTACGTTGGATCGCGTGCAGCCAGCAGTAACAGCCTGGTTGATCAGGCTCTGATCCACCATGAAGCCTGGTCACAGACCAGGCTACAGGGGCGTTGACCCCCAGAACTCTCTCCAGGTAAACACCTGACTACCATACCTACCACACCTGACCTTTTACAATAAATATTACTCGCCTCTCACCCTACATTAAGACTACAAATATTTTGAGGTAAGTAATGAGTGTACTGTGCATGTATTTTACTTTTTATTGTTTTTAATGCCTAGTTCTATTGCTAACTTAATATATGTTAGTGTAAACTTGTTATCTGACATTTTTATACATTTATAAGTGAAAAAAAGTGTTCTGCTTTCCGGCTGTAGCCTAGAACCTAACCTGCTGTATAAGTGGGGCCCTACTGCAATGAAATGACTAAGATACCAATAAGGACACAAGAATAGAGGAACACTGCAGAAGACCTACTGGCCCATACAAGGCAGGTCCTTATCAATACACAGTGTGAACCAAAAGTGTTAGTGGAATGGCTCTCAAAGATTGTGTTTTTTTTTTTTTTTCAAAAAACTGGCTGCATCCCACAAAGGCAAGGTGACCCAAAAAAGAAAAACGAAAGTTTTTCTTTTTAATTTTAGTAATTTGTACAGGAGAAGGGGTTACTAGACCCTTGCTCCTGGCATTTTAGTCGCCTCTTACAACATGCATGACTTACAGAGGAAGAATTCTATTCCACTTCCCCGTGGAGATAAGAGGAAATGAACAAGAACTAAAAAGAAAATAGAAGAAAACCCAGAGGGGTGTGTATATATATATATATGTTTGTACATGTATACGTAGTGTGACCTAAGAAGAAGTAGCAAGACGTACCTGACATCTTGTATGTTTCTTCTTTCTTTCTTTCTTTCAACACACCAGCCGTATCCCACCAAGGCGGGGTGGCCCAAAAAGAAAAACGAAAGTTTCTCTTTTTAAATTTAGTAATTTACACAGGAGAAGGGGTTACTAGCCCCTTGCTCCTGGCATTTTAGTCGCCTCTTGCAACACCCATGGCTTACGGAGGAAGAATTCTATTCCACTTCCCCGTGGAGATAAGAGGAAATAAACAAGAACAAGAACTAAAAAGAAAATAGAAGAAAACCCAGAGGGGTGTGTATATATGTGCTTGATAAATTAGACACATGTGCAACTCTTGGGTATCTTTATTGAATAAAGATACCCAAGAGTTGCACATGTGTCTAATTTATCAACATGTCGGTTCTCTGAACCATTCATCTACAAATATATGTGCTTGTACATGTATGTGTAGTGTGACCTAAGTGTAAGTAGAAGTAGCAAGACGTACCTGAAATCTTGCATGTTTATGAGACAGAAAAAAGACACCAGCAATCCTACCATCATGTAAAACAATTGCAGATTTCCATTTTATACTCACTTGGCAGGATGGTAGTACCTCCCTGGGCAGTTGCTGTCTACCAACCTACTACATAAAATGTTTTTACACTAACATGTGGTATCCCATGTGAGAAGTGCCACTAACATCCATGTATTCACATACCCCTATCAATATCACCCTCGAACACCCCACCCCCAAGTCGTCTGCACCTGCACAGCAGAAAGGTTAAGTGGAAATCAGGTATCATGGCACTCAGATTCTAAGGAGGATATGGGCAGGATGGCATACAGGAATACCTGTGGGAAATGTGAAAAGATCTTTGAGAAAAATTCCAGAATCACATGCAACCTATATTTTTCAAAACACTATCTCGTGAGCAAGAATAAACACTGCTTCCAAAAATAACACTCAACTAGCAAGGCGTTTCTGGATCTGAAATAAGGATATGGGGCCTTGGACACATCTCAGGAAAGTACTCAGTAGGGTAATAAACAATAAGCAGAAAAACAAAGGCCCTCTTGGATAGTCTACTCAAGATATACAGAACATCGGAGGAAAGTAGAGGAGCAAAATATAACATACAAAATCCCCATATTACAAAAGATGACTTCAAATTAGAGACCCACTGAAAAAAGTATGTGAAACCAAAACATCAGCTAGCTCAGCCCCCAACCTTAGTGCTGATCCAGACTTGAAAAAAGACTACCACAACTACCACTATAGCTGTAATAAAACAGCCAACACTATAGCCTTCTCCCTTCCTCCCATCTCATCACTCATCAATAAGTCTTCAATAAAAGTAAGTGTCATTTTAGCATTGTTCATTCTGCATGTCTCATTGTTTTCTATGTAGGGATATGTATATTTCATGTAAAAAAAATTATTTTGTTAAATACTTTTGAGTGACTGGAACGGATTAATTGAATTTCCATTATTTCTTATAGGGAAAATGAATTCAGATAAAGACAAAAGGGGTGGGGATTTTCTTTCTTTTTCGGGTCACCCTGCCTCAGTGGGAGATGGCTGACTTGTTAAAAAAAAAGACAAAATTGGTTAACCCTTAAACTGTCCAAACGTAGATATATGTTTGCCTGCGCAGTGCTCCGAATGTTTTGAAAAATAAAAAATAATTTTTTTTTTTAAATTGAAAAGTGCATTTTTATAAATGGGTTAGGATAAAAAAAATTTTTTTTTTAGGGTCAGTACTTACTGATTATTATTACTATTATAATCAAAAAGAAGCGCTAAGCCACAAGGGCTATACAGCGCTGCAGGGTAGGGAAGGAAGCAAGGGAATTGGATGGCAGAAGGGAGGGGGGATGATCAGCAGGTTACAGAAAACAGCGGGGCACGGGATAGTACGGGGATAGAGGGTAGCAAGAGATTGAAGTAGAAAGGGCTGAAGGTATCAGAATTTGTGAAGCAAGTCAGTTGTTGTCAAAAAGTCAATGAGAGAGTCCGGATGAAAGGTGGGTCCATCAGCGAGAAGGGAAGGTAAAGAGAGAGCAGCGAAGCGAAGACGACGACAGAGGTAAATTCTGCGTGCTCGTTGATAAAGTGGGCAGTCCAACAGAATGTGGCTGACTGATAATGGAGCTTGGCAATTCTCACAGAGAGGAGCAAGACTCCTCTCCATGAGATATCCATGAGTAAGACGAGTATGGCCAATGCGAAGACAGGAGAGAGTAGTCTCCCAACCTCGACACTGGTGATAAGAAGACGGCCAGTAACCTATACTCGGTTTAATAGATTGAAGTTTGTTGCCGAGCATAGTAGACCAACGTTGTTTTCCAACGGGTGTGAAGGTGGGAAGATATTGCAGTAAAATAGTCCGTAAATGGAATACCTCTATAAGAAACTGGTAGGTCATGTACTGCTGACCGCGCAGCAGTGTCTGCCTGTTCATTGCCCTGTACGTCAACATGACCAGGGACCCAACAAAAAACTATCTTTATGCTTGGTAAAGATGAGGCGTAGCCAAAGTTGGATACGGAGGACTAAGGGGTGAGGTGTATCAAATTTTTGTATAGCCTGTAAAGCACTAAGGGAGTCTGAGACAACCACAAATGATGACACAGGCATAGATGCAATACGGATAAGTGCTGTAAGGATGGCATATAATTCAGCAGTAAAAATACTAGCCGAAGATAGTAAATGCCCTTGTACGACACTGTCCGGAAACACTGCTGCGAATCCTACGCCGTCAGAAGACTTAGAGCCATCTGTGTACACAGCAATGGCATGAGAACGAGAGTGAAAGTGGTCAAGAAAAAGAGAGCGGGAAGCGACCGTAGACAGTTGGGCTTTCGAGCAAGGGAGAGAGAACAGACTCGAACAGCTGGAACTTCCCAGGGGGGTAGGGAAAAGTGAGATGCTACAAGTACATAGAAAGGTGGTAGTTGAAGAGAAGACAAGAGCGAATGAAGGCGAAGAGAGAAGGGACGGAGTAAACAGGGGCGGCGAACAAATAAAGAATGTCTACTAATATCAGTGACCATTCTATAAATGGAAGGATTGTGGAGATCATGAGAGCGTACATAGTAGCGCAGGCAATGGGCATCACGGCGATCTGATAAGGATGGAACGTTCGCTTCCGCATAGAGGCAGGGGAAGAGCGAAAAGCACCAAGGCATAAACGTAATCCTTGGTGATAACTGGGGTTAAGGCTAGAGAGAGTAGCAGGAGATGCCGCTGAATAGATCTGGTCCCCATAATCAAGTTTCGATAAAATAAGGGTGGAATGTAGGCGAAGGAGGGTTCGACGATCAGCTCCCCATAAAGATGGCAATTTTTTTAAGGGGTTCCCGGCTGTGACAAGTTGCCTTAGAGAGGTAATGGGGGGTTTCCAGGATAACTCGATCAAAGAGGAGCCCAAAAAAATTGACTGTTCATTTTCAGGATAGGGGAGCCAAAGGGGTACAAAAGGAAGTCGGAGATGACAGAGCGCTTAAAAGTGATTTGTGGGTTTTAGTGCTAAAAATTTTTAAACCCACGTGTGGGGGCCCATTGGGAAACACGGTCGACTGCCATTTGGAGAGAAACTGTTAATGAGGTGACAGTCAGCGCCTGCACGGCAATAGCGAAGTCATAACATAGGTGATGACCAAATATTTGATGGAAGACAGGGCCAAATCATTTTTGAAGGGGGAAAAAAGGTTTTTGGTGCTCAAACATCCCGGGGGGGACACCTTCAGCTTGGATAAGCCCGGGGGAGAGCCATTTTTTAAACCCGAACATGGAAATCCCTGTAAAATTTAAAAAGTTCTTAAGGGAAGGATGGTGATTGCCTCGAAGGTAAGGAGTGGTTGGGGCTAAAATATTATACCCCCAAGTTGTGTCATATGCCTTTCGGGTAAAAAAATAGGGAAAATAACGAGGGGTTATTCGCAAACATTACAAAACATCGTATCCAAGCGTATTTTAAAGTGGTCTATGGTAGAACGTCCCTTACGAAAGCTATTGAGGTGGGGAGATGTTGTGTGCTCAAAATCCCACCTAAACTCTATTTACTAGGCTTTCCCTTTATTTTGCAAACTGCACTGGTAAGAGCAAGGGGACGATAGGGGATTTTTCTTTCCCTAGTGCCTGGTTTCGGAAAGGGAGAACAATGGCGGTTTTCCCACAGTGTGGAAGAAATCCTTGTGACCAAATAAGATTTTAAAGGGTAATAGGACTGCAAGGGCTGAGATGTAAAAGTTGTAGCAACAAATATGAATGTCGTCGGGGCCCCGCTGCCGATGATCGACAAGCTGAGAGTGTTGCCCCCCGTTCTTGAAGTGTAAAAGGACATTATACTGTTCTTCCTGAGAGAAGAAAAGTCCAAGGGATGCTAACTCTCTGGCAGACTTATGAGGAAAAAATGAGGGCATAGATGGAGTTCCCTGAGAATACGGACCATATGATTGCCAAGTTCATTGGCAACATACTAGTGGGTTTTGCTATATCAACACCGCAACCCGCAGAACAGGATAGCCGGGCTCAGGAGAATATTTACCACTCAGTTTTCGTACTTTTTTCCAGACTGCACTCATAGAGGAAGCAGAGTGATGGTGGAGACTATAAACTCGCCAGCAAGTTGCGTTAGCGTCACGGATGACAACGTGCGAGCGATTCGCACGCCTTCTGTTTAAAATCAAGGAGGGTCTCTCTGGTGGTTCTATTGTACCGGTACCTCTGCCCCCATGCAGCGCGTTTCAAACGTACTGCACGAGCACAAGCAGGAGACCACCAAGGCCACGCATTTCTGAGAAAGCCTGCCAGAAGTTTTGGGGTATAGAATGAGAAGCGCGGTGAAAACGGAGGAACGAGAAGAGGGTGTAAAAGCTCACGATGGAGGGACGAAGAAGAACCTCTTTTAAAAACAGTCAAGTGTGAGTAAAGGTTCCAATTTGCCCGATTAAATTGCAAGCGTGGGGTGCGAAGAGGTGGCGAAAAAAAAAATAGAAAATATGAAGGGAAGTAAGAATATTGGGAAATGAATCACTTGTCATGTAAGGAACCTGGAGAACAGACCAAGTAAAGTCCTAATGCGGGCGGAGAAGAGCAAACTGAGAGATCGATGCAAGAGAGAGTATGATCCCGAGATCAAAATGGGTGTGAGTACCTGTATTTAAACATGGAGGGGGTGGGTGGCAAGAAAAGCCTCTAACCGAATTCGCACGGAATCACAGTGAGAACCCTCCGCAGAGGAAATGGATGGGAGTAAAAATCACCGAGTAACAGAATCGGTGGCGGTAATGAGCGAAAACAAGGAAGGCAAAATACCGGAATAGATAAGCCCGAAAGAGAAGATATAAATAAACAGAGCGTACACCACCTATGTAAGTGGATACGGGCTGCTGTGTAATGCAGCGAAGTATGATAAATAGCTGATGGTACGGAATATCAGTGCGAGAAGAATGGCACTATTCATTAAAGGTCCCATCAGGAAAAGGAGCTGAAGAATACAATAAATATAGCCGAGATGTGAGATAATAACAGCCAGAGTGTAATTTTGGTTTCCTGTAAGCAAACACCAACTGGGGCAAACTGGGAAGTAACATCTGACGCTCACCCCGATTACCCCTTGAGGCCGCGTATATTCCACTGTAAAAAGGCCATGATTGGCAATGATAAAGATACTTGAAATCCCAGTAAGGTTTCCTTCCTTAAGGACTAGAAGGGTTTGAAAAGTCCACTATGCGGAGGCAGGGAAAATTTCAAGCAGCGAAGGAACGGTGCGCTGTGAAGAAAGGGAGTTGCCAATGGAGCAGAGGAGAAGAGAAAGAGCGGAAGGTGATCATGGTCCATTGATGGTGTTAGGGTCCTCGGCAATATATTCAGAGATTGCTTCAAGTGTTTCCGAATTTCAGGATGTCGTATGGAGACAATATTGGGGGGGGGAAAAAAATTTGGGTAGCGGGAGGATGAGTAAAGATAGGAACTGTATTGGACTGTACCAAGGTAGGGGGGCGAAAGGGTGAGGGAACTGGAGATGCGTGGCAGGGGACAGAAGAGACAGGAACCTGGAGGTGCAGAAGAGGGAAAGAACTTGGGAGGGAAACAGGGGAGGAAGGTACATTACGAGAGGCGGGTGAACCTCTGCACTTGTAACTTGAGCCCGGAGAGGGGAAGAACTAGGTACAGAGAACAGGGAGGGTAAAATGAGGAGGTGGAAGATGGGTAGAGGTGTTACCGGACCTTTTTTTGACTTTTGATAAGTAGAGGGACGATTGGGAAGAGGTGTCGTACGTGGTCTCGTCGATACTGAGCTTGTAAGAGAAACTCGAAGAGCGAGATTAACTGAGGCGGTTGAATAGGGACGTCCTGAGGGCTGAGGACAGCAAAAGGTATAGATACAGGAGTGATTATGGGATAGGTTAACCACAGAGGTGGGTGTAGAAGATGGGATACCGAAGTGGGGGGAACGTTTTGAAACACGGGAATAAGAAAGACGTGGGAGTCTCCCTTATGGGAGGCGTGAGATAGAGAAACTGGCCATGGCATAAGAGGGAGACCTACTGTCTCTTTGAGGTAACGATTTCCGCTCGATTAAAATAGACCTGACAACGGCGAGAGTACAAAGGGTGAGCCTCATGACAGTTAAGGCAGAGGAGACGATTGCAAAGACGTATTAGAATGGTATTCGCACCACAGACTGGGCATTCGGCGATAGATCTGCAATATTTCCGACTGGCTGGCCAATCGCGCAGCAATTCTACACTGTTGTGGTGTAGGGAACACCTTTCGAACTGTAACCGATGTCCTGCTATATAAACGGGAGGATGGATTCTCGGCTGTCAAAAGTTAAGACCGTCCACATTGCTAGGTAATCGTCTCCGCCTCACGGGCAGGAGAGGCGTAAGTGTCTACCTTGAGGTATTGTGTAGATCTTGGAGTATCCAGCTGTTCTAGAAAGTCTGTGCACATTCTGGTAATTTTGTTGAACTTGGTATGGGGCAGAATAACTGGTACCACTACAGAGAATAGAGGGAAATGATGTTTTTCAAGGGTGACAGGAACATTATTCGTTTTAAGTATGGGAAAGACGATAGAGCTCACGAGCCTGTGTCGCATTCTTGTACGAAGATGATGCTGTCGTACGCTCTTAAGAGCATGAAAAGAAATATTCTTTACCAACATGGCGTAGAGTGCTTGCCCAATACTATGGACCAGATAGATATGCAGTAGAGGAAGTTGGGGTCGTAAAGTGAAGAATTTAGTCCACTGTTCAGTCTGAAACTGTAGCGTGAAAGGTAGTGAAGGATCGTGTCGATCGTTTCTGAGAAGAACAGAATGTGAAGGTGGAGAAGTATCATCTGTCAGTTAATTGTCCGTTGACGTTTAGGCGTGGGAACCGGAGAGTTTGGCCGACGTGGAACGGGTCGGCGATTTGAAAATTGCCGCACCTTAGAGGGAGAAGTCCAGAAGCATAGTCAGGAGAGAGCGAAGGTCTGATAAAATCAAGGGAGTCAGCGATGCCTCAGTACCTGAAGCGGGTGAGGAAACAGTCACCGGCAAATAGGTACAGAGGCATTGAGAATCTGAAGAGGGTTCCAAAACGAGGCGGGTCAGAACGTGTGCGGTTCAAGAATGGGCCCGGGGGTACCAGTTCATGGACTAGGGCTGCCATGGTTAGGTTACTCTTTCTTTTTGTTTTTAAGAAAAAAAAAAAGAAATAAGAAAAGAAAAAAAAATAAAAAAAAGAAAAAAAAAAGGGGGGGAACCGGGGAGGATAGTTCCTAGGAAAGGAAATGAAAGGGGGCCAGAATTCTCCCTCCGACCCAAGAGGACTCGACAGCCGCAGTAGCGCAGATGCTCAGCATGGAACCCGTGCCATACCCTACCCATCATGCCAGTAATCCATCAACATCTGGGAATAAGCAACCTCACATCTGCCTACTAACCTCGGTGGACAAAATAGGAGGGCGGCCGGATATCTGCCCACAAAGCATACCTCCTTCAGCCACCACCCCCGTAATCCAAAGGTGGCTTCCAGAGATACACCCGTCTCCCAAAAGACACCCAAAGCTACTCCGGGATACCGAGAGGGACGGCGACAGCCCTATGGCAATTCAGATTCCACGTCAAACTACGCCACTGCCAGAACCTCAACGAATGAATGGACCCCCGTGTCCTTTCCCCTACCCAGGAACTACGCGCCTGTGGGAGAAATCACACGGAAGGCTAAAAAGAGGAAGTGCAAAAGGGAGGGGTGAGGACAGGAGGAGGAGTAATGGAAAAAGGGGAGGATGGGGAGGATTGGATAGGGTGAGGGGAGAAAGGGGTTTAATTAGTTTCGGTCTGAGGAAAGAAGACCGACAGTGCTAATTCCTCAGACCAAGAGCCTCTTCACCACGCCAAGGAGCCCCCCTTGAAGATGGGCAAATGATATAGATACTTGAAACCGCAGTTTAAGGGGTTCCAACGGACTAGAAGGGTTAGAAAAGTTCACATGCGGAGGTGCAGTGGAAAACGTTTCAAGCAGCGAAGGAAACGGTGCGCTGTGAAGAAAGGAGTTGCGCAGATGGAGCAGAGAGAGGAGAAAGACGGAAAGGTGGATCATGTCCATTGATGGTTTGGTCTCTGCAATATATTCAGAGATTGCTTCACGTGTTTCGGGAATTCAGAGATGTTGTATGGGAGACAATATTGGGAGATGTCGGGGGAGGATGAGTAAAGATTGGGAACTGTAATTGGACCTGTTCCAAGGTAGGGGAGGGGGGGGTGCGAAAGGTGGAGTGAACTGAGAAGCGTGGCAGGGGACAGAAGATGGCAGGAACCTGGGAGGTGCAGAAGAGGAAGAAACTTGGGAAGGGACCATGGAGGAAGGTACAGGACGCGGAGGGAGGTGAACCTCTACAACTTGTAACTGAGCCAGTGAAGGGGAAGAACTAGGGACAGAGACAGGGAGGGTAAACTGAGGAGGTGGATAGATGGGTATTGAGTGTTAACGACCTTTTTTTGACTTTTGATGAAGTAGAGAGACGATGGGAGGAGGTGTCCGGTACGAGGTCTCGTCGATACTGAGGCTTGTTGAGAGAGAACGTCGAAGAAGCGAGATTAGACTGAGGGCGTTGAAGTAGGGACGATCTGAAGCTGAGGGACAGCAAAAGGAAAGATACAGAGTGATTATGGGAGAGGTAACCAAGAGTGGTGTAGAAGATGGGATACCATAAGTGGGGACTTTTGAAACAACCGGGAATAAGAAACACGTGGAGTCTCCCTGGAGGCGGAGATAGAAACTGCCATGGCATAAGGGAGAACCTTCTGTCTCTTTGAAGGTAAACGGAGTTCCGCTCTCGTGTTTAAATAGGACCCTGACAACGGGCGAGAGTACGAAGGGTGGAGTTGTATCCTCATGACAGTTAAGAGTGGCAAGAGGGGGGGGGGGAAGATCGATTGTCAGACTTATTAGATATGGTCATCGCACCACAGAACTGTGCATTCGGGCGAAAGATGTCTGCAATATTTCTGCTGGATTGGCCAAATCGCCAGCAAATTCTACACGGTTGTGGTGTAGGGCTCACCTTTCGAACTATGTAGACCGATGTCCTGGCTATATAAACTGAAGACGGTAGTTCGTCGGCTGTCAAAAGTTAAACGGAGCACATTGCTAGGTTATCGGTCACCGCCTCACTGGAGGAAGAACGTAAGTGTCCTAACCTTGATTAATGGGAGATCTTGGAGTTCCACTGTTCAAAGAATGTCAGTGCCACATGTCTGGAAATTTTTGTTGAACTATGGATGGGGTCACGAAGACGGTACCACTAGAAGAATTGAAGGGAATGATGTTTTTCAAGAGTGACAGGAACAGAATCGATATGGGAAAGACGAGAGAGCTCATGAGGCCTGGTAGCATTCTGTACTGGTAATGATGCGCGTACCAGCTCTTAAGAGCATAGAAAAGAAATATCCTTAACCAACATTGTAGTAGGGTTGCCTTGCAAATACTATGGTCAGAAAGAAGGCAAAGATGAAGTTGGTCGTAAAGTGAAGAATTAGTCCATCTGTTCAGTCTGAAACTGAGCTGTGGAAAGGTAGTGAAGACGTGTCCGATCTGTTTCTGAGAAGAACGAGAAGGTGGAGAAGTATCATCAGAAGTAAACTGCGTTGGCGATTAGGCTGGGACTAGAGTTGGTCCGACGTGGAGACGGGTTCAGCGATTTGAAAATTGGCCCCTGTGGCTGCATGCCGTAGAGGGAGAGGCCGGAAGCATAGTCAGAGTGAGAGCGAAGGTCCGATAAATCGAAGGAGTCAGTGAGGCCTCATTCCCCAAGCGGGTGAGGAAACATCCCGGCAATAGTACAGAGGCATGAGGAATGTCATAAGAGTGGGTCCAAAGACGTGAGGCGGGGTCAGAACTGGGGTGCGGTATCAAGAAGGTGTGTCCTGGGGGTACCAGGTTCAGAACTAGGGCTAGCCATGGTTAGGTTACTTCTTTCTTTTTGTTTTTAAGAAAAAAAGAAAAAAGAAAATAAAAATAAAAAAAAATAAAAAAAAAGGGGGGACCGGGAGGGATAGTTCCTAGGAGAATGAAAGGGCCAGAATCCCCTCCGTGCCCAAGAGGACCTCGGCACCGCAATAAGCGCATATGCAGCAATGGAACCCGTGGCCATACCCTAACACCATTCATGCTAGTAAACTAAAAATCCGGATAAGTCAACCTGCACATCTCTGCCAGCTACCTCGGATGGACAAAGAGAGAGGGTCGTTCCGTCTATCCGCCACAAAATTCATATCTCCTTCTCACCACCACCCCCAGAATCCTCGAAAGGTGCTTCCAGAGAAACACTCGTCGCCCGAGAAGACACCCAAAGCAAACTCACGGGAATACCGTAGAGGGATCTGGGACATCCCTCCAGGGCGGATCCAGATTCCACGGCAAATCTACGCCACCGCTAAGAAACTCAACGGATAGGGATGGACCCCGGTATCCTTTCCTCTACCTAGGAACTAGCGCGCCTGTGGGAGAAATCCCAAAGGACAAAAAGAGGAAGGGCAAAAGGGAGGGTGGGGAGGAGTAGGAGGAAAGGAAAAAGGGGAGGATGGGATAGGGGAGGGGAGATTGGGGGGTAATTAGGTTCGATCTGAGGAAGAAGACCGATAGGTCTAATTCCTCAGACCAAGAGCCTCTTCACCACGCCAAGGAGCCCCCCTTGAAGAGGAGTACTTACTGAGATATAAGCCCGCGAAGTTGGTGCTAAATGATGAGGTGTTGACAATATGGAGCACTGCCGCTTGCAGAAATAAAAAACATTTATCGTTTTTCCAATTCTTTTCTATTTTTTGTTGTTTTCATGTAATGATAATGTTTTGTTGCAGATCTTTTGATTTCATAGCCAATTCTTTTTGAGACACAAATGTTTGGGGATTTTCTTTCTTTTTTGGGTCACCCTGCCTCGGTGGGAAACGGCCGACTTTTTTGAAAAAAAAAAATATATTTTATATATAAATATATATATATATATAAATATATATATATATATAAATATATTATATATATAAATATATATATATATATAAATATATATATAAATATATATATATATATATATATATATATATATATATTTTATATATATATAAATATATATATAATATATATATATAATATATAAATATATAAATATATAAATATATATATTATAATATATATATTATATATATATATATATATATATATATATATATATATATATATATTATATATAAATATAAATAAAATATATATATGTATATTTAAATATATACAGTGGACCCCCGCATAGCGAACTTAATCCGTGCAAGAGGGCTGGTCGTTATGCGAAATGTTCGCTATGCGAATTAATTTTCCCCATAAGAAATAATGGAAATAAAATTAATCGAGCAAGACACCCAAAAGTATGAAAAAAAAATTTTTTACCACAAAAAAATGTTAATTTTAGTACACACAAACTGAAAAAGGCATGCACAATTACATGACACTTACTTTTATTGAAG
The DNA here is from genome assembly GCF_026875155.1 of Cherax quadricarinatus. Taxonomy (NCBI): domain Eukaryota; kingdom Metazoa; phylum Arthropoda; class Malacostraca; order Decapoda; family Parastacidae; genus Cherax; species Cherax quadricarinatus. Next base: position 129,421,135 of record NC_069399.1, on the reverse strand, counting down.
ATCTGGTGATGATTGATGGGATGGGAGGAGGGGGAGAGAGAGTGTTAGTGTTTAGAAGGGGAATCCCCTTCCATTAGGACTTGAGGTAGCAAGTCCTTTTCCGGGGTTACTTCCCTTCTTCTTTTAATGCCACTAGGACCAGCTTGAGAGTCACTGGACCTCTGTCGCACAACAAATCTGTCCATAGAGCTCTGTACCTCCCGTTCCTTTACGATTTGTCTAAAATGGGCCACAACATTGTCATTGAAATTAGTCACCAGCACGGCTTGCAACAGCTGTGTCAGGGTGATTTTCATCCATAAAGGTTTGCAGTTCAACCCACTGTGCACACATTTCCTTAATTTTTGAAGTAGGCACAATGGATTCCACAACTGGCATAGGCTTCTCAGGGTTAGCCCCAAACCCTTCAAAATCTTTCTTAATTTCCATACTAATTCTCACCCTTTTTACCACAGGGTTGGCACTAGAAGCTTTCTTGGGGCCCATGGTCACTTATTTTCCAGAAACAGCACCGAAAACACTGTAATAATACGAAATATTCCGAGTGTATGCTTGAATGTTACCGCAGAGGCTGGCTGGTAAACAATGGGACGGGCGGCACATGTGAGGCTGGCTGAGGCCGCACATTGGACGCGTCTCGGACGAAGGTCGCTGAGCGGGTTTTTGTCCACTATGCGGGGCAAAATTTTAGCGAACAAAGCGTTCGCTATGCGGATTGTTCGCTATGCAAGGCGTTCGCTATGCGGGGGTCCACTGTATATAATTTTTTTTTGTTTTTTTTTTCAACAAGTCGGCCGTCTCCCACCGAGGCAGGGTGACCCAAAAAAGAAAGAAAATCCCCAAAAAGAAAATACTTTCATAATCATTCAACACTTTTACCACACTCACACATTATCACTGCTTTTGCAGAGGTGCTCAGAATACAACAGTTCAGAAGCATATACGTATAAAGATACACAACATATCCCTCCAAACTGCCAATATCCCAAACCCCTCCTTTAAAGTGCAGGCATTGTACTTCCCATTTCCAGGACTCAAGTCCGACTATATGAAAATAACCGGTTTCCCTGAATCCCTTCACTAAATATTACCCTGCTCACACTCCAACAGATCGTCAGGTCCCAAGTATCATTCGCCTCCATTCACTCCTATCTAATACGCTCATGCACGCTTGCTGGAAGTCCAAGCCCCTAGCCCACAAAACCTCCTTTACCCCCCTCTTTCCAACCCTTTCGAGGACGACCCCTACCCCTCCTTCCTTCCCCTATAGATTTATATGCTTTCCATGTCATTCTACTTTGATCCATTCTCTCTAAATGACCATACCACCTCAACAACCCCTCTTCTGCCCTCTGACTAATGCTTTTATTAACTCCACACCTTCTCCTAATTTCCACACTCCGAATTTTCTGCATAATATTAACACCACACATTGCCCTTAGACAGGACATCTCCACTGCCTCCAACCGTCTCCTCGCTGCTGCATTTACCAACCAAGCTTCACATCCATATAAGAGTGTTGGTACTACTATACTTTCATACATTCCCTTCTTTGCCTTCATAGATAATGTTTTTTGGCTCCACATATACCTCAATGCACCACTCACCTTTTTTCCCTCATCAATTCTATGATTAACCTCATCCTTCATAAATCCATCCGCCGACACGTTAACTCCCAAGTATCTGAAAACATTCACTTCTTCCATACTCCTCCTCCCCAATTTGATATCCAATTTTTCTTTATCTAAATCATTTGATACCCTCATCACCTTACTCTTTCCTATGTTCACTTTCAACTTTCTACCTTTACACACATTCTCAAATTCATCCACTAACCTTTGCAATTTTTCTTTAGAATCTCCCATAAGCACAGTATCATCAGCAAAAAGTAACTGTCAATTCCCATTTTGAATTTGATTCCCCATAATTTAATCCCACACCTCTCCCGAAAAACCCTAGCATTTACTTCTTTTACAACCCCATCTATAAATATATTAAACAACCATGGTGACATTACACATACCTGTTTAAGACCTACTTTTACCGGGAAGTAGTCTCCCTCTCTTCTACACACCCTAACCTGAGCCTCACTATCCTCATAAAAACTCTTTACAGCATTTAATAACTTTACCACTATTCCATATACTTGCAACATCTGCCACATTGCTCCTCTATCCACTATCATATGCCTTTTCTAAATCCATAAATGCAATAAAAACTTCCCTACCTTTATCTAAATACTGTTCACATATATGCTTCAATGTAAACACTTGATCTACACATCCCCTACCCACTCTGAAACCTCCTTGCTCATCCACAATCCTACATTCTGTCTTACCTCTAATTCTTTCAATTATAACCCTACCGTACACTTTTCCTGGTATACTCAATAAACTTATTCCTCTATAATTTTTACAATCTCTTTTGTCCCCCTTCCCTTTATATAAAGGGACTATACATGCTCTCCGCCAATATATATATATTTATGTTGTGTATCTTTATACGTATATGCTTCTAAACTGTTGTATTCTGAGCACCTCTGCAAAAGCAGTGATAATGTGTGTGTGGTGAAAGTGTTGAATGATGATGAAAGTATTTTCTTTTCAGGGATTTTCTTTCTTTTTTGGGTCACCCTGCCTCGGTGGGAGACGGCCGACTTGTTGAAAAAAAAAAAAAATCTGTTTTTCTTTTTAACAAGTCGGCCATCTCCCACCGAGGCAGGGTGATATATACATATATATATACAAGAGATTTACAAGTCCCATTTATGTTTCCAGAAGTCCACCACTGTATGGTACTCCAAGAAGCATGGATTCATAAAGAGCGCCACCCCACACCTCAGGGTTGCTGTTTAGTGCAAGCACACACAACACACTTTTTCTGAAAGTACTTCTTCTTTGGGATAGATGGTAATCGTACAAGGTAGTGACAGTTAGGGATTATTCAGTCGGGCACTTCCCCCTCTTCTTGTGGAGTGACAGGTCGCTATTGTGGGGTGACAGGTCGCTGTGGAGTGACAGGTATAGGTGTGGTACCATACTTTTTCGCTATCTGCTTGATGGCATAGAGGGGGTTTTCTGTATATTGTTGTTGCTTCCCAGTCTTTATTTCATACATGTTGAAGGCATTGAGCATTGCAATATCTACAAGGTGGAAAAAAACTTTTATACACCACTTGCGACTCCTATGCACACAATCAACAAACCCTATCACGTCACACTTGTCAACTAGTCGCATATTGTTCGTATAGTCGATGACAGCAGCTGGCTTTACAATAAGGTCATTGTTGAACCTGCTCAGTCTGTACCATCTCGTTTCTGTGGATGGTTGGCAGCAACATCATGTCCTGTTTGTCATGCCATGTCAGTGCCATGATGTCATTGGCATGAAATGCTTCTACTAGACTTCCTCCACTAAACCTTGGCATGTGTTTTCTACTACTTCTCACTGTTCCACATATATCAGTATTGTTCACACATAGGAAATCTGCGAGCATAGGGCTTGTATACCAGTTGTCTGAACAATGCATGACCTTTGCCAAGGTATGGCCCCATCATCTTGTGAACATCATCCCCAGAAATGCCCAACATGCGCCTGGTATCGCCGGGTGTATTTTTCCCTGTGTAGATAATGACATCCAACACAAGACCAGTCTCAAAGTCACACATAACAAATAGTTTTATACCAAAGCGATTATGTTTGCTTGGTATATATTTCGAATGACAGTCATCCCTTGAACAGAACCAAAGACTCATCGACAACAATGTTCTTGAATGGATAAAAGTAGGCACTGAATTTTTGCTTCAGATACATAAACAATTCCCAGATTTTGTATAAGAGGCCATTTCTGTTTGGCGTATTCCTGTCTGAGAAGTGCAACATTCATAGCAACAGAGTGAATCTGTTGCAGGGAAGGAGGTCACGAAAGACTGGAGTACTGATGAAGTGGTCTGTGGACCAGCAGTGCTATATTGTTCTTATACGTGTGTGGCATAAGCATGACAGTGCCAAGGAATAAATAAATTTCAGCCACAGTTGTATCTTTACACTTGTGCAGCCATGAAGACTCTGAAACCTCTGTATGGTCCATTGTATACTGGTAGTACATGTTGGTCTGGGTAACAATTAGGTTCATAATCGGCTCATCAAAGTATTGTTGAAAATAGTCTAACTCTGTAGACTCATTTGTGACGGGACAGTGTGGCATGATGCCACTTCTACTGGCATCAAAACTGAAAGGATGTGGCACAAATGGCATACTTTCTGTCCAGTTCCATTCGCGATCAGATGGTGCAGGGTGGACCTCTGGCATGGGACGTGGCAGCACATGGCTGAGAGGGTGCCAGGCAGTCCTTTGTCTGCCCACCCACTGTGCCACGAGGTCCAGGCATCATGCCACCCCCCTCTTCCTCCATCCCAACATTATCACTATCATTATCACTACCACTATCAGTGGCTGGGGTTTTGGATCGTGACCTGCCACAACCCTTGCCGCTGACCACATATGGCACAATGCCTGAATGTTGCAACCCCTGAATGGGTCACAATGTATATAATGTATATTATCTTTTCATATAATTTTATGTTGCTTATATTTGCGACAATAGCTAAATCGTAAATATATTGCTTTATATTATTATTTGACTTAGTTATATTGTTAGGTAGGATGTAACATTTATATATTATTATTATGTGCTCATAGTTCAAGTCTTGATTGTCTAACTACTGTAATTATCGCTCGTGGCTCGTTTCCCTGCCGGCTTCTCAGTGTTGCTGGGCAGCAACTGTCCACGGAGCAATCACGTGATCGAGGGGGAGGGGTGTTCACACCTCACCTGGAGTAGTCAGTCTGGGCTAGACTCCCTTGGTGGTTGGACGTATTCCTGACAAGACGTGCCTAACTCTTCCTTAGTGGCCCTTGTTGGAAGATCGTCTCTGTCGCTTTATTGTTGTAGGTTCTGTGGAACTCTGTTCACAGAACATTGTCTAGACTTAGTGATTTTCGACGTTGTACTGAGGTTGTGTGTCGCATAGACACTGAGCAACTCAGGTCCTGAGCTATAGCTTCTGACCTAATTTGTACTGTTATCTGTGTACTGACACAGTCGGGGATTTTCTTATGCTGAACTTAGATTCAGTAGTATGGGAGTTTTGTGACTTTTGTGGAGGATCTGCAGATGGTCCCTACTTAGTGTCGTTACATTATCTCCTTGATCCTGATTCTGTGTCGCTGTTGCTTGTTATATTGTTGTTCGGCTTAGCAGTCTTTTTTTTTGTTCAAGCAAGCTGTTCTTATTGCCAGGTTGGACAAGAAGTTAGTTTATGTGAGGACTTTGTCAGTCACTGGTTTAAGTCTAGTCGAGTCGTGAGACATAGTGAACTACTTAGAGCACTTACACACAAACTTGTTTGTATATTGTATTATTTAAGGTTAATGTACCAGACGGTACTTAAGACGTATAAATGTGATATGTGCCTTCAGCACAATACTACTGTACACGAGAGAAGTGATTATTATTAATTTGTTTAAATTGATTTTATTTTAATTTGATAATATACTCCTAGACATCTTGATTGTTAATAAATTTATTAAATTTTAATTTCTTTAGTTAGTAGCCTACCAGTTGTAATCCTGAAGCACTAATAATTCTTACTGAATTCTAATGGATAACTGGACCAGGATACTGACTACTTGTTACGAAAACCCAGTAACAGGCTGAATGCTAGAAGGGCAGTCGTTTCTAGTATTCACTGGAGATCTCTATGCTTATTGGAAATCACGTTTTTTGTAACACTGAACGTAGGTTACGATGCCTAAAAGCACGTTTCACTGGGGAATAATGATAATCACTTTCACTTGACGAATTATCTATCGGCACAAAATCGATTTCATCATTGTCACATCACTTTCACTATCATCACCAAAACGCATGGAAAACGATAATTTACTCTTGCGGAGTTGCCTTTGGGAAGTAACACTAGCAACCCCAGAGGTGCTGGGCTGAGGGTCTCTTGCAGCCACACTGGCCACCTCAGAAGTGCTGGGCTGAGGGTTTGGTATGGCCACACTATCCACACTGGCCACCCCAGAGGTCATGGCCTGAGGGTCATCTAGGTTATCAACAAAAGTTTCACTATTTCCTTGATCTTTAGTAACTATATCAGAGTCAAAACCACTAAACTCGCATTCTGTAGTATCACTTTCCGAGAATAGTAGTGTGTTAATACGATGAGGCGTAAATGAATCACGGGGGTTTGCCATGACGTTAACCCAAGATGGAGCTGAAACTAACTGGCGTTACCACGCGGTACCCCAGTGTCCCCGATTTTTTTCATAGTGCACATACTGAGTGTGCACATTAATTCTTTCATGTCTAGGCGACTCGGGCATATCACGCCAATTTTGAAGGAATGAAAAATAAAACGATCTACGTTCAGAGCCTGCCGCACATGAACGTATATCTACATGTGGACAGTTTAAGGGTTAAATACAAGCTTTCTGGAATTAATTAACGTCATTAACTGGAGGTCCACTGCACTGGTACAGTAGTGGTGCGTAGTATGGGTAGAGTAGCGGTGTAGAGTATGGGAAGAGTAGTGGTGCCTAGTACTGGTACAGTAGCTGTGCCTAGTATGAACAGCAGTGCCTAGTACTGGTACAGTAGTGGTGCCTAGTAAGGGTACATTAGTTGTACCTAGTAGTGGTACCACCTAGTACTGGTACAGTAGCAGTGCCTAGTATTAGTACAGTAGCAGTGTCTAGTACTGGTACAGTAACAGTGCCTAGTACTAGTACAGTAGTAGTGCCTCGTACTGGTACAGTAGTGGTGCCTAGTATAGGTAGAGTAGCAGTGCCTAGTATGGGTAGAGTAGCAGTGCCTAGTATGGGTAGAGTAGCAGTGCCTAGTATGGGTAGAGTAGCAGTGCCTAGTATGGGTAGAGTAGCAGTGCCTAGTATGGGTAGAGTACCAGTGCCTAGTATGGGTAGTGGTGCCTAGTACTGGTACAGTAGCTGTGCCTAGTACTGGTACAGTAGCTGTGCCTAGTACTGGTACAGTAGTGGTGCCTAGTACTGGTACAGTAGTGGTGCCTAGTACTGGTACAGTAGTGGTGCCTAGTACTGGTACAGTAGTGGTGCCTAGTATAAATAACAAAAAGGCACAATACCGTGACTGGAACGATACACAAATAACCTGCACATAAAAGAGAGAAGCTTACGACGACGTTTCGGTCCGACTTGGACCATTGACAAAGTCACAGTAACAGAGGTGGAGCAGGACGGCTATATATAGGCAGGAAGAGGTGGAGGTAGTAGTAGTAGTAGTAGTAGTTGTAGCAGTACTCCTGTAGTAGTCCTGCTCCACCTCTGTTACTGTGACTTTGTCAATGGTCCAAGTCGGACCGAAACGTCGTAAGCTTCTCTCTTTTATGTGTGGGTTATTTGTGTATGGTGCCTAGTACTGGTACAGTAGCAGTGCCTACTACAATAGTGGTGTTTAACGCTAGTACAATAGTGGTGTCTACTGCTAGTACAATAGTGGTGCCTATTATATACCCTGTGATAAAGATAGTACCTAGGATGGTTCTGGCTATCAACCTATATACCCTGTGACAGGAGGGTAGTACCTAGGAAGGTTCTGGCTATCAACCTAATATATACCACCCTGTGACAGGAGGGTAGTACCTATGATGGTTGCCGGCTATCAACCTACTATATACCATGTGACACGAGGGTAGTACCTAGGATGGTTGCTGGCTATCAACCTACTATATACCATGTAACAGGAGGGTAGTACCTAGGATGGTTGCTGGCTATCAACCTACTATATACCATGTGACAGGAGGGTAGTACCTAGGATGGTTGCTGGCTATCAACCTACTATATACCATGTGACAGGAGGGTAGTACCTAGGATGGTTGCTGGCTATCAACCTACTATATACCATGTGACAGCAGGGTAGTATCTAGGATGGTTGCTGGCTATCAACCTACTACATACCATGTGACATGAGGGTAGTACCTATAATGGTTGCTGGCTATCAACCTACTATATACCATGTGACAGCAGGGTAGTACCTATGATGGTTGCTGGCTATCAACCTACTATATACCATGTGACAGGAGGGTAGTACCTAGGATGGTTGCTGGCTATCAACCTACTATATACCATGTGACAGCAGGGTAGTACCTATGATGGTTGCTGGCTATCAACCTACTATATACCATGTGACAGCAGGGTAGTACCTAGGATGGTTGCTGGCTATCAACCTACTATGTCTGCAACTGGAGAAAGGTAACCCATCTAATATAAATGTAGCTTACCTGAACAATGCTCCATTTTTTGTCTTTAATTGTGACAGGGAAGGAGTACATGACCCCTTCAGGCAGGTTGTACGAGCCATCAGAGAACACTCCCATAGACACAAAGTGACCTTCTGATGTTCCCTCCCAAATGCTCCTCATGTGGTCACAGGCAGCCTTGGCAGCAGACATTGCAGATGACAACTTGCGAGCAGCGATGACTGCAGCACCACGCTTCTGAACGCTCTGAAAGTTCAATGAATGTTAACGCTACATATTAGTTTCATTAATTCTACTTTTTTCTTTGCTTTTGTGGCCCATGAGACCCATATAATGCACACTAAGTATATCCACTCATTGTATGCAACACCATAGCCTCACTAATACTGTCATCCGCATATTAAGAAAACTTGTTTACACAAAGAGAACAAACACAGGTAAAAATGTTTCACATTAGTACTGTTCTAATATTCTAAATACAGCCTCTCCTCACTTAACGACCAAGTTCCCTTCCTAAGACCAAATCGGTATACAAATTTGTTGCTCAGCAAGCAGCACACTATAATGGTAGTATGCTCCTTGTTTAGCAACATTTTTAGTATATTTTTGTTTATACAGTATATTGTAATAAACAGAATAGAGCAAATTAGGTCAAATATACATTATTTAGGTACAGATACTGGTCAGAGAGCCTGTCACAAGTTCAAGTTGTCGGTAAACGAGTACGTCACTAAGTGAGGAGAGGATGTGTATATACATGTATATTGTACAGTAAACCATACCCCCGGCCGGGATTGAACCCGCGGTCATAGAGTCTCAAAACTCCAGCCCGTCGCGTTAGCCACTAGACCAGCTAGCCACAATAAGATTCATCCAACTAGGTATATTTCTACACCATAGGAAAGTTAGCACAGGCACCTCTGTGACCACAAATACAAGTTTTTACAGACGAATCTCCAGCTAGCGTGGCCGTGACGAACTCTAGCTCAAGTCCCTTCACTGCCGTCAACATGACTCAAGAAATCGTAATGACACGATTGCAAATAAACCATACCCCCGGCCGGGATTGAACCCGCGGTCATAGAGTCTCAAAACTCCAGCCCGTCGCGTTAGCCACTAGACCAGCTAGCCACAATAAGATTCATCCAACTAGGTATATTTCTACACCATAGGAAAGTTAGCACAGGCACCTCTGTGACCACAAATGCAAGTTTTTACAGACGAATCTCCAGCTAGCGTGGCCGTGACGAACTCTAGCTCAAGTCCCTTCACTGCCGTCAACATGACTCAGAAATCGTAATGACACGATTGCAAATAAACCATACCCCCGGCCGGGATTGAACCCGCGGTCATAGAGTCTCAAAACTCCAGCCCGTCGCGTTAGCCACTAGACCAGCTAGACGGCAGTGAAGGGACTTGAGCTAGAGTTCGTCACGGCCACGCTAGCTGGAGATTCGTCTGTAAAAACTTGCATTTGTGGTCACAGAGGTGCCTGTGCTAACTTTCCTATGGTGTAGAAATATACCTAGTTGGATGAATCTTATTGTGGCGAGCTGGTCTAGTGGCTAACGCGACGGGCTGGAGTTTTGAGACTCTATGACCGCGGGTTCAATCCCGGCCGGGGGTATGGTTTATTTGCAATCGTGTCATTACGATTTCTTGAGTCATATTGTACAGTACAGTGGACCCCCGGTTAACGATATTTTTTCACTCCAGAAGTATGTTCAGGTGCCAGTACTGACCGAATTTGTTCCCAGGAATATTGTGAAGTAGATTAGTCCATTTCAGACCCCCAAACATACACATACAAACGCACTTACATAATTGGTCGCATTCGGAGGTGACCGTTATGCGGGGGTCCACTGTATATCTACCTATCTTTCAACATACCAGCCGTATCCCACCGAGGTGGGGTGGCCCAAAAGGAAAAACTAAAGTTTCTCCTTTTAAATTTAGTAATATATACAGGAGAAGGGGTTACTAGCCCCTTGCTCCCAGCATTTTAGTCGCCTCTTATGACACACATGGCTTACGGAGGAAGAATTCTGTTCCACTTCCTAATGGATATGTACAGTATACACCTACCATCCGACTTACGACCAAGCTTGATTCTGACCAACCGGTCGTAAGTCAAAATGGAAGCAAGTCGAACCTTTGAAAATTGCAGACATACTGGGAAATGCATAATGTCAAACTTTTCCTATATAAACTACCTACATAGTCCTGTAATGTAATGTACAATCATTATTTCATTCTTTTTACCATAATTTACTTCTATTGTTATATTTTAAATATTTATGTACTGTATATAATGTATACATGGTAGTGAACTGTATTGTAAATTTTACATCGCATACAGTATCATATGTTACTGTTGTCTTTATGTATTGTCGACACAGTGGAATGGGAGAATACCACTGGTAGTGTCATCCTGCCAGAATGTTGTATAACCTACACCCTAAGTAAAGAGAAACAACTCTGGAACGTGTAATACGTTAAGTAAAGAGAAAACTCTGGAACGTGTAATACGTATCTGGCTGGCTGGCTGGGTGGGTGGCCGGGTGGGTGGGTGGCCAGGTAGGTGGTTGGCTGACTGAATATGGCTCTCTCTCTCTCTCTCACAGGTACACGTAAGTGAAGTTATCACAGTATAAATTACCTAGGATAACCCAAAAAATCCAGACAAAGTGCTATACAGTGGATCTGTGCTCCAGTGCCCTAAATTAATAATAATAATAATAATTATTATTATTGCAATAATACATATGCACTAATATTAATAATAATATTATTAAACTATAATATAATAATCGTGTCCACTCATTACTTACCTTAAAATATCTGTAGTCTTAATGTAGAGTGAGAGGTGAGTAAACAAGATTAAATGAATAAGCGAATGAGAGTGTAGAAGGTTGGCGAGTTATGTAAACAAACGTTGTTGTTGTTGTTACCAGCCCGGACATGAATGGTTTCTGTTCACTCTGTCAAACCGACAAGAAAAACACCTCATATTTGTTAATTTACATGTTTATATGTTATGTAGCATGTTTATCATACAATTTTGAAAAAGAAATCATAGATGGATTAAGCAAAATGTCTATATTAACGTTTTATACACATTTAATGCGCCTCAGTGATTATTATTGTGTTATTATCATTATTAACCCTTTGAGGGTTTCGGACATACTAGTATGGCTTATGCGCAGGGGTTTTTGATGTACATGTACTAGTACGCATAAATTCTAGCGCCGTCAAATCTCGCGGGAAAAGGCTGCTAGGCCTAGGTGTGAGAGAATGGGTCTGTGTGGTCGGTGCACGCGGTAGAAAAAAAATCTGGGACCCAGTGGTGCATTGTGGAAACGCCATCTTAGTACACAATGTCCACCATGCCTCGCGGTAAGAAGTTCCTCACTCCTCGGCGAATTAGGACACTTGTTCTCCAGTGACAGTTCTAATACAGATGGAAGTGCCAGTGAAGATGAGTTTCAAGGTTTTGGCAAGGTTTTGACTGAAACTAATGACCATAATATCGGTAATAGTGAGGAAAACCCAGACAACCCTCAGCCTTCCACCTCTGGTGCTGGGTAGTCTTGTTCACGTTCAGTTGTACCAGAATCAAAGAGGAAACTCCTATTTTCCCAAATCTCACTCAGATGTGAGCATTTGTGATGATAGTGATAGTGATTATGAGCTACAAGCTCATGAAAACAGTTCCAGTAGTGATAGTGAAGTGGAATATTCCCCAGTGATGCGTCAGTATATACGATGATATATGCGCTCTGGTAGTGTGCCATGTGCTATTCCAAGGGGAAGGAGTACATCTCGGAGTACATCCCGTGGTTATACAACAGGAACAGAGAGTGAAAATGATGGTGATAGTGTTGCAATTGGGATGGAAAATGTGCATGGTGGTGGTAGTGGTGGTGATGGCCGTGAGGCACCAGCAGTGGGCCATGCTGCCACCCACGCCGCTGCCTCAGCTGATCTACAACGAAGGCCACCATCCCCCACCCACCCACCACACCAGCCTCCACAACTACAACCTCCACAACCACAACCACCTGTCATTGTCCAGTACCCACCAGCAGACCACACCTGGGATTGGCAGGAAGCTGTCAATTTTGTTCCAAATGCCCACCAGTTTGATGACAGCCAAAGTGGAATACGGCCATCTTGTACACTTGGGAACAATGCCACTGAACTGGAATGTTTTGAGTTATTCTTTGACGAACCCCTGATCAAAAGTATTGTCATGGAAAGCAACACATATGAGTACACCATGGCAAACACAATACTTTCACCAAAATCATGTCTATACCAGTGGAAGGAGGCAACTGTGGCTGAGATGTATCTTTTCTTTGCCACAATAATGCTTATGCCACATGTGTATAAGCACAAAGTGAAATCATACTGGTCAACAGACCGCCTGATTGCAACCCCAGGTTTCAGTGATGTAATGCCGGTGAATCGATTTGTGCTAATGTTACGTATGCTTCACTTCTCAGACAAAACCAGGCCTGACAGAAATGACAGGTTATATAAGATTAGGCATGTGTTTGTGTATCTGAAAGAGAAATTCAATATGTATTTTTATCCCTTCAGGAAGCTTGTAATTGACGAGTCTTTGATTCTGTTCAAAGGAAGACTCTCTCTCAAGCAGTACATACCAAGCAAGAGGAAATGCTTTGGTATAAAGTTGTTTGTGCTTTGTGATTGTTACAGTGGTCTGGTATTGGATATTATTGTGTACACTGGAAGTTATACATTGCAAAATACCAGGAAGTTATTGGGCATCTCTGGTGATGTGGTTAGAACAATGATAGAACCATACCTTGGTAAGGGGCATATACATGTATTATATATTGATAACTGGTACGCAAGCCCCTGACTCAGTGATTTTTTGCGAGTGAACATGACGTGTGTGTGTGGCACAGTGCGTGTAAATCGGAAACATATGCCCAGGTTTGACGCTGGCACTCACAGAGGTGAGGTGCAGGCGTTTGCTGCCAATGACATCATGGCATTTCGGTGGCATGGCAAATGAGATGTCACACTGTTGTCATCAGTTCACCCTAATGAAATGGCAGACACTGGCAGGCAGCATAGAGAGAGCAATGATCCCGTTCTAAAACCTGCAGCTGTGATTGATTACACCTTCAATATGCGTTCAGTGGACAAATGTGACATGCAGATTGGGTTTGCTGATTATGTTCGCAAGAGTTATAAGTGGTACATAAAACTCTTTTTCCATTTTCTGGACATTTCCATGCTCAATGCTTATAATATGTATAAGATGAGGACCAGAAACAAACCACAATACGGTGAATTCTGTTTGTCTGTCATCAGACAAATAGTATTCAAGTACCAAGGAAGAACACCTGCAATAGACCACCCACCAAATTATCAATAACTACCTTCTCGTCTGAAGCATGGTGATCACTTCCTGGTAAAACTGCCTGCTACTGCTTTCAAGAAAAAGGCTCAGAAGAGGTGTTACGTCTGTGCACATACAAGGAAACGCCCACAACAACGCAGAGACACTCGTTTTGTGTGAGGAGTGTAAAACACTACTATGCATGACACCATGTTTCAAAGACTTCCACAGGCTGCAGAACTTCTAGAAACATTCCCTGTGACTGTATATGTGTATATAAAATATAGAAAAATAGTAATAAACAGCATTTCATATCATTTGTTTGTGTAAATATTTTTTATAAACAAAACAATGACAACAGTGTTTATGCCCTTATTGTGTAGTATTGAAAAAGAAAAAACTTACAAAATACTGATCATATTGGTCTCACAGGCCATAAAAGTTACTTGGAAAAAGAAAAATTAAAAAATAATAGAAATTAGTACGTAAGAAAGTAAATAAAAGAATACCGGGAGACGGCAGTCGGTGATGCTGCCACATTGTCCCCCTTTTTCATCAACTTCACGCCTCCATATCTCTAAGTATTTTTCATAAGAAAAAATTTTTTTTTTTTTTTTTAATTTGGCCGACCCTGAGAACGAGTCTCTGAGAGGACCTGTCGACCCTCGAAGGGTTAATATGGTGTCTTCAAGACCAATTACACTCTTAATGAGTGGCTCTGAGACAGACAAGCAGACAGAAAGACAGACACAGGTCGACAGAAAGACACACAGGTAGACACACACACACACAGGTAGACAGAGAGACACAGGTAGACAGAGACACACACAGGTAGACACAGGTAGACAAAGACAAACACAGGTAGACAGACAGATAAACAGACACACAGAGATATACAGGCAGACAGATACAGACAGGTTTATGTGCAACAGTGAAAACAAATAGAGAGTTCAAGAGTAAGAGCCTTTCTTGCCACAATCTCCAGTGCAAGATTCAGACTTCATCTTAGGGGCCATGGTGAAATTTACTGTCAAGTTAGTACAGTTAATACAGGTTGAAGATTGAGACACTTATGCAGCATATGGGAATCTTTATTCAGGAAACGTTTCGCCACACAGTGGCTTCATCAGTCCAATACAAGTGTCTCAATCTTCAACTTGTCGGTTTTTCAAACCATTCATCACAACTGTCAGACACGGCAGCATCATGGGGTCTTGTTACAAAGAATTCTTCAACACTTGTTCAACCTTTGGACGAAGACCTACTTCGACTAGTGGATGGTACCACTATGACCCCGCCTCCATCTGCTTCACGTCACCTCACTACAGTATATAAGCCACGTCTACGGCCCTATGCTGTACATTCTACAAGATTGATGGACTGAACACATCGACTCCAGGTTGAGGGACTGATTACCTCATTCTCCTCCTCTCCTTACGCCTTCATCTTTGTATTGGACTGATGAAGCCACTGTGTGGCGAAACGTTTCCTGAATAAAGATTCCCATATGCTGCATAAGTGTCTCAATCTTCAACTTGTCGGTTTTTCAAACCATTCATCACACAGTTAATACAGTATGATGCTGCTGATAGGACAGGGTTACTCAAACTGATGCTGCCTGCATGACGCATTGCCGCCGCGAGTATTGTCAAATAATGTACAGTGGTGTGCATCAGCCGGCCCAGCCCAGCTGCACGGTCATAAGTCGAGTGGACGTATGTCAAGCAGGTCGTAAGTCGGATGGTAGGTGTATATGTACAGCATATATGTACATGTATGTATGTACAGTCCCTCCTCACTTAATGACCGCTCAGAATTACGACGGGCTCTCTGACCAACGTGCATACCTAAATAATGTAGTAGGTTGGTAGACAGCAACCACCCAGGGAAGTACTACCGTCCTGCCAGATGACTGTGAAACAGAAACCTGTAACTGTTTTGCATGATGGTAGGATTGCTGGTTTCTTTTTCTGTCTCATAAACACGCTAGATAACAGGGATATCTTGCTACTCCTACTAACACTTTGGTCACACTTCACAGACACGCACATGCATATATATATACATACATCTAGGTTTTTCTCCTTTTTCTAAATAGTTCTTGTTCTTCTTTATTTCTTCTATTGTCCATGGGGAAGTGGCAAAGAATCTTTCCTCCGTAAGCCATGCGTGTCGTATGAGGCGACTAAAATGCCAGGAGCAATGGGCTAGTAACCCCTTCTCCTGTAGACACTTACTAAAAAAGAGAAGAAGAAAAACTTTATAAAACTGGGATGCTTAAATGTGCGTGGATGTAGTGCGGATGACAAGAAACAGATGATTACTGATGTTATGAATGAAAAGAAGTTGGATGTCCTGGCCCTAAGCGAAACAAAGCTGAAGGGGGTAGTAGAGTTTCAGTGGGGGGAAATAAATGGGATTAAATCTGGAGTATCTGAGAGAGTTAGAGCAAAGGAAGGGGTAGCAGTAATGTTAAATGATCAGTTATGGAAGGAGAAAAGAGAATATGAATGTGTAAATTCAAGAATTATGTGGATTAAAGTAAAGGTTGGATGCGAGAAGTGGGTCATAATAAGCGTGTATGCACCTGGAGAAGAGAGGAATGCAGAGGAGAGAGAGAGATTTTGGGAGATGTTAAGTGAATGTATAGGAGCCTTTGAACCAAGTGAGAGAGTAATTGTGGTAGGGGACCTGAATGCTAAAGTAGGAGAAACTTTTAGAGAGGGTGTGGTAGGTAAGTTTGGGGTGCCAGGTGTAAATGATAATGGGAGCCCTTTGATTGAACTTTGTATAGAAAGGGGTTTAGTTATAGGTAATACATATTTTAAGAAAAAGAGGATAAATAAGTATACAAGATATGATGTAGGGCGAAATGACAGTTTGTTGGATTATGTATTGGTAGATAAAAGACTGTTGGGTAGACTTCAGGATGTACATGTTTATAGAGGGGCCACAGATATATCAGATCACTTTCTAGTTGTAGCTACACTGAGAGTAAAAGGTAGATGGGATACAAGGAGAATAGAAGCATCAGGGAAGAGAGAGGTGAAGGTTTATAAACTAAAAGAGGAGGCAGTTAGGGAAAGATATAAACAGCTATTGGAGGATAGATGGGCTAATGAGAGCATAGGCAATGGGGTCGAAGAGGTATGGGGTAGGTTTAAAAATGTAGTGTTAGAGTGTTCAGCAGAAGTTTGTGGTTACAGGAAAGTGGGTGCGGGAGGGAAGAGGAGCGATTGGTGGAATGATGATGTAAAGAGAGTAGTAAGGAGAGAAAAAGTTAGCATATGAGAAGTTTTTACAAAGTAGAAGTGATGCAAGGAGGGAAGAGTATATGGAGAAAAAGAGAGGTTAAGAGAGTGGTGAAGCAATGTAAAAAGAGAGCAAATGAGAGAGTGGGTGAGATGTTATCAACAAATTTTGTTGAAAATAAGAAAAAGTTTTGGAGTGAGATTAACAAGTTAAGAAAGCCTAGAGAACAAATGGATTTGTCAGTTAAAAATAGGAGAGGAGAGTTATTAAATGGAGAGTTAGAGGTATTGGGAAGATGGAGGGAATATTTTGAGGAATTGTTAAATGTTGATGAAGATAGGGAAGCTGTGATTTCGTGTATAGGGCAAGGAGGAATAACATCTTGTAGGAGTGAGGAAGAGCCAGTTGTGAGTGTGGGGGAAGTTCGTGAGGCAGTAGGTAAAATGAAAGGGGGTAAGGCAGCCGGGATTGATGGGATAAAGATAGAAATGTTAAAAGCAGGTGGGGATATAGTTTTGGAGTGGTTGGTGCAATTATTTAATAAATGTATGGAAGAGGGTAAGGTACCTAGGGATTGGCAGAAAGCATGCATAGTTCCTTTGTATAAAGGCAAAGGGGATAAAAGAGAGTGCAAAAATTATAGGGGATAAGTCTGCTGAGTATACCTGGTAAAGTGTATGGTAGAGTTATTATTGAAAGAATTAAGAGTAAGACGGAGAATAGGATAGCAGATGAACAAGGAGGCTTTAGGAAAGGTAGGGGGTGTGTGGACCAGGTGTTTACAGTGAAACATATAAGTGAACAGTATTTAGATAAGGCTAAAGAGGTCTTTGTGGCATTTATGGATTTGGAAAAGGCGTATGACAGGGTGGATAGGGGGGCAATGTGGCAGATGTTGCAAGTGTATGGTGTAGGAGGTAGGTTACTGAAAGCAGTGAAGAGTTTTTACGAGGATAGTGAGGCTCAAGTTAGAGTATGTAGGAAAGAGGGAAATTATTTCCCAGTAAAAGTAGGCCTTAGACAAGGATGTGTGATGTCACTGTGGTTGTTTAATATATTTATAGATGGGGTTGTAAGAGAAGTAAATGCGAGGGTCTTGACAAGAGGCGTGGAGTTAAAAGATAAAGAATCACACACAAAGTGGGAGTTGTCACAGCTGCTCTTTGCTGATGACACTGTGCTCTTGGGAGATTCTGAAGAGAAGTTGCAGAGATTGGTGGATGAATTTGGTAGGGTGTGCAAAAGAAGAAAATTAAAGGTGAATACAGGAAAGAGTAAGGTTATGAGGATAACAAAAAGATTAGGTGATGAAAGATTGAATATCAGATTGGAGGGAGAGAGTATGGAGGAGGTGAATGTATTCAGATATTTGGGAGTGGACGTGTCAGCGGATGGGTCTATGAAAGATGAGGTGAATCATAGAATTGATGAGGGAAAAAGAGTGAGTGGTGCACTTAGGAGTCTGTGGAGACAAAGAACTTTGTCCTTGGAGGCAAAGAGGGGAATGTATGAGAGTATAGTTTTACCAACGCTCTTATATGGGTGTGAAGCATGGGTGATGAATGTTGCAGCGAGGAGAAGGCTGGAGGCAGTGGAGATGTCATGTCTGAGGGCAATGTGTGGTGTGAATATAATGCAGAGAATTCGTAGTTTGGAAGTTAGGAGGTGGTGTGGGATTACCAAAACTGTTGTCCAGAGGGCTGAGGAAGGGTTGTTGAGGTGGTTCGGACATGTAGAGAGAATGGAGCGAAACAGAATGACTTCAAGAGTGTATCAGTCTGTAGTGGAAGGAAGGCGGGGTAGGGGTCGGCCTAGGAAAGGTTGGAGAGAGGGGGTAAAGGAGGTTTTGTGTGCGAGGGGCTTGGACTTCCAGCAGGTATGCATGAGCGTGTTTGATAGGAGTGAATGGAGACAAATGGTTTTTAATACTTGACGTGCTGTTGGAGTGTGAGCAAAGTAACATTTATGAAGGGGTTCAGGGAAACCGGCAGGCCGGACTTGAGTCCTGGAGATGGGAAGTACAGTGCCTGCACTCTGAAGGAGGGGTGTTAATGTTGCAGTTTAAAAACTGTAGTGTAAAGCACCCTTCTGGCAAGACAGTGATGGAGTGAATGATGGTGAAAGTTTTTCTTTTTCGGGCCACCCTGCCTTGGTGGGAATCGGCCAGTGTGATAATAATAAAAAAAATATTAGAACTAATTTCCTCTATTATGTTTATTACAATACAGTGGACCCTCAACCAACGAAGGCATCATCTAATGATAAAATAGACTAACGAAGTGTTTTAGTGTAAAAATTTTGGCCCAACCAACGATGAAAAACTTGACTATCATCATTCGTCCCTAACACATCTGTCTCAGCTCAGCTAGTGTACCATTGTTTACAAGCCAGGTTAGACGGTTTGCATGCATGCATTCGATACACAAATAACCCGCACATAGAAGAGAGGAGCTTACGACAACGTTTCAGTCCAACTTAGACCATTTACAAAGTCACAGTTTGTCTGACTGTAAATGGTCCAAGTCAGACCAAAACGTCGTCATAAGCTCCTCTCTTCTATGTGCGGGTTATTTGTGTATCATTCCAGTCACAGTATTGTGCCTTTTTTCGTTATACATTCGATGAATTTTCTATTATTCCATTGTTTTCAGTGCTTGTAACTGCTAAATAAGCCACCATGGGCCCAAGAAAGCTTCTAGTGCCAACCCTGTGGTAAAAATGGTGAGAAATACTATCGTACCATGGTCAGCTGCTACTGCTGTACCACGGTCAGCTGCTGCTGTACCACGGTCAGCTGCTGCTGCTGCCGTACCACGGTCAGCTGCTGCTGCTGCCGTACCACGGTCAGCTGCTGCTGCTGCCGTACCACGGTCAGCTGCTGCTGCTGCCGTACCACGGTCAGCTGCTGCTGCTGCCGTACCACGGTCAGCTGCTGCTGCTGCCGTACCACGGTCAGCTGCTGCTGCTGCCGTACCACGGTCAGCTGCTGCTGCTGCCATACCACGGTCAGCTGCTGCTGCTGCCGTACCACGGTCAGCTGCTGCTGCTGCCGTACCACGGTCAGCTGCTGCTGCTGCTGCTGTACCACGGTCAGCTGCTGCTGCTGCCGTATCACGGTCAGCTGCTGCTGCTGCCGTACCACGGTCAGCTGCTGCTGCTGCCGTACCACGGTCAGCTGCTGCTGCTGTATCACGGTCAGCTAGTGCTGCTGTACCATGGTCAGCTGCTGCTGCTGTACCATGGTCAGCTGCTGCTGCTGTACCATGGTCAGCTGCTGCTGCTGTACCATGGTCAGCTGCTGCTGCTGTACCATGGTCAGCTGCTGCTGCTGTACCATGGTCAGCTGCTGCTGCTGCCGTACCACGGTCAGCTGCTGCTGCTGCCGTACCACGGTCAGCTGCTGCTGCTGCCGTACCACGGTCAGCTGCTGCTGCTGCCGTACCACGGTCAGCTGCTGCTGCTGTATCACGGTCAGCTAGTGCTGCTGTATCACGGTCAGCTGCTGCTGCTGTACCATGGTCAGCTGCTGCTGCTGTACCATGGTCAGCTGCTGCTGCTGTACCATGGTCAGCTGCTGCTGCTGTACCATGGTCAGCTGCTGCTGCTGTACCATGGTCAGCTGCTGCTGCTGTACCATGGTCAGCTGCTGCTGCTGTACCATGGTCAGATGCTGCTGCTGTACCATGGTCAGCTGCTGCTGCTGTACCACAGTCAGCTGCTGCTGCTGTACCATGGTCAGCTGCTGCTGCTGTACCACGGTCAGCGGCTGCTGCTGTACCACGGTCAGCGGCTGCTGCTGTACCACGGTCAGCGGCTGCTGCTGTACCACGGTCAGCGGCTGCTGCTGTACCACGGTCAGCGGATGCTGCTGTACCACGGTCAGCTGCTGCTGCTGTACCATGGTCAGCTGCTGCTGCACCACAGTCAGCTGCTGCACCACGGTCAGCTGCTGCTGCTGTACCAGAGTCAGCTGCTGATGCACCACTGTCAGCTGCTGCTGCACCACGGTCTGCTGCTGCTGCTGTACCACGGTCACCTGCTGCTGCTGCTGTACCATGGTCAGCTGCTGCTGTACCATGGTCATCTGCTGCTGTACCACGGTCACCAAGGCAGGGTGACCTAGAAAGAAAAATGAAAGTTTTTTTTAAATTTAGTAATGCATACAGGAGAAGCAATTACTTGCCTCTTGTTCCTGGCATGTTAATCGTCTCCTATGACACACATGGCTTATGGAGGAAGAATTCTGTTCCACTTCACCATGGAGAATATGTACAATAGAACCTTCATATCCACTCATTCGGTATCTGCGGTTTCAGTTATCCATGGTGCACTGTGGCCCAAAAATACCTCTTAATTTTAGATAATAATGGCCACAAAGCACAAAAGTAGAGAAGCTGGCAGTTCTTCAAAGCCTAAGAGAAGCCTTGAAGTGCTTCCCATCAATGGAAGTGATAACTCTCCACTTACTGTGCATAATTTATCAATTAAAATTTATAATAGTTATGTATAGGACTTACACATAGGGTTTGCTACTATCCGCAGTTTCGATATCCACAGCTGGTCCTCAGAACTTATCCCCAGCAGATACTGGGGCCCTACTGTATATATATATATATATATATATACATATATATAGCAGCTTGGTAGACAGAAACCACCCAGGGCAGTACGTACTACTGCCTTGCCAATGAACAAGATGGAAACCTGTATTTTGTTTTATACGATGGTAGGAGTGCAGGTGTCTTTTCTGTCTCAAACTCACAAGATAAGTATATCTTGCTACTTTTACTTACACTTAAGTGATACTACACATGCATGTACACGTTTATGTATACACACTCATCTGAGTTTTCTTTGATGTTATCTTAATAGTTCATGTTATTATTACTTTTCCTTTCATATCCATGGGGAAGTGGAATAAGACTCTTTCCTCTGTAGGCCATGCATGTTGTAAATGTCAACTAAAATGCCAGGAGCAATGGGCTAGTAACCCCTTCTCCTGCACAGCTCACTAAAAATAAAAATAAAACTCTTTAAGCTGGGATGTTTGAATGTGTGTGGATGTGGTAAGGATGATAAGAAAGATGACTGTGGATGTTATGAATGAAAAGAAGCTGGATGTCCTGGCTCTAAGGAAAACAAAACTGAAGTGGGTAGGAGAATTTCAGTGGGGAGAAATAAATGGAATTAGGTCAGGGCTCTCTAATACAGTTAGAGGAAAGGATGGAGTAGCAATAATGTTGAAGGATCAGTTATGGCAGGAAAAGAAAGAATATGATTGTATAAATTCAAGGATTTTGTGGAGTAAAATAAAGGTGGGTCAGACATGAAAAGTGGGTCACAGTAAGTATTTATGCACCTGGAGAAAGAAGTGTAGAGAGAAAGTGAGAGATTTTCGGAGATATTGAGTGCTTAGGAAGTTTTAAACCAAGTAAGAAAGTAATTACTGTAGAGGACATGAATGCTAAAGTGGGAGAAATGGTTGTAGAGGGCATGGTAGGCAAGTTTTGGAGTGCAAGGGGGTAAATGATAATGGGGCCTTTAACTGAACTATGTACATAAAGAGGTTTACCTGGACAGGATTTCAAGGGTCAATGCCCCTGTGGCTCGGTCTGAGACCAGGTTTGATCAACCAGGCTGCTACTACTGGCTGCACACAAACTGACATACAAACTACAGCCCGGTTGGTCAGGTACTGACTTTAGGTGTCTGTCCAGTGCCTTCTTGAAGACAGCCAAGGGTCTATTGGTAATCTCCCATATGTATACTGGGAGGCAGTTGAACAGTCTTGGGCCCCTGACACTTATTGTGTTGTCTCAATGTACTCGTGGCGCCCCTGCTTTTCATCGGGGGAATGCTACCTCTCCTGTCGAGTCTTATATTATCGAGTGTATATTACCATGCATCTTTCTCGCCTGCATTCCAGGGAATACAGATCAAGGACCTTCAACGTTCCCAGTAATTTAGGTGCCTCACTGTACTTATGTGTGCCATGAAAGTTTTTATATGCTCTCCAGGTCTGTAATGTCTCCAGCCTTGAAGGGGACAGTTAGTGTACTGCAGTATTCCAGCCTAGAGAGAACAAGCGATTTGAAGAGGATCATCATGAGCTTGGCGTCCCTAGTTTTGAAGGTTCTCATTATCCATCCTATCATTTTCCTAGCAGATGAGGTAGATACATTGTTGTGATCTTTTAAGGTGAGATCCTCTAACATTATCACTCATAGGTCCTTCACAGTTCTTTTTTTGCTCTATTGTATGGTTAGAATTTGTCATATACGCTGACACATTTTTAATTTCATCAAGTTTTCCATATTTGAGTAGATGAAATTTCTCCTAGTTGAACTTCGTATTATTTTGAGTGGCCCATTTGAAGATTTGGTGGATGTCCGTTTGGAGTCTTGCTGTGTCTTCAATGGAGGTCACTGCCATGGCAATCTGGGTGTCATCCGCAAAGGAAGACACAGAGCTATGGCTTACATCTCTATGTCCGAAATGAGGATGAGGAATAGAATGGGAGCGAGTACTGTGCCTTGTAGAACAGAGCTTTCACCATGGATGCCTGGGACTTTATTCTGTTTACTATTACTCTGTGTTCTATTTGTCAGGAAGTTATAGATCCATCTATCAACTTTTCTGTTATTCCTTTATCACGCATTTTGTGTGCTATTACTCCATGGTCACACTTGTCGAAAACTTTTGCAAAGTCTGCGTATACTTCATCTGTACGTATTTTGTTTATCCTCAACAGCACCCAGGACCTTGTCATAGTGGTCCAGTAGCTGGTAATAATATATATTTTAAGGAAAAGAGGATAAATCAGTACAGTAGGGCCCCGCTTTACGGCGTTTCATCTTATGGTGTTCCGTTAATATAGACATTTCAAATTATGACCAAAACTTGCTGTACGGCTCCCCCTATCTGACTCTCTAATATGGTCACCGCACGCCACCCAGTTTGTTCACATTCTCCATGAGCACCTCTCTCCTTTATGTCCGGAAACATTCCAAAATTTCAAGTGTTTTAGTGTGTGTTTTATATGTACTCTGATAATTATACTTATGTGTACCTGTACCTTAAACTTATACACTGTGCTGGCATGCAGGTACACATTAAAATCACTAAGAGTGTCTCTCTAATCTTGACAACATAGTAATAATACTAATGCAGCCTTTCCTCACTTAATGACAGAGTTCCATTCCTAAGACCACATTGGTCAACGAATTAGTTTCTCAGTGAGGAGCATAATATAATGGTAGTGGGTTTGTGTCATCTTTGATATTCTTTTAATGTCACTTTTGCACCATTTATAACATTTCTAGTATATTTTTAAATGTTTATACAGCACTGTACTGTACATTGTAATATACAGAATAGAGAAAATCAGCTCTAACATACATTATTTAGGTATGCAATTTGGTCAGAGCCCATTGCAAGTCTGAATTGTCGGTAAACGAGTACGTCGCTCAGGGAGGAGAGACTGTACATAATAATAATCACTCTTGGGCACATTAAATGTTTTATTTTATGTTAATATAGACATTTTCATTAATCCAGTTATTAAATTTTCTTCAAAATTATGTAAGAAACATGTTACATAGCATATAAACATGATACAGACACCCACAGTACAATAAATATCACAAATGTAAGATATGGTAGCCAGGCGGAGGAAAAAAATGATGTTTTCTCTGGTTCAGCATCAGAGAAAATGTGTATCAATCCACCTTTGACCCAGTGACTCATAATAACTCTTAACTGCTGAAGTAACCTATCACCTATTCCATACATTTGCAATATCTGCCACTTTACTTCCCTATCCACCCACAAAAGTAAAAATTCCTTACCTTTATCTAAATGTTATTCACATTATCATTAGTATAATTATTACAAGAAACATCACTCACTGTAATAAATTCGCCTTTGAGAAAAGCATCATCTTTTATGGCATCGTATACGGACACAGTCTGTCCGTTGACAATGGCAGAGGCATGGCGGACGTCTGGGAACTGCGTGGAGGAGTGGTTGCCCCAGATGATGACGTTCTTAACATCAGTCACTGGAATGCCCAGCTTGGCAGAAATCTGGGCCTGTTAAGAGAGGATGGAATTCATCTGAAAGGTTGAACATATTTTGAGATCTAACATTTTCATAATATTCAGAATTTAGGCCGAATTAAAACAGAATAACAGAAAAATTGACTAAAGGCAGCTGAATTTGATTATTATAATTACAGTAAACGTAAAAGAGTGGGATTTAATGGACTTCAGAAACAGGACAAAATTTGCTAAGTTGACTGATTCAAAAACAGTCAGTTGCGTCATTAATGGTATGAAATACCATCAAATTAATGAGCAAGATACATGTGCAACACTTGGGTATCTTTACTAACAAAACATTTCACTTGCACAACAGGTCTTGTCACCCAATACAGAGGTGATTACAACACTGAAGACAATAGAAGAATGAAGATGTTTCGAGGCGATCAGCCTGTCACCCTTGATTAATGGTGGTCAGGCCCATAGCTGAAAACAGAACCATAAAGCTAAACCATATATACTCATAAATGATAACTCATACTCATAACTCATACTGATAACTTTCAAACTTTCACATAGGGTTTGCAGCCCTTTTCCAAGTTCGGTTAGGTTATGTTACAATGCAAAAACTATAAATATAAGATAAAGGTTGACAGAAGTGTCTGCTGTGCGAAGAGAGGGAAGCCACTGCACACAGCTCATGTAACTGTCATATTTCAACTGTTCAAGACTCCACCAACAGTCACCCATTTGACTTGTTACAACAGTGCCATGTTGTCTGTGATTAAGATGGGCTGATATACTAGAGCCAGAAGTGAGGTATAGTTGGAGGTGAGGTCACAGCAAGGAGATCACACTGGTGGAAACAGATAACACAGCTGTTAGTAGCATAGTTGTAGGAAACATTCCCTGCATTAAGGGCAAAGCAGCACATTACAGGCTCATACAGCACCTGGGTAATGAGAGGTTAACTACTCTCAGTTAGGATTCAACAAAGGCATCACACACATCAGGAAAAGAAAGGAATGTAACATAAAACTTTCCACCTAATGCCCTTAAGACACAAATAGCCCACACAGAGGAGAATGAAACTTGCGACAATATTTCTGTCCAACTTGGACCATTAACTAGTCGTCACAAGTTTCAGTCTCCTATGTGGGGGTTATATGTGTATTACTCCAGTCATGGTATTGTGTCTGTTTTATTCTTTAACCCTTTCATTGTCCAGATCCCTGATCTGAAACTTGTCCACAGCATCCAAGAATTTAAAAAAAAAAATCCCTATGAAATGGTAGAGAAGCTTTTTCTAGGGTTAATAAAACAAAGTACAAAATTTGATCGACATTTGATGAAATTATGCTTTCACCAATTTTGCCTCATCAGCTATATTTACACATCGGCAATTTTGCCCATTTGAGTCCTATATGAGGCCAATTACATTGTTCCGGTAGATCAAATTCTTAGTCGTTTCGTTAGTACGCCTTCCATTTTATCGAGTGAGCACATGAAACCACCCAATCAACTATTTAAACTGCCCAATAAAGTGATCAGAAAATGGTAACTTGGCATTTTCACACAAATTTCAAAATACAGTGGACCCCCAGTTACTGGCCGTAATCCATTCCAGAAGGTTGGCCTAAATCTGAAAAGGCTGAAAACGGAAGTAATATTTCCCGTAAGAATTAATGTAAATACAATTAATCCGTTCCAGACACCCAAAAATATTAACAAAAAAATAATTTTTTTTCAATTAATTATAGTTTTACAGAAAACAATGAGGAAAAATATAAAAAATAAATTTTAATGACAAATGAACATTACATACTTTTATTGAAGACTCTTGTTGGCGTATTGAAGAAAGCGAGGAGGGGAGATGGAGTTGCGAATCCCCCTCCATAAAGACTTCAGATATCAAAACCCTCTCTAGAGTTACGTCCTTTCTGTGTCATTTACTGCCACAGTACATTCATTACTTAAAATATTTTTAGTCTTTATGTAGGGCCAGAGGCGAGTAGTATTTATTTGTAGGAAGTCAGTACAGTGGACCCCCGGTTCACGATATTAATCTGTTCCTGAGAGTTCATCGTAAACCAAAATTATCAGAAAGCGAATCAATTTTCCCCATAAGAAATAATGGAAATCAAATTAATCCGTGCAAGACACCCAAAAGTATAAAAAAAAAAACTTTTACCACATGATATATTAAGTTTAATGCAATTTAATAATTACAATAACAATAATAACAATAGAATAATTACAATAGAATAATTGACACTTACCTTTAATGAAGACCTGGTGGTGATTGATGGGATGGGAGGAGGGGAGAGTGTCGAAGTTTTTAATGTTTAGAAGGGGAATCCTCTTCCATTAGGACTTGAGGTAGCAAGTCCTTTTCCGGGGTTTTATTTATTTACAGTGGACCCTCGCCTAACGATGGCATCGCATAACGTTAAATCCGCCTTGCGATACATTTTAACACAAAAATTTTGCCTCGCCTAGCGCTAAAAAACTCGCTCAACGCGATTCGTCCGAGACGCGTCCACGTGCGGCCTGAGCCAGCCTCACTTGTTCCGTGGGTGGCAGTGTTTACAAGCCAGCCTCCGCGGTCACATCCAAGCACACAATCGGAATATTTCGTATTATCACAGCGTTTTTAGCGATTTCACCTGCAAAATAAGTGACCATGGGCCCCAAGAAAGCTTCTAGTGCCAACCCTACAGGAATAAGGGTGAGAATTACTATGGATATGAAGAAAGAGATCATTGCTAAATATGAAAATGGAGTGCGTGTCTCCGAGCTGGCCAGGTTGTATAGTAAACCCCAATCAACCATTGCTACTATTGTGGCCAAGAAAACGGCAATCAAGGAAGCTGTTCTTGCCAAAGGTGCAACTTTGTTTTCGAAACAGAGATCGCAAGTGACAGAAGATGTTGAGAGACTGTTATTGGTGTGGATAAACGAAAAACAGATAGCAGGAGATAGCATCTCTCAAGCGATCATATGTGAAAAGGCTAGGCAGTTGCACGAGGATTTAATTAGAAAAATGCCTGCAACTAGTGGTGATGTGAGTGAATTTAAGGCCAGCAAAGGTTGGTTTGATAGATTTAAGAATCGTAGTGGCATACATAGTGTGATAAGGCATGGTGAGACTGCCAGTTCGAACCACAAAGCAGCTGAAAAATATGTGCATGAATTCAAGGATTGCATAGACAGTGAAGGACTGAAACCTGAACAAGTGTTTAATTGTGACGAAACAGGCCTGTTTTGGAAGAAAATTCAAAGCAGGACCTACATTACTGAGGAGGAAAAGGCACTCCCAGGACATAAGCCTATGAAAGACAGGCTTACTCTGTTGATGTGTGCCAATGCTAGTGGTGATTGCAAAGTGAAGCCTTTATTGGTGTATCACTCTGAAACTCCCAGACCGTTCAGGCAAAAGAATATCCTCAAGGCTAATTTGTGTGTGCTGTGGAGGGCAAACAGCAAGACATGGGTCACTAGGGACTTTTTCTATGACTGGTTACACCATGCATTTGCCCCCAATATGAAAAATTACCTAATTGAAAAGAAATTTGACCTTAAGTGCCTCCTGGTATTAGACAATGCTCCAGGTCATCCTTCAGACGTGGCAGAATGACTTTCTGCAGACATGAGCTTCATTAACATCAAGTTTTTGCCTCCTAATACAACTACTCTCCTGCAGCCCATGGACCAGCAGGTCATTGCAAACTTCAAAAAACTGTATACAAAAGCTCTGTTTGAAAGGTGCTTTGTAGTGACCTCAGAAACTCAATTGACTAAGAGAGTTTTGGAGAGATCACTTTAATATCCTCAATTGTGTAAACCTTATATGTAAGGCTTGGGAGGGAGTGACTAAGAGGACTTTGAACTCTGCTTGGAAGAAACTGTGGCCAGAATGTGTAGACAAAAGGGATTTTGAAGGATTTGAGGCTAACCCTGAGAAGCGTATGCCAGTTGAGGAATCAATTGTGGCATCGGGGAAGTCCTTGGGATTGAAGGTTAGTGGGGAGGATGTGGAAGAGTTGGTGGAGGAGGACAATGAAGAACTAACCACTGATGAGCTGCTAGATCATCTTCATCAGCATGAGGCCACACCTGAGGAAACTGCTTCAGAGGAGGGGAGAGAGAAATTGAAGAAGTTGTCTACTTCAAAGATTAAGGAAATATGTGCAAAGTGGCTTGAAGTGCAAACCTTTATGGATGAAAATCACCCTCACACAGCTATTGCAAGCTGTGCTGGTGACTATTACACTGACAATGTTGTGAAACACTTTAGGAAAGTCATAAAGGAACGAGAGGTACAGGCCTCTATGGACAGATATGTTGTGCGACAGAGGTCCAGTGGCTCTCAAGCTGGTCCTAGTGGCATTAAAAGAAGAAGGGAAGTAACCCCGGAAAAGGACTTGCTACCTCAAGTCGTAATGGAAGGGGATTCCCCCTTCTAAACACTAAGACCATCCACACACACCCCTCCTCCCACCCCATCAATCATCACCAGATCTTCAATAAAGGTAAGTGTCATGTAACTGTGCATGTCTTCTTCAGTTTGTGTGTATTAAAATTAATATTTCATGTGGTAAAAAATTTTTTTTTTCATACTTTTGGGTGTCTTGCACGGATTAATTTGATTTCCATTATTTCTTATGGGGAAAATTAATTCGCCTAACGATAATTTCGCCTAACGTTGAGCTCTCAGGAATGGATTAATAGCATTAGGCGAGGGTCCACTGTATTTAATTAATTTTAACATGATACAGTGAAGTACAAAGTTATTACAGTGCAACATGCCAAAGCCCCTTGTATGCAGAGCATTATGAGCAGGCTGAAAATTAACTTAAGATTAACTAAGCAATGATATATTCAGTGATAAATACATTATTGTAAACAGATAACAATTTAGCACAAATGAGTATTACAAAGACAGGTCATATGGTCATTTACTGTGTTGCTGAGCACAACATATCTGTCCATAGAGGCCTGTACCTCTCGTTCCTTTATGACTTTCCTAAAGTGTTTCACAACATTGTCAATGTACAGGTTGCCAACACGGTTTGCAGTAGCTGTGTCAGGGTGATTTTCATCAAAAAAAGGTTTGCACTTCAAGCCACTTTGCACACATTTCCTTAATTTCAATAGTCATTAGCACCCTTGGTCTCGATGGGCTGGCACTAGAAGCTTTCTTGGGGCCCATGGTGATTTATTTTGCAGAAACAAGCACCAAAAACAGTGATAATATGGATAATACAGAATGTACCGAATGTATCCTTAGATGTGCGCACACTAGCTGGCTTGTAAACACTGGACACATCTCGTACAAATCGTATCGCACACCGGGTTTTGTAACGAGAACCGAGGCAAATTTTTTGCAAAATAATGCTTCGGATACCGGATTTATTGGATACCGATGGCTTCGCGAACCGGGGGTCCACTGTATAGGCAGCGGTATAAGTAGGTGCACACATGTAGCCCCCCCTGGGCTATACTACACAGCTATATTATTACATTGACATACCATGTTCACCGAATTTAATCGTTTCTAACAACTACCTTTATGTACCATCATAAACAATGGGAAAAGTAATGAATAATTCATGCCGAGAATTGTAAACAAATGCATATGAAGGGCGGTGACTGGGGCAGATGCCAGATTCACAGTTTTCTCTAACGCTCGACCAGAGAAAATGTAATGTTTTCCCTCCACCCGACTCGCCACTCGATAGCATATAAACATTTCATGTTTATATGGTATGTTTATATGGTATAAGCTATGTAACGTTTTTCTTATATAATTGAAGAAAATATCATAGATTAATGAAAATGTTTATATTAACCTAAAATAAGACATTTAATGTGCTCAAGAGTGATTATTATTAAACACGCATATAAACATTGCATGTTTTTATATACTGTGTAACATGTTCCTTATATAATTTTGAAGAAAATATCATACAGTGGACCCTCGGTTATCGGCAGTAATCTGTTCCAGAAGGTTGGTCTAAAACCGAAATGGCTGAAAACCGAAATATTTCCCATAAGAAATAATGTAAATACAGTGGACCCCCGCATACCATTGGCATCACATAACGTTAAATCCGCATACCGATACATTTTATCGCTAAGATTTTGCCTCACATACCGCTAAAAAACCCGCTCAACACTATTCGTCCGAGACGCGTCTAATGTGCGGCCTGAGCCAGCCTCACATGTTCCGCCTGTGGCATTGTTTACAAGCCAGCCTCCGCGGTAACATCCAATCATACAATCGTAACATTTCGTATTATTACAGCGTTTTTGGTGATTTTATCTGCAAAATAAGTGACCATGGGCCCCAAGAAAGCTTCTAGTGCCAATCCTGTGGTAAAAAGGGTGAGAAATATTATCGAAATACTGTGGTACCATGGTCAACTGCTGATGCTGCTGCTGCTGTAGCACTGTCAGCTGCTGCTGCTGTAGCACCGTCAGCTGCTGCTGCTGCTGTACCAACGTCAGCTGCTGCTGCTGCTGTAGTACCGTCAGCTGCTGCTGCTGTAGTACCGTCTGCTGCTGCTGCTGTAGTACCGTCTGCTGCTGCTGCTGTAGCATCGTCTGCTGCTGCTGTAGCACTGTCAGCTGCTGCTGCTGCACTGTCAGCTGCTGCTGCTGCACTGTCAGCTGCTGCTGCTGCACTGTCAGCTGCTGCTGCTGCACTGTCAGCTGCTGCTGCTGCACTGTCAGCTGCTGCTGCTGCACTGTCAGCTGCTGCTGCTGCACTGTCAGCTGCTGCTGCTGCTGCTGTAGCACTGTCAGCTGCTGCTGCTGTACCACCATCAGCTGCTGCTGCTGCTGTAGTACCATCTGCTGCTGCTGCTGTAGTACCGTCTGCTGCTGCTGCTGCTGCTGCTATAGTACAGTCTGCTGATGCTGCTGTAGTACTGTCTGCTGCTGCTGTAGCATCGTCTGCTGCTGCTGTAGCACTGTCAGCTGCTGCTGCACTGTCAGCTGCTGCTGCTGCTGTAGCACTGTCAGCTGCTGCTGCTGCTGTAGCACCATCAGCTGCTGCTGCTGCTGCTGCTGTACCACCGTCAGCTGCTGCTGCACCACCGTCAGCTGCTGCTGCACCACCGTCAGCTGCTGCTGCTGCTGTAGTACCGTCTGCTGCTGCTGCTGCTGCAGTACCGTCTGTTGCTGCTGTAGCATCGTCTGCTGCTGCTGCTGTAGCACTGTCAGCTGCTGCTGCTGTAGCACTGTCAGCTACTGCTGCTGCTGTAGCACTGTCAGCTGCTGCTGCTGCAGCACTGTCAGCTGCTGCTGCTGCTGCTGCTGTAGCACTGTTGTTGGTGTGGCTTATTGAGAATACCAAGAAACAATTAACCCCAGAGGGTTAGCCACCCAGGATAACCCAAAAAGGTCAGTGTCATCGAAGACTGTCTAACTTATTTCCATTGGGGTCCTTAATCTTGTCTCCCAGGATGCAACCCACACCAGTCGACTAACACCCAGGTGAACAGGGAAAAACGCCTGGAACTAGTGCTCATATTGGTGAATTTAAAGCCAGCAAAGGTTGGTTTGAGAGATTTAAGAATCGTAGTGGCATACACAGTGTGATAAGGCCTGTCCTGGAAGAAAATGCCAAACAGGACCTACAGTATTGAGGAGGAAAAGGCACTCCAAGGACAGTGTCTCATCAGTCATTGCTGCAGCTTCAATAAAGGTGTCATTTATTCTTCATTTAGTAGATTAGTACATGCACAATATATATTGTGCATGTACTACTATACTATTGTGCATGCATCCTTCTCTTTGTGTGTAGGAAAATGTATATTTCATGTGGTAAAAATTTTGTTTTCATACTTTTGGGTGTCTTGCACGGATTAATTTGATTTCCATTATTTCTTATGGGGAAAATTCATTCGCATAATGATAATTTTGCATAACAATGAGGTCTCAGGAACGGATTAATATCGTTATGCGGGGATCCACTGTACAATTAATCCGTTCCAGACACACAAAAATATTAACAAAAAAATACATTTTTTAAAGACTAATTATAGTTTCACATATACTGAGTTTAATCGTTTCTAACAACTTCCTTTGTTGTTTTTTTTTTTTTTTTCAACAAACCGGCCGTATCCCACCAAGGCAGGGTGGCCCAAAAATAAAAACTAAAGTTTCTCTTTTTAAATTTAGTAATTTATACGGGAGAAGGGGTTACTAGCCCCTTGCTCCCGGCATTTTAGTCGCCTCTTACAACACGCATGGCTTACGGAGGAAGAATTCTGTTCCACTCCCATGGAGATAAGAGGAAATAAACAACAACAAGAACTAGAAAGAAAATAGAAGAAAACCCAGAGGGAGGTGTATATATACATATATATATGCTTGTACATGCATGTGTAGTGTGACCTAAGTGTAAGTAGAAGTAGCAAGTCATACCTGAAATCTTGCATGTTTATGAGACAGAAAAAAAAGACACCAGCAATCCTACCATCATGTAAAACAATTACAGGCTTTCGTTTTACACTCACTTGGCAGGACGGTAGTACCTCGCTGGGCGGTTGCTGTCTACCAACTTACTACCTACGTACCTATGTACCATCATAAACAATGGGAAAAGTAATGAATAATTCATGCCGAGAATTGTAAACAAATGCATATGAAGGGCGGTGACTGGGGCAGATACCAGATTCACAGTTTTCTCTAACGCTCGACCAGAGAAAATGTAATGTTTTCCCTCCACCCGACTCGCCACTCGATAGCATATAAACATTTCATGTTTATATGGTATGTTTATATGGTATAAGCTATGTAACGTTTTTCTTATATAATTGAAGAAAATATCATAGATTAATGAAAATGTTTATATTAACCTAAAATAAGACATTTAATGTGCTCAAGAGTGATTATTATTAAACACGCATATAAACATTGCATGTTTTTATATACTGTGTAACATGTTCCTTATATAATTTTGAAGAAAATATACAGTGGACCCTCGGTTATCGGCAGTAATCTGTTCCAGAAGGTTGGCCTAAAACCGAAATAATATTTCCCCTAAGAAATAATGTAAATGCAATTAATCCTTTCCAGACACCCAAAAATATTAACAAAAAAAATACATTTTTTAAAGACTAATTATAGTTTCACATACACAAAACAATGATAACTAAATAAAATAAATAAATGAACATTTAAATCACTATTACATACCTTTATTGAAGACTCTTGTTGGCTTATGGAAGACAGGTGGGACAAGGTTTTGTCACTGAATATGTTGCAGATATTGCTTGTTTCAGCTTAGTCAGGGTGATATTTCTCCACAAAAGTTTGCACCTCATTCTACTTTGCACAAATGTCTTTAATCACTGAAGAAGGTACCTTCTCCCCTCTCTCTCGTCACGTGGGGTTCGAAATGTAGATTGGGTAATAACACTCACATAGGATGTTAAGTACGTATAAAGATGCATACAGCATGAAGGAGCAGGTGGATGACAGGAGACAGGCTGGATGACTGACGCAGGCTGACGAACTGGCGTACTCTCCCACAGACTGGCTTAACTGCAAATCCAGATCGACTCCTCGGAGATTGAAGCAATTAGCACACGAACTAAGCCAGGAAGCTTGAGAGTCGGCTGCTCAAACTGGCTTTGCAGGGGCGGCACCGGTTGAGATGAGTGAGGAAAGAAGCTTGCTGGAGGTGGCGGGGAGCCTGGGGGATGCCGGCACCACTCACGAACGCAGCTTAAACTCCTGATATCTGCGGAAATACCCGTAAATCCACGCCCACAACGCTGCCACAAAATTGTCACACGAGAGTTTCGAAACATGGATTGGGTAATAAACACTCGTAGGATGTTAATTACGTATATTAGACGGAATATATGGGGAGTACCCAAGCCTGACCTGCCACCTGTCCTAACGTCTCACTTAAACTGAGTCATGGGTGCCTAGAGGGTGAGCGGCATACAAATCATGCTAGGTCAGCTGTAACAGTGAATAACGGTCAGTGATTCATGTAGATAGTTGGTATGAGTCATCACTACTGACACTGGTAACTTGATCCTAGTACCTAAGAAGGACAGTACTTGGCACCCAGTGATTGACTTTAGGAAGTTAAATGCGAAAACCATTCCAGATCGCTTCCCACTTCCTGTACTTGGTGATCTTTTACATAACATTGGCGATGACAAAATCTTTTCGACCCTGGACTTGTTACAAGGGTTTTGACAAGCCCCCCTTCATGAGGACAGCCAAGAGCTAACCACATTCTTCACACCTACAGGTCATTATCACTTCCTCCGTATGACCTTTGGGTTACTATCTTCTATCACATTCTCATGGCTCATGACTAATATCTTTAGAGGCCTCATAGGTAATGCACTTATGGTGTACTTAGACGATGTAATCGTCACGTCTGAAGACAGGGACACGCACTCGAAAAGTCTTGATGTAGTACTTGGTAAGCTTGAAGAAGCCAATTTAAAGATCTTGTACTACTACTACTACCACCTCCTCTTCCTGCCTATATATAGCCGTCCTGCTCCACTTCTGGTTAGTGTGACTTTGTAAATGGTCCAAGTCGGACCGAAATGTCATCGTAAACTTCTCTCTTTTATGTGCGGGTTATTTGTGTATCGTTCCAGTCACAGTATTGTACCTTTTTTTGTTATTTAAAGATCAAACTGTCTAAATGTCAATTTTTCAGATCAGAAATCAAGTTTCTTGGTCACAGTCACTCCTAGAGGTGTTATGGCTGACCAAAGTAAAGTAACTACAGTACTAAATTTTCCATCTCCCAAAACTGCTGATGCTGTAAGATCCTTTGTGGGCTTAGCAGGTTTTTATAGATCTTTCATTGCCAATTTTTCTTCCTTAGCAGCTCCTCTAACTGAGTTGCTTAAGAAAGATGCTCCTTTTGTTTGGACCTTCCGTCAAGAAAGAGCATTCCAAACTCTCAAAGAAAAGCTAACATCTACTCCAATTTTGAAATTTCCAGATTTTTCTAAGCCCCTCTATCTGACAACTGATGCTAGTTCAATTGGCATAGGTGCCGTACTAGCTCAAAGACTAATGGCAAGTACAACACGGTTGCATTTGCTAGCCGAGTCCTTACGAAGGCTGAACGTAATTATACAGTAACTGAGCAAGAAGCGTTAACAATAGTATGGTCTTTAAAGCACTTCCGAGACATTATTTATCAGTACTCTGTTCATGTCTTGACAGACCATGCTCTACTGATTCCTTTATTCCAGAACAAACCACCCACTGGAAGGCTAGCCAGATGGACCTTGACTATCCAAGAGTTCAATCCCACCTATGAACACTTACCTGGCAAGTCAAATGTAGTCACAGATTCTTTATCGCAACATGTTAGTATAGTAACTGCAGACCCTCCATTTACTGCCGAGGACATAAAGAATGCTCAAAGAACAGATCCCATATCATCTGGTGTGATTCAATTCCTATTCCAGGAAGATCTTATTCTTACTGTGAAACCACCAGCACCCATCAGTGACTTTGTCATGAACCGAGAATTACTGTATCGAACAGCCAAGTTGGGTACTCCTAGCAGACGGGTTTACCAGTTAGTAATTCCAGTCACTAGTGAATGTAGCCTTACAGCTAGTTCACGATGTACCAGGTGTTGCGCACCCTGTTATGGATCGTTCTGTAAAGCAAGCCAGATTGAAATACTTTTGGCCTCGTATGCCAACTGATATTTCTGAGTATGTTAAGAAATGTAGTGTCTGCATGCAACATAAAGGCAATGTTAATGGTCCTAATCCAATCCAGGTGTATCCAACTACTAGTGAACCATGGGAAAGAGTTGCGCTAGATCTTAACTAATTTCCAATGTTCCCTCCAGGGCAACAAACGTGTGTGTTATGGTAGATCATTTCACCAGATATTGTTAGTTAGTTCCTATTGCAGATAAGACTGCTGAGACAGTAGCTAAAGCATTTAAAGAACGCATTATCTGCAGGCATACAACCCCTAAGTCTCTAGTAACAGATAATGGAGGTGAATTCTGTAATGAGATTCTTGAAAAATTTGTGTACCTTGTACAAGATCTCTAAATCTACCACTTTTCCTCATCATCCTGCCAGCAATGGGTTAGCAGAACGAAATAATAAGAAAGTACTTGATGTCTTGTGAGCCATAATCAATCCCAACAGTGAAACCTGGGATGAAGTTATACCTGATGTTCAGTGTGCCATAAATTCTGCTTACAATGTTTCTATAAGTGACACTCCACATTATGCATTGCATAGAGTAGATAAGCGTTTGCCTATGAGTTGTTATATTCTAACCCAAAACCAAATTACAACCCTGGTGATTTCACAGCAACTCGTACCAGCTTAGCTCAAAGTGTTTTTAGAAGAATCCGTGAAACAGTTCATAAATCAACAGTAGAATTTGCAAGAGTCGCTAACACTTGAGCAAAGCTGTCCAAAATTACAGTAGGTTCGAGAGTTATGCTGACAAATTTTAACAAATCGTCTGCAATGCCAAAGCTTGATCAAAAGCTTGTTGGCACTTATCTAGTAGTTGAACATATCAATGGCAATAAGTATAAGGTTAGAGAAATTAATACTGGTCAGTATAAAGAATCACATTTATATCATATGAAGTTAGTATGTGATGATAATGATGTTCCAACTCAGACTAATGTGACACTGACAATCCTCCTGACTCTGTACCCTCTACCTCTGAGACTCAGTCAGACAATCAACCTGAATATCATTATTCCCTAGGTACACGACAGGTATTGAGAAATACGCAAGTATCATTTGCAACTACCAATTCAGATCTGCCTCAACCATGGCACAAGTTAGC
This sequence comes from Cherax quadricarinatus, assembly GCF_026875155.1. Lineage (NCBI taxonomy): Eukaryota > Metazoa > Arthropoda > Malacostraca > Decapoda > Parastacidae > Cherax > Cherax quadricarinatus. The sequence continues at coordinate 129,383,335 of NC_069399.1, read as the reverse complement.
CAATGCAACAGAGTTTGATCCTACCAGAAATGATACCCATTCTGCATTTATAAATCTCACCCTAGCAGAGTTGGGGTTAAATGTAAATAACCTGTATAGATGATTAATATAGTTTAAAATGTGTTTCTACTGTCTGCTACAATATCAACTTGTTAATATTCAAAAAATTTTGTGTGTTCACCTTCTCTCCGAATTCTGAGATTTAACGGTCTAGATTTGAGTGCACCAAGTCTGCCTCTTCTGTTAAACACTTTTCTTTCAACATATTCCTTCCTCAGAATCCATAGATCACATGAATACAGATCAATCAAATTTTTTTTATTACTTCTATTGTGTAATCCCAATATTGAGTCTCATTCTATGAATTGTGCTATAGCATACCCTGTAATGCATTACAAAACATTCCATTATAGTAAGTTACGTTAGCTTCTATTCCGATATTCTCCGTATGTATGTTATAATGTTTAATTGTTGTGTACTTTGACATTGTATAGAATCAGCCCCTAGCTGTGCACTGTGCCTCTAGTTTGCATTAGCTGTATGTTGGGACGCCATACGTTAGCATCGCCGAGCTCTCAGTAGTATCAGTTACCAGTAACCAGCTACCAGTGTCAGTAGTAATGACTCGTACCAACTGTCTGCGTGAATCACTGACCGTTATTCACTGTTACAGCTGACATAGCATGATTTATATGCCGCTCACCCTCTAGGCACCCCGACTCAGTTCAAGAGAGATGTTAGGACAGGCGGAAGGTCAGGCTTGGGTGCTCCCCATATATTCCATCTAATATATGTACTTAACGTCCTATGAGTGTTTATAACCCAATCCACATTTCGAAACTCCCACATGACACTTCCTCCTCCTCATAGAAGGGTAGTGGTGGGTGGTAGTGTCAGTCTATGTTGAGTGGTGGTAGTGGCAGTAGTGTCAGTGTTGAGTGGTGGTAGCATCAGTGCTGAGTGGTAGTGGTGGTAGTCTCAGTGTTGAGTGGTGCCAGGATGGAAGTGATTGTTGATTTGTTTTTCCTGTCTGTTTGTCTAACTCTGTCCATCTAGCTCTCTGTCTCTGCTTATCTGTCTTTCTGTCTCTGCTTATCTGTCTCTCTGCTTGTCTCTTTCTGTCTCAGAGCCACTGCATTACATCTGAGCGAGTCCTGATACATATTTACCAATCATGCTTACAAGCATGATGTAAGACATGTGTCACTAGTCTTATCTTATCACTCCACTAATGACAGTGGTGACATTTGATTAGGGTACACTGCCTTCACTTTATTTGTTTTCACTTTACACAAGTACGTCTGTCTGTCTGTCTGCGTCTGTCTAGCTCTGTCTGTGTGTCTTTTTCTGTCTGCCTGTGCATCTCAATATTTCTGTCTGCTTGTCTCAGAGTTGCTTATGAACCAACTGGTATTACACACGATCACTATCTAGAAGCACAGTATAGCACTGTCTGGATTTTTTGGGGTTATCCTAAGTAATTTACACTATGTATAATTGTATTTATATGTACCTGTGAGACAAAGATAGCCAGCTGGCCAGCCAGCCTGCCAGCCTGCCAGCCAGCCAGCCCGCCAGCCAGCCCACCAGCCAGCCCGCCCGCCAGCCAGCCCGACAGCCAGCCCGCCAGCCAGCCAGCCAGCCAGCCAGCTGGACAGCCAGCCAGCCAGTCACTCATGTTGTTTACACAAACCCATGCTCCCTTCCCTACCACCCACACTGCCGAAGAGTTAGGTATTCCTTACTGCTTGGCTTGGTGACAAAGGCGCATTGTATTACCACTCCCATAAACAATGCAATACAGGTGGTTAGATTTTTTCTTACTGCGCACACGTACCATGTACACCCATTCTATCACAGGTAGGCCTACCAGCCTTTTCCCGATTGATTTGAGGGCACTAGAATTTACACGTCTCTCCCAGAGGCACAGCCAGACTGGCTGGGGTGGTGGCGGGTGGGTTGACATGTCTCAGTATCCCATACAGCTGATAAGTGAAATAATAGTCTGAAAAACCGGCCTATAACCAAGTTGACCGATAACAGCAATGGCCAATAACCGGGGGTCAACTGTATTCCAATTTCAAAATAGGGTCTAGAATAAACAATGCAGGTATTCCTGGCACTAAAATAACATTTCTTCTGTTCACTAGTTATGTTCTCAGGCATTACATATGAATTCCATTTGAGAGAGAGAGTGAGAGCATGTGTATGTGTGAGCGTGTGTGAGCGCGTGTGTGAGCGTGTGTGAGCGTGTGTGTGCACTCACCTATTTGTACTCACCATTTGTGGTTGCAGGGGTCGAGTCTTAGCTCCTGGCCCCGCCTCTTCACCGGTTGCTACTGGGCCCTCTCTCTCCCCACTCCATGAGCTTTATCAAACCTCATCTTAAAACTGTGTATGGTTCCTGCCTCCACTACGTCATTTTCTAGGCTATTCCACTGCCTTACAACTCTATGACTGAAGAAATACTTCTTAATATCTCTCTGACTCATTTGTGTCTTCAACTTCCAATTGTGGCCTCTTGTTTGTGTGTCCCCTCCCTGGAACATCCTGTCTTTGTCCACCTTGTGTATTCCACGCAGTATTTTATATGTCGTTATCATGTCTCCCCTGACCCTCCTGTCCTCCAGTGTCGTCAGGCCGATTTCCCTTAATCTTTCTTTATAGGACATTCCCCTTAGCTCTGGAACTAACCTTGTCGCAAACCTTTGTACTTTCTCTAGTTTCTTGACGTGCTTTATCAAGTGCGGGTTCCAAACAGGTGCTGCATACTCCAGTATGGGCCTGACATACACGGTGTACAGTGTCTTGAACGATTCCTTACTAAGGTATCGGAATGCTGTTCTCAGGTTTGCCAGACGCCCATATGCTGCAGCAGTTATCTGATTGATGTGTGCTTCCGGAGACATGCTCGGTGTTATACTCACCCCAAGATCTTTCTCCTTGAGTGAGGTTTGCAGTCTTTGGCCACCTAGCCTATACTCTGTCTGTGGTCTTCTGTGCCCTTCCCCTATCTTCATGACTTTGCATTTGGCAGGATTAAATTCGAGAAGCCATTTGCTGGACCAGGTGTCCAGTCTGTCCAGGTCTCTTTAAAGTCATGCCTGGTCCTCATCAGATTTAATTCTCCTCATTAACTTCACATCATCTGCAAACAGGGACACTTCTGAGTCTAACCCTTCCATCATGTCGCTCACATATACCAAAAATAGCACTGGTCCTAGGACCGACCCCTGTGGGACCCCGCTCGTCACAGGTGCCCACTGTGATACATCATTACGTACCATGACTCATTGTTGCCTCCCTGTCAGGTATTCTCTGATCCATTGCAGTGCCCTTCCTGTTATATGCGCCTGATGCTCTAGCTTCTGCACTAATCTCTTGTGAGGAACTGTGTCAAAGGCCTTCTTGCAGTCCAAGAAGATGCAATCAACCCACCCCTCTCTCTTGTGTCTTACTTCTGTTATTTTATCATAAAACTCCAGAAGGTTTGTGACACAGGATTTGCCTCCATGAATCCGTGCTGGTTGGCATTTATACTCTTGTTCCGTTCCAGGTGCTCCACCACTCTCCTCCTGATAATCTTCTCCATAATTTTGCATACTATACACGTCAATGACAAAGGTCTATAGTTTAGTGCCTCTTTTCTGTCTCCTTTTTTAAAAATGGGAACTACATTTGCCGTCTTCCATACCTCAGGTAGTTGCCCAGTTTCCAGGGACGTGTTGAAGATTGTGGTAAGTGGCACGCACAACATATCTGCTCCCTCTCTAAGGACCCACGGGGAGATGTTGTCTGGTCCCATTGCCTTTGAGGTATCGATGTCCCTTAGCAGTTTCTTCACCTCCTCATCTGTATGTATGTCGTCCAACACTTGGTGTATTCCTTGCTGGTGTCCCCATCTGGTCTGTCCCCCCAGAGTCCTTCCTGTCTCTACTGTAAATACTTCCTTAAATCTCGTGTTGAGCTCCTCACATACCTCTTGATCGTTTCTTGTGAGTTCTCCACCTTCTTTCCTCAGCCTTATCACCTGGTCCTTGACTGTTGTCTTCCTCCTAATGTGGCTATACAGCAGTTTCGGGTCAGACTTGACTTTCGATGCTATGTCGTTTTCATACTGTCGCTGGGCCTCCCTCCTTATCGTGTGTGTGAGAGCACGTGTGTGTGAGCGCGTGTGTGTGAGCGCGTGTGAGCGCATGTGTGTGAGCGCATGTGTGTGAGCGCATGTGTGTGAGCGCATGTGTGTGAGCGTGTGTGAGTGTGAGCGTGCGTGTGTGTGTGTGTGTGTGTGAGCGTGTGTGTGTGTGTGAGCGTGTGTGTGTGTGAGCGTGTGTGTGTGAGCGTGTGTGTGAGCGTGTGTGTGAGCGTGTGTGTGAGAGCGCGCGTGAGCGCGTGCGTGAGCGCGTGGCGTGCGTGTGTGTGTGTGTGTGTGTGTGTGTGTGTGTGTGTGTGTGTGTGTGTGTGTGTGTGTGTGTGTGTGTGTGTGTGTGTGTGTGTGTGTGTGTGTGTGTGTGTGTGTGTGTGTAATTAGTTCACTGTTATTCAACATTGTAATAACTGTATAAATAATATCAGCACACTTGTGATTGCATATTATACCCACCAAATGGTCGTGTATTGGATGAGTGACACGATTTGTTTACTCTTGAATATCGGCAAAAATCGAACATTTTGCTACTTTAAGCTCAATTTTAAGCTATTTTCAGTCCTGGAACCCATCAAAATCATCTCCATTTCAGTAATATATCTTCCAGTCTATCAAATGAAACCAAGAAACCGAGAATACAACCATAAAAAACCACACAAAAATACACCACAAAGTTGCTGTTTTAAACAAATAACACTTGCAGTTTTTCCTCATTATGCACTGCATGCTGCAGGATTTTTTATGTGGTGCACACTTACCACATAGACCTATTCTCTCATATCTAGGCCCAAATTTACCGCTCTCAGCTTATCTGTGTGATCTGTGTGAGCCCAGTTGATGATGTAGTACTACGGCACCAAGTGACCTCAAACCTGTAGTACCATGGCACGGACAATGAAATGGGTTAATAACCTTAAGATTTGCAACTAAATCCTTTGTCTGAAATCATACAAACAAGTTAGCAACCATACATCAAAAACAACACCCCTGATAATTTAAATGCAACTTCTCACACTGCTGCATCATTTTATCACTGGCAACAATTTACATCATCACATGGCCAGCATTGCTAAAAATCAGCATGCAACTTAACCCTTAAATGGTCCAAACGTATATATACGTTTTTTCAACATCTGAAAGCATGTTAAAAAATGCAGATCTTTTTTGTTTTACATTTGAAAACGTGTAAAAAAACTTTTATCTACATTTTTTTTGTTATACAGTATTTGAAAATATGCAAAAAAAAAGTAGATCTACTGTGGGAGCACTATGAATTTGAACGTCGATCTGTTTGGACCGTTTAAGGGTTAATACTGCATTAAGGAAAGTGAAGAGCAAAGAGGAGAAACAGAGATACATTCCAGACAACATTAAAATTAACCTTACAAGTCTTAAATTCCACAGCAAACTTACACTGCTGTCAAGCTTCTCCTTCCCTGCCTCACAATTTAGAGGTCTCTGTGCCTAATCATCGGAGAATCCAGGAAAGCTATTCTCAAAAACATGAGCAGGACATGTCCAGCATGGGTCAGTAGCACCTACCTGACATACACCAGTAACACCTATCAAGGGCTAGTAGCATCTGCATAGCATGGGCCAGTAACGCCTACCTAGCAAGGGCTAGTAGCACCTGCCTAGAATGGGCCAGTAAGCACAGCACTAGCCATTAGGCTTACATGGCCCAGTGGAACTACTGCAAGGCTCCTTCACTGAAAATTTATAAAGAATAAAATCACAATACCATAGCTGGAACAATCCACCAAAAACCTACACTTAAGAAAGGAACCTTAAAATAACATTTCAGTCATTTACGTACAATTGTCAGGCAACTTGACAGTGGTCCAGGATGGATCAAAACATCCTGATAAGGGTCCTCCACCTAAGTGTGGGTTTCAGTGAATACTTGCATCTTACCTGAGCACGATTCTGATCCAGACGGGTCATGGCCGAGAAGTTCTCGCGTGGGATGGAAGGAGCATACTTGGCACAAATTAGAGCATTGGTATTGGCAGGGTTGCCCACCACCAGCACCTTCACTGACTTCTTAGCGTACTGCTCTAACGCTGCCCCCTGCAAACATTATGCACTACAAGTGACCTCAAAATCTTATTTGTGGTTTCTACCAGTGACATTCATTATGTGGTAAGTTAACTTCAACCCATCATTATGTACTACAAGTCATATTTCATGCCATTTCAATCAAAATTTTGAAATTATTTCATGGCACCACTTCAAATTTTCCTCAGAATTTGCACACTTATAGATTTCAGTGAGTAAATGAGACTGGTTTGTGTTCCAAGTCTGTAGCTCAAACAGTTCTGGAGATACAGGTCACGAAACTGACCAAAAGATGATTTTTCACAGATCATGTGAAATTTTGAAATGAAATATCTCTGCTTGTGGGACACGACAAGCTGGAAGTGTTAGGAGAGTAATATTTTGTGAAGGGATTCAGGGAAACTAGTTAGCCAGACTTGAGTCCTGGCAGTAGGAAGTACAATGCCTGCACTTCAAAAGAGAGGTTGGAGATACAGTGGTACCTTGACTTACAAGCGCCCCAACTTACGAGTTTTCAGAGTTACGAGAAGTCACTCGGTCAATGTTTTGCTTTGAGTTGCGAGCCAAAATCCGAGTTATGAGCGAGTTTCAAATATGCTGCCATTAGTTGGCACAGCGAATGCCACATTATCCGCCCATCATCCCAGCATTTTGTGCTTTTTGTGCAGTTATTTTGCCAAATTTCTTTTTTTCTAACCATAAGTCCTAAGAAAGTAAGCGCAAAGGACAGTGCTGAGACAAGGATGATGATGTCCATTGAATTAAAGTAACAAAAAAGGCACAATACCGTGACTGGAACGATACACAAATAACCCGCAAATAAAAGAGAAGCTTACGACGACGTTTCAGTCCGACTTGGGCCATTGACAAAGTGTGACTTTGTTAATGGTCCAAGTCGGACCGAAACGTCGTCGTAAGCTTCTCTTTTATTTGCGGGTTATTTGTGTATTGAATTAAAGCATAGAAAAACACGAGAAAATCACTTTTGCTTCAGTGTTTTCCTTACGAAACAAGTGATCTAGTGCAGTTAGCCTCACAAGCACTCCATTTTCTCTTATAATAATGCCTAAGAAGGGCAAGAATGGGAAGACATGGTCAGAGCAATAATTACTTTTACCTCGGGAGTGGACACCACCACTCGTCACATAATGACATATTTCATTCATTCTAGAGTATATACACCCACCATCCGACTTACGACCAAGCTCGGTTCCGAGAAACCAGTCGTAAGTCGAAATGGTTGTAAGTCGAACTTTACTACTGAATATCAACAAAACATTTTTGTAATGACTATTTTATTGTTTTATTTTGGTATTTCATGTTTCACTTTACTTTTTATGTTGTTAGTACTGTATTTTATACTGTAAGGTTTAGGATAAACACTGTGTACAACCCAAATAGTTATTTCCCAGAAATTTGGCAAAAACAACACAGTCGTAAGTCGAGTGGTCGTAAGTCGGATGGCAGGTGTACCACGTTTCTATGTTATTTATATTGTTTAATATGTCATATTAGATCAATTGTGATAGATAAATAAGCCATAGAGCTGATATTAGTGTTATACTGAAGTATTTTCTCCTGCCTCCCAAGAGTCAGGAATTCCGCTGGAACTGATTAATGGCATTTCAATTTATTTCAATGAGGAAAACCGATTTGATATACGAGCAAATCGAGTTACGAGTTTGGTCACAGAATGAATTAAACTCCTAAGTTAAGGTACCACTGTATTGGTTGTTCAGAGTGACATCTAAACTGTCATATCTGAGCACCTCTGCAAAGACAGTGATTATGTGTGAATGATGGAGAAAGTGTTTCTTTTTTTTGGAGTCACCCTGCCTCGGTGGGAGATGGCCGACATGTTAGAAAACACACACACACACACACACACACACACACACACAGCACATCTCCTGAGGCACACAAGAAACCAATAACTGCTGCAGCATACTGGCACCTATATTGGAGTATGCAGCACCAGTTTGAAACCCACACCTAGCCAAACACGTATGGAAATTAGATAAAGTCTAAAGGTTTGCAACAAAACTAGTCCCAGAGCTAAAGGGCATGTCCTACAAGGAGAGGTTACGGGAAATCAACCTGATAACACTGGAGGAGAGGAGAGATAGGGGGATATGATAATGACATGGATATCTTGCTACTCCTACTTACACTTTGGTCACACTTCACAGACACGCACATGCATATATATATATATATACATACATCTAGGTTTTTCTCCTTTTTCTAAATAGCTCTTGTTCTTTTTTATTTCTTCTATTGTCCATGGGGAAGTGGAAAAGAATCTTTCCTCCGTAAGTCATGCGTGTCGTATGAGGCGACTAAAATGCCGGGAGCAATGGGCTAGTAACCCCTTCTCCTGTATACATTTACTAAAAAAGAGAAGAAAAACTTTTATAAAACTGGGATGCTTAAATGTGCGTGGATGTAGTGTGGATGACAAGAAACAGATGATTGCTGATGTTATGAATGAAAAGAAGTTGGATGTCCTGGCCCTAAGCGAAACAAAGCTGAAGGGGGTAGGAGAGTTTCAGTGGGGGGAAATAAATGGGATTAAATCTGGAGTATCTGAGAGAGTTAGAGCAAAGGAAGGGGTAGCAGTAATGTTAAATGATCAGTTATGGAAGGAGAAAAGAGAATATGAATGTGTAAATTCAAGAATTATATGGATAAAAGTAAAGGTTGGATGCGAGAAGTGGGTCATAATAAGCGTGTATGCACCTGGAGAAGAGAGGAATGCAGAGGAGAGAGAGAGATTTTGGGAGATGTTAAGTGAAAGTATAGGAGCCTTTGAACCAAGTGAGAGAGTAATTGTGGTAGGGGACCTGAATGCTAAAGTAGGAGAAACTTTTAGAGAGGGTGTGGTAGGTAAGTTTGGGGTGCCAGGTGTAAATGATAATGGGAGCCCTTTGATTGAACTTTGTATAGAAAGGGGTTTAGTTATAGGTAATACATATTTTAAGAAAAAGAGGATAAATAAGTATACAAGATATGATGTAGGGCGAAATGACAGTAGTTTGTTGGATTATGTATTGGTAGATAAAAGACTGCTGAGTAGACTTCAGGATGTACATGTTTATAGAGGGGCCACAGATATATCAGATCACTTTCTAGTTGTAGCTACACTGAGAGTAAAAGGTAGATGGGATACAAGGAGAATAGAAGCATCAGGGAAGAGAGAGGTGAAGGTTTATAAACTAAAAGAGGAGGCAGTTAGGGTAAGATATAAACAGCTATTGGAGGATAGATGGGCTAATGAGAGCATAGGCAATGGGGTCGAAGAGGTATGGGGTAGGATTAAAAATGTAGTGTTAGAGTGTTCAGCAGAAGTTTGTGGTTACAGGAAAGTGGGTGCAGGAGGGAAAAGGAGCGATTGGTGGAATGATGATGTAAAGAGAGTAGTAAGGGAGAAAAAGTTAGCATATGAGAAGTTTTTACAAAGTAGAAGTGATGCAAGGAGGGAAAGAGTATATGGAGAAAAAGAGAGAGGTTAAGAGAGTGGTGAAGCAATGTAAAAAGAGAGCAAATGAGAGAGTGGGTGAGATGTTATCAACAAATTTTGTTGAAAATAAGAAAAAGTTTTGGAGTGAGATTAACAAGTTAAGAAAGCCTAGAGAACAAATGGATTTGTCAGTTAAAAATAGGAGAGGAGAGTTATTAAATGGAGAGTTAGAGGTATTGGGAAGATGGAGGGAATATTTTGAGGAATTGTTAAATGTTGATGAAGATAGGGAAGCTGTGATTTCGTGTATAGGGCAAGGAGGAATAACATCTTGTAGGAGTGAGGAAGAGCCAGTTTTGAGTGTGGGGGAAGTTCCTGAGGCAAGTAGGTAAAATGAAAGGGGGTAAGGCAGCGGGATTGATGGGATAAAGATAGAAATGTTAAAAGCAGGTGGGGATATAGTTTTGGAGTGGTTGGTGCAATTATTTAATAAATGTATGGAAGAGGGTAAGGTACCTAGGATTGGCAGAGAGCATGCATAGTTCCTTTGTATAAAGGCAAAGGGGATAAAAGAGAGTGCAAAAATTATAGGGGGATAAGTCTGTTGAGTGTACCTGGTAAAGTGTATGGTAGAGTTATAATTGAAAGAATTAAGAGTAAGACGGAGAATAGGATAGCAGGTGAACAAGGAGGCTTTAGGAAAGGTAGGGGGTGTGTGGACCAGGTGTTTACAGTGAAACATATAAGTGAACAGTATTTAGATAAGGCTAAAGAGGTCTTTGTGGCATTTATGGATTTGGAAAAGGCGTATGACAGGGTGGATAGGGGGGCAATGTGGCAGATGTTGCAAGTGTATGGTGTAGGAGGTAGGTTACTGAAAGCAGTGAAGAGTTTTTATGAGGATAGTGAGGCTCAAGTTAGAGTATGTAGGAAAGAGGGAAATTTTTTCCCAGTAAAAGTAGGCCTTAGACAAGGATGTGTGATGTCACCGTGGTTGTTTAATATATTTATAGATGGGGTTGTAAGAGAAGTAAATGCGAGGGTCTTGGCAAGAGGCGTGGAGTTAAAAGATAAAGAATCACACACAAAGTGGGAGTTGTCACAGCTGCTCTTTGCTGATGACACTGTGCTCTTGGAGATTCTGAAGAGAAGTTGCAGAGATTGGTGGATGAATTTGGTAGGGTGTGCAAAAGAAGAAAATTAAAGGTGAATACAGGAAAGAGTAAGGTTATGAGGATAACAAAAAGATTAGGTGATGAAAGATTGAATATCAGATTGGAGGGAGAGTATGGAGGAGGTGAACGTATTCAGATATTTGGGAGTGGACGTGTCAGCGGATGGGTCTATGAAAGATGAGGTGAATCATAGAATTGATGAGGGAAAAGAGTGAGTGGTGCACTTAGGAGTCTGTGGAGACGAAGAACTTTGTCCTTGGAGGCAAAGAGGGGAATGTATGAGAGTATAGTTTTACCAACGCTCTTATATGGGTGTGAAGCGTGGGTGATGAATGTTGCAGCGAGGAGAAGGCTGGAGGCAGTGGAGATGTCATGTCTGAGGGCAATGTGTGGTGTGAATATAATGCAGAGAATTCGTAGTTTGGAAGTTAGGAGGAGGTGCGGATTACCAAACTGTTGTCCAGAGGGCTGAGGAAGGGTTGTTGAGGTGGTTCGGACTGTAGAGAAAATGGGCAAAAACAGAAGATTTTCAAGAGTGATCAGTCTGTAGTGGAAGGAAGGGCGGGTAGGGTCGGCAGGAAAGGTTGGAGGGGGGGGGAAAGGGAGGTTTTGTGGCGAGGGGCTTGGATTTCCCCAGCAGGCATGCATGAGGGTTTGAGGAGTGAAGGGAGACAAATGGTTTTTAAATTGACGTGCTGTTGGAGTGTGAGCAAGTAACATTTATGAAGGGTTCGGGAAACCGGCGGGCCCGGGATTTGAGTGGAGAGGGGCACTGGTTTAAGGGGGGTTTAATTTGAGTTAAAACTTTGAAAGCCCCTTTGGAAGAAGTGAGGGTTTGGGAAATTTTCTTTTTGGGAAACCCGCCTTGGGGAATATTAAAAAATAAAAAAAAAAAAATACTGAGGGGAATAAAAAGGGGAAAAGACATGCCAAGGGGGAAAAGCCGGGGGTCACATTTTGGAAGTAAAATTCAGAAAAATCAAGGGAGTTGGAAGTTTTTTAGTAAGGTTTTTCCAAAGTAACTTTGGGAAGTGGTAGGGGAAAGGGGGACCCAAATTTAAAAAAATTTTAAAAAAAACAAAAAATTTTTAAAAAAAATGGGGGAGGGTGGAACCCCCTGAACCCCCAAAACCCGGTGGGTAAAAATAACACTAGCCTTTAATGTCTGTTATTATTAATCACTTTGATGTCAGTATTTTAAAAAATAAAAAAAATGTTTCGGTCAGTATAAGAATTACTGTAGTAGGGGTGTTTTTTTTCGAACTAGTATAGAACTGAATTGTTTGACCAGTTGTGTAAAATATGCAAGTTCAGTGCACAGTTGATCTTTATATAAATAGCCAGGTTTCTTATGGAATTTTCTCAAAAACCCCAAATTTTCCCTTTTCCCAAAGATAAATATACTTTAGCTTTAGGGAAACACTATTGGGCAATTTGCTTACCCCCCAAGAAGGTCAAGAAAAAAAATCTAAAGTAATTCACCCAAAATCTAAGAATTTTATAGAAAACCCAATTTCATTTGACCATACACTAAAAATGGTGGGTTTAGGAAATGTTAGCAAAATATACACCCTAGAGTCCACCCTTTTACAGCCCTTCAAAGATGAATCCAAGCTGACCCCAAAAGGATCCCTGAAAGGGTTTGCACTGCAGTGATATGACGTGGGATCTTTCCTGATCCTACAGGTGAAGCCCGGTGATGAAAACTTACAGGGTCCCCACAGACCCCCCCACCATTTTTTGTATCCCAGAAAACCCGTGACCTTCTTATTGATGTCAGTGATTTTAAGCTGTATCCCCTAACCATCACTGGGAGGACATACACTTTTAGGAATCTGAAATGTTGAAGGGTTCAACTATTCTTAAAAAAAAGCTCAACTATGTTGTTCCTAAATTTTGTAAAATTATGTAGGCAATGTTGGGCTTCACAAATTACAAGCTATTTTAAACCCTTTTGGGGCCCTCCCCTAGATCTGGGTGGCGGTGAGTGTCCAAACTAGATCTATGCCAAAATTCTAGCGCCGTCAAATTTTTCGCGAAAGCGCTCATAGGCCTACATATGAGAAAATGGGGGCTGGCGGTGGGTGTGCGCCATAAAAAAAAAAACTAGGCGCCTGCATAGCTTGTCGGAACGCCGGGGTCAGTCACCCTTGTTCCATGTCCGTCGCAAAGGGCAGCCTTTATCCCCCGGAAAAATTGGGCTCTCCTCTTCCTGTCTGATAGTTCTGACATGTGGAATGGAAATGAGACGAATTCTCGGCTTTGATGAGTTTGTGACCCAAATAAGACCAAAAATCGATAATGTGCAGAAAACCCCCACGATCCTCGACCCTTCTACCTCTGGGGTGGGCATCGTACTCCGGGGTTGTTCCAAACGTAAAGAAAAACTAAAAATTTTCCCGTGGCCCGGCCTCTGACTTCAGAAAAGACGAGATTCTGAGGGGATTGTGATTTTATTGCGCTCGACGATCATTGGTGGATAGTGAGGAAAACATATTTCCCGGAAGCGTCGGGAGTGCGCCGCCGCTGCGCTCGGGTAGTTACCCTATGATGCCCAGGGGAAAGGAGTACATCCCGATAACCCAAATCCCTGG
>NC_069399.1:129294324-129369401 GCF_026875155.1 Cherax quadricarinatus | reverse complement strand
AAATTTTTTGAAAAAAAAAAAAAAAAAAAAAAAAAAAAAAAAAAAAAAAAAAAAAAAAAAAAAAAAAAAAAAACATGAAATGATAGAGAATCTTTTCCCAATGGTAATGACACCAAAAGTATGAAATTTGATTGGAAACTTATGGAATTATGCTCCCGTGAAGTTAGCGATCTCAGCAATATATACACATGGGCAATTTCACAGACTGAGCCCTACTTTCAGCCAATTCAGTTGTTCCAGTCGACCAAACTCATAGCTATTTCTTTAGAACTCCATTTTTTCTATCAATTGAATACAAGAAACTGCCCATTTACTGATTTCAACTACCCAATAAAGTGGTCAAATTGGCAATTTGACCAATTTCACCCAAATTAAAAAAAGATGCCGATTTCAAAATAGGGTCCAGAATAAACAATGCAGACATTCTTGGCACTAAAATAACATATCCTCTATTTATTAGTCATGTCTCCAGGCCCCTCTTATATTACTCTTGCTTTCTATTTTGACTTTATATTCACACAAATTAGAAGATTTACTGTTATGCACACTACTGCATTATTGTAAAAATGGTATAAATAATACAGTGCACTACTGAAAGAATATTAGACTTCCCAGTTGACGTGTATTGGATGTGTGATGTGATTTGCTTACTCTTGAACATTGGTAAAAATCAAACATTTCTGCTACTTTGAACTCAATTTCAAGGTCGTTTTCATCACGAAACTAATCAAAACCATCTCTATTTCTGTAATATGCTTTCCATTCTATCAAATGAGACCAAGAAAACGAGAATACAACCATAAATACTATAGGAAAATACACTTCAAAGTCAGCATTTTAATCCAAAAACACGATTGGAGTTTTTTTTCTCATTATGCACTGCGTGCTGCAGGATTTTTTTTTATACAGTGCACACAGACCCATTTACTAACATGTGGGCCTACCAGCTTTCTCCTGCTCGATTTGAAGCCGCTAGAATTATTGAGTATACATATATACATCTGAAACACTGGCTCCTAAGACGTATACAGTGGACCCCCGGTTAACGAACTTTTTTCATTCCAGTAGTATGTTCAGGTGCCAGTACTGACCGAATTTTTTCCCATAAGGAATATTGTGAAGTAGATTAGTCCATTTCAGACCCCCAAACATACACGTACAAACGCACTTACATAAATACACTTACATAATTGGTCGCATTTGGAGGTGATCGTTAAGCGGGGGTCCACTGTATATACAGCCGAAGTAGTCAAAGGGTTAAGAGACAATGTGCTGCCCACCAATGCATGAATGTTGTAATTTAAGATTTATACAGCAGTTTAGGTCTAGTGACATTTGGTCAGACTATGGTGTATATTATGTTGATGACTCAAATTTGTTTTTTATTTTTTCATATTGGCTGTTTCCCTTCAAGTTAAGGTGGTCCAAAGATGGAAGCCCATTCACCATCATTCATTAAACATCTGTTTTGTCAAAACGTAATATCCCCCATCCCTCTTTCACACTGCAGGCACTGCCCTTACCACCTCTAGGACAAGTCTAGCCACTTGGCTTTCCCTGGGTATCTAGTTTGCCCACTCCAGCAGCCAGGCCCCCATCTCTTGGATGAAGAGCAGTTGGACAGTACCAAGGCTACCTACCATTCCCAAGGATGGTAATCTTTGAAGATTTTTTTATTTTACCTGGACCTTGAAGATCTTGACGTTGGCAGCCAGGAGGTCTTTGCGCTCCATACCTTCCTTGCGGGGCATTGAACCAACCAAGAATGCACTCTCAATGTCCTTGAAAGCAACAGCTGGATCATCAGTGGCAATTACATCTGTCAAAAGTAAACTATAGCTAGTAACATACAGCAGGACCCAAAAGTACAAAGTAATAACATCACTAATTTGTTAACTTTCTAACTAGTAGTGGTGCATGCTGAAAATGTTTCACAGGTAAGGTGATTTGAGCATTTAGAGGGGTTGGAGCAAGTTAGGAAGAAGGGGTAAAGGGCATCCCAGGATAGGTTGGGGGTGGTCAAGGAGGTTTTGAGTGCTTGAAGCTTGAACACCCAGAAAGCTTGTTAATGTGTGTTAGATCAGAAGAACTAAAGAGAAGTGGTTTTTATGACCATGTGCTCTTTTAGCGCCTGCACTCTGAAGGATAGGCAAGGATGTTATAGATCAGAGGGTCATTTGAACTGTGTTGTTAGCATGTAACAAGAAAGCTACTGAATTAACCCTTTGAGGGTTTCGGCCGTACTAGTAAGGCTTATGACCCAGGGTTTTTAACGTACTAGTACGCCTAAATTCTAGCGCCCTCAAATCTAGTGGGAGAAAGCTGGTAGGCATACATATGAAAGAATGGGTCTATGTGGTCAGTGTGCGCAGTATAAAAAAAAATCCTGCAGCACACAGTGCATAATGAGAAAAAAAAATCTTTGACCATGTTTTTGGAATAAAACAGCGAATTTGCACTGTATTTTCGTATGGTATTTATTGTTGTATTCTAGTTTTCTTGGTCTCATTTTATAGAATGGAAGACATATTACAGAAATTGAGATGATTTTGACTGGTTTTACAATGAAAAGTACCTTGAAATTGAGCTCAAAGTAGCAGAAATGTTCAATTTTTACCAAAATTCAAAAGTAAACAAATCATGCCAAGCGTCCAATATATGTCAACTGGTGAGTCTAATATTCTTTCACAAGTGCGCTGATAATATTTATACTATTTCTACACTAATGCAGCAGTCTGCATAACAGTCAATCCTCTATTTTTTGTAAGAATAAAAATTGAAAGTGGAAAGCGAAAGAAATATAAGAGGGGCCTCGGGATGTGACTAACGAACAAGGAAATGTTATTTTAGTGCCAGGAATGTCTTTCTTGTTTATTCTGGACCCTATTTGGAAATTGGCATCTTTTGAAATTTGTGTGAAACTGGCAAAATTGCTAATTCTGACCACTGTATTGGATAGTTGAAATCAGTAATGGGTCGTTTCTTGTACTCCATTCAATAGAAAAAATGGATTTCTAGAGAAATAGTTATGATTTTTGTCAACTAGTACACTGGAATTGGCCAAAAATAGGGCTCAAAGTGGCAAAATCGCCGATGCGTAAACATCGTCGAGACCGCTAACTTCAAGAGAGCATAATTCTGTAAGTTTTTCCATTAAATTTCATAGTTTTGGTGTCATTATGATAGGGAAGAGATTCTCTATCTTTTCGTAAGAAAAAATAATTTTTTTTTTTTTAAATTTGGCCGACCCTGAGAACACGTCTCGGAGAGGGCCTGTCGACCCTCAAAGGGTTAATGATAGCAAATATGTTTCCTCCTCCTGGGCCAACCTACCTTGAGGAGAGACAGTTGTGTAAAAAAAAGGAGGGGAGGGGGGAGTCAATACAATGCCACAAAAACTATAGATAATCAAGTCTGATCCAAAGGAAGGTCAGCTTCATTTCCTTGGACCAAGAGCCCTTCACCAGCAACAAGGCATTATAGTCACAGGTAAGAGAAATGGTAGTTACTTTACAATATTTAAAGAGCAATTTCTTGAGCAAGGTCACCCAATCACTACAAGCATCATCCATCATGTGTCACCATAAAGGTCATCCACTGCATATCACCATAAAGGTGGTCATCCATTACATGTTAACATAAAGGTCATCCATCAACACTAATGATATACACACAGCAACATGTGGTAGTCACCACATACCCATCATGTGAGTGGTAGTCAGCACATACCCATCATGTGGGTGGTAGGCAAATGATTGCAAGGTACCTAATATTTCCAAGGACTGAGATCTGCTTGCTGTACATTCCTAGACTACAAAAACCAAAAATAAAATCCCAGACACCCCCCTTTTGACAAGGGTAAAACACAGTCACAACTAAACACCCCTTTTACACATGGAAGGCACAGTCACTAAACCCCCTACAAAAAACCAGTTGAGACAGCATCTTTGGTTTTGATGTCGAGCGGGGTTTAGGATACAGGTGATTTTGGAAAAAAACACAGCCCCGACCCAACCATGTAGACCAAAAGTAGCCAATCGGGGCCAGCGGCCCCAAGAGGGCACAAAACAATTTGTTCAGCCTGCCAAGATTGTGTAATTTAACACACACCGATATAAAACTGAAAATTAAATAAAAACAAGACAGAAATTGCAGATAAAATTCTGTAACATTAGGTAGAAAAGGTTGGTAGACAGCAACCACCCGGGAAAAAGCCCCCGCCCCCTCCCCCAATGATTTGTGAAACAAAAACCTGTAATTTTTTTTCATAAATTTTAGGTTTGCGGGTTTTTTTTTTTCTGTCTCTTAAAAAACCTAAGATAACGGGGATATCTTGCTACTCCTACTAACACTTTGGTCACCCCTTCAAAAGACACGCAAAAGCATATATAAATAACATACATCAAGGTTTTTCCCCTTTTTTTCTAAATAGTTTCCTTTTCCCTTTTTTTTTTTCTTCTATTGTCCAGGGGGGAAGGGGAAAAGAATTTTTTCCCCCCGTAAGCCATGCGTGTCGAAAGGGAGGGACTAAAATCCCGGGGAGAAAAGGGGCCCTAGAAACCCCCTTCCCCTGTATAAAATTTTACTAAAAAGAGAAGAAGAAAAATTTTATAAAACTGGGTTCCTTTAAATGTGCGTGGATGTAGTGGGGGAAATGACAAGAAACAAGATGTTTGTTTATGTTAGAATGAAAAGAAGTTGGATGTCCGGGCCCAAAGCGAAACAAAGCTAAAGGGGGGTGGGAGATTTTCCCAGGGGGGGGGAAAAAAAAGGGATTAAATCGGGAGTATCTGAGAGATTAGAAAAAGGGAAGGGGTAGCAGAAATTTTAAATGATAAATTTTATGGAAGGAGAAAAAAAAAATGAATGTGAAAAATTAAAGAAAAAAGGGGGATTAAAGAAAAGGGTTGGATGCAGAAGTGGTCATAATAACGTGTATGCCCCTTTGGAAAGAGAGGAATGCAGAGGAGAGAGGAGTTTTTGGGGAGAGGGTTAAAAGTAAAAGTAAAGGACCTTTGAACCAAGTGAGGGGAGAAATTTGTGGTGGGGGAATTGAAAGCAAAAGTGGGAAAAACTTTTGAGAGGGGGGTGGGGGAATTTTTGGGGTGCCGGGTGTAAATATAATGGGACCCTTTGTTTGAACTTTGTATAGAAAGGGGGTTTTATTTAAAGGTAATAAAAATATTTTAAAAAAAAGAGGATAAATAAGTATCCACGTAAATGTAGGGCAAATGACGGGAAATTTTGGGGGGGAAATTTTGTATTGGTAGATAAAAGACTTTTTGAGAAACCCCTTCAGGAGTACATTTTTTTAATAGAGGGGCCACAGATAACAGATCACTTTCTATTTTAAAAGCTAAAACTGAGAGTAAAAGTAGAGGGGGATACAAGGAAATAGAAGCATCGGGGAAGAGAGGGGTGAAGGTTAAAAACTAAAAGGGGAGGCATTTAGGGAAAGATAAAAACAGCTTTGGGGGATAGAGGGGGCAAATGAACAAAAGGCAATGGGGTCAAGAGGTATGGGGAAAAGGTTTTAAAAAATTTTAAAGGGGTTAGAGTGTTCAGCGAAGTTGGGGGTTACGGGAAAGGGGGGTGCAGGGGGGAAAAGAGGAGCGTTTGGGGGAATGATAAAGTAAAAAGAGTAAAAGGGAGAAAAAGTTACATATGAAAATTTTTACAAATAGAAGTGATGCAAGGGGGGAAAGGGATAAAGGGAGAAAAAGAGAGAGGTTAAGAGAGGGTGAAGCAATGTAAAAGAGAGCAAATGAGAGAGGGGGTTTGGGATTTTTAAATCAACAAATTTTGTTAAAATAAGAAAAATTTTTTTGGGGGTGAGTTTTAACAAGTTAAAAAAGCCTAGGGGAAAAAAGGATTTGTCATTTTAAAAATAGGAGAGGAATTTTATTAAATGGAAGTTAGAGGTTTTGGGAAAAAAGGAAAAGGAATATTTTAAAGGAATTGTTAAATTTTTGATGAAGATGGGGAAAAGCTGGGGGGTTTTTCTTTGTATAGGGCAAGGAGGAATAAAAACTTTAGGAGTGAGGAAGAGCCATTTTGGGTTGAGTGGGGGGGAAGTTCGTGGGGAAAGAAAGGAAAAAAATGAAAGGGGGAAGGCACCCGGTTTGAAAAAAATAAAGATAAAAATTGTTAAAAGCGGGTGGGGATATATTTTTTTGGAGGGTTGGGGGAAATTTGTTTAATAAAATGTAGGAAGAGGGTAAGGTACCTAGGGAATTGGCAGAGAGAAAGCATTTTTTCCTTTTTTAAAAAGGGAAAAGGGGGGAAAAAAGGAGTCCCAAAAATTATAGGGGGAAATTCTTTTTGAGGGGTACCTGGTAAAGTGTATGGAAGATTTTTATAATTGAAAGAATTAAGATAAAAAGGGAAAATAGGATAGCAGATAAAAGGAGGTTTTTTGGGAAAAAGGTAGGGGGTTGTGGACCGGGTGTTTACGGGAAACATATAAGTGAACAGTATTTAAAAAAGGGAAAGAGGTTTTTTGGGGAAAAAAAAATTATGGTTTTGGGAAAAGGCGAAAGACGGGGTGGATGGGGGGGGCAATGGGGCAATTTTTTGAAAAGGTGTTTTGGTGTAGGAGGTAGGTTACTGAAAGCAGTGAAGATTTTTTTTAACAGGTAGTGAGGCTCAATTTAAAGGAAATGAAAGGAAAAGGGAAATTTTTTTCCCAAAAAAGTGGGCCCTTTTAGACAAGGAGTGTGTTTGTCCCCCTGGGTTTTTTTTTTAAAAAATTTTTATAGGGGGGGTTGTAAAGAAGTAAATGCAGGGTCTTGGGCCAAAAAGGCGTGGAGTTAAAAGATAAAGAATCACACACAAAGGGGATTTAACACCCTGTTTCTTTGCTGATGACATGTGTTTTGGGGGAAGATTCGAGAGAAGTTGCCAGGGGTTTGGTGGATAAAATTTGGTAGGGGGCAAAAAAAAAAATTTAAAGGGTAAATTTACGGAAAGATTAAGGTTATGAGGATAAAAAAAAATTGGGTGATAAAGATTGAATATCAGATTGGAGGGAGAGAGTATGGAGGAGGTGAACGTTTTCCCCAAAATTTTTGGGGATTTGGAAACGTGTAAAGCGGATGGGTCTTAAAAAAGATGAGGTGAATCATAGAATTAATGGGGGAAAAAAAGAGTGAGGGGTGCATTTTAGGAGCCCTGGGGAAACCCAAAGAACTTTTTCCTTGGGGGCAAAGGGGGGAAATTTAAATGAGAGAAAATTTTTTTTTAACCAACCCCCTTATTTTGGGTGTGAACGTGGGTGATGAATTTTTGCCGCGAGGAAAAGGGCGGAGGCAGGGGGAGATGTAAAGTCTGAGGGCAATGTGTGGTTTGAATATAATGCAAGAATTCGTATTTTGGAAAAGTTAGGGGGAGGGGGGGAAATTAAACCAAAACTGTTTCCAGAGGGCTGAGGAAGGTTTTTGGGGTTCGGACATGTAAAAAAATTGGGGAGCAAAAACAGAATGATTTTAAGAGGTATCAGTCTGTAGGGAAGGAAGCGGGGAAAGGGGCCCGGCCTAGGAAGGGTTGGAGGGGGGGGGAAAAGGGGGTTTTGGTGCGGGGGGCTTGGATTTCCCAGAAAGGAAAGCTTGACGTTTTGGGATGGGAGTAAGGGAGAAAAAAGGGTTTTTTTAATCCCTTTGACGTGCTGTTGGAGGTGAGCAAAGAAAACATTTATAAAGGGATTCGGGGAAACCGGCGGGCCCGGGACTTGAGCCCTTTGGAAAGAGGGGAAAACAGTGCCTGCACTCTGAAGGGGGGGGGTTTTAATGTTGCATTTTAAAAAATTTGTAGTGAAAAAGCAAACCCTTCGGCAAAACAGTAGGGAGTAAGAGGGTTTGAAAGTTTTTTTTTTTTTGGGGCCACCCCCCTTTGGGGGAAATCGGCCGGTGTGATAAAAAAAAAAAAAAAAAAATAACATAAAGGGTGAATATGGGTTTCGGGAATCAGTAAACCCAGAGGTTAGTTCCCAGGATAATCCAGTAAAGCCCGGGATTCACGAAACTGTGCTTATTTCCACGGGGGTCCTTCAATCTTTTTTCCCCAGGATGTTTCCCCCAAAACAGTCACTTAACACCCCATTTCCTATTTACGGCTGTCATTTTATGTGGCAGACTAAGATCATTTTTTTTTTGGGGAGGGAAAACTATGAATGTTTTCACATTGTGGGCCCAACAGAAGAAAAACCCTTTCTAAAACAGCCTGGGAAAACCCGGGAAATTAACCCTTTACAATAACCCAATAAGGTCAAAAAACTGTTTAAATTAGGCCAAGAAAAAAAAATAAAACAAAGAAACAGGTTTTTTGCAACAAAACTTAAAAAAAAAAAAACCTTTCAACTACCCAAAAACTTATAAAAATTAATAATAACAATAAAAATTTTCTTTTAATTTACAAGCGAGTGGAGCATGTACCCACTCTAGGCTTTTCCTAAAACTAAAAAAATCCTTTTAGGTATTTTTTAAATTTTCTTAAATTGTTTATTTTTTTTTTTTTTTTTTTTTTTATATTTTATTTATAAATACAAAAAAATTTAAAAAAAAGCTTTACTTTATGGACATCGACAACAATAAAAAATTCATAAATTTTCTATACACTGAAATTTATGCGGGTAAAAATTTCATCCCAGCTGATAGGTGAATACTGCCATTTTACAAAATTCTTTACTACAAAAAAAAAAAACTATTCAAGTAATACAAAAAAAAAGAATCCTCAAAACCTCCCCCGACTGCTAATTTCAATACCCAAAGACACAATAATACATACCGCAAAAATGCAAGCAGTTTTCCCCCCCCCCCCCCCCCCTAATTCCCCCACTCCCCAAAAAATTTTCCCCCTTTTTTCCACCGTTGTTTATGTAACTTATAAACTAAGCAAACAAAATTTAAAAACTTAAGAAAAATTTTAAAATTTTGAAAAAAATTAACAACTCTACAGTAGTGAAAACGCCAGCGGGCTGCCCAAATATTATTTATTTCATAGGTTAAAATATAAACTTTAAAAAAACTACTTAGTTTAAAAATGGAGTAAAAACCAAAACTTTATTGCTTTTCCCAAACACATTCTCAACTTGCCCTTTTAAAAAAACGCAAACAAACGTCCCTTTTCAGCAAAATGCAAAAAATTAACAAATTAAATAACACTAAAAATCATGAACTCACCCCTCCCTTTGCACCCCCCAAAATTACACAAAAAACGTTCTCTTTTGGGCATTTTATAAACCCCCTCACGCACATGCCCACCAAACCAACATCTTTCGTTTGGAAAGGGCCCCGTTTGGAAACCCCCCCGTTTTTTTATCTAATGTTTTAAACACAACAATCTAAACCCACTTCCCCCCCCCCCTCACAACTCAGCAACCCCCCCCCCAACATTTTATGGCCCTTTAAACCCCCAAAATTAAAAAGCACCCTCCCATCTCCTCCCATAAATTCCCCCCCACCTTTTTCTTGCCTAAAAAAAAATCCTCGCTAAAACTCTTTTCCCGTCCCCCCCATTATCCACCCCTCTCATTCCCCAGATATGTAAAACCCCGAAATCCACCATGTATAAGCCCCACTCCCCGTGCCACATTTTCCCCCCCCCCCCCCCCCCTATATCAAGACCAGCGTCCTCAAACACCCAAAACCCCCCCTTTCCACCTCCTTTCCCGACCACTTTCCCCCCCATTCCCCCACACCCCCAAAAAAACGCAAAAAGGGAACCCCGTGATAGGCTTTTCCAACTCCCCCAAAACCCACAACCCAAACCCCCCTCTAAAACCCCAAAGTCTGTTTCTGAGGAAATGATTTCCCTAGGCAGAAAAACCCATGTAAAAATTTTTTAAAAAAGAACCCCCTCGCAAACCCCGGGGCCCCAACTTAGTTTACCAACAGCTCCCTAAGCTCCCCATGGCCCTACAAACGGGAACAGCCCCTCAACTGGGGGCCCCTCCCCCCTAACCCTCAAAATTCAAAATAAAACCCTCCCTTTAATTTTTTGGGCCCGGCTCGCCGGCGCACCCCCAAAAGTGCCCTCAACAAAATTTTCACACCCCCCCCATTCCCCAACCCCCATACATTCCCCCCCCAAAAATCTTTAAACCCTTTTCATGCAAAACCCCCCCTGCCCCCTAATCTTTTCCCCTCCCACCTGACAAAAATGCATTTTTCCCCCCCTTCCCAAGGTCCCAAAAAACCAAACCTCCCCCCCTCACCGGCAAAGTCAACCCCCCCCCCCCTCTTCATTTCCCTTCACATCCTGACCCCAAAGAACCTAAAAAAAAACTTCTAAGGAAAAAAGTAATGTCACCTCGCAATGGAAAAAACCCGCTCAAAATACCAAAACCCTTTCTGTAACAGCAATACTTAATAAAAAAATTTGGGCCCCTTTCAAAAAAACAAGTTATAAGGGCCCCAAAATCCCCAAACCCATGTTTTTTTTTTTTTTTTTCCAAACCCTTTCCCCCCCATTCTCAAAGAATTCGCCTCCCCAGCCCCCGTATGGTGCTCTAAACAAATGCCCCCTATTTAAAAAATGACCTTCCTGCCTTTTCACCACATCACAGGGCCCCCAAACAACTCGTCCCCTCCACTCCCCCCACCCCAAAGAAACTTTTTTTTTCTCAACTTTTAAACCCCAGGGCCCTTTTTTCCCCCCCCAAACATGCCAACCACCCCCCCCCAACTCTCCCAAAATTGTTTTTCCCTTTTTCCGGGCTAGGGGTGTCCCTGTCATCCCCCGTAACCTACCACATGAAAGCCTTTAATTTTAAGGCCCCCCCTCGACCCCCCCCACCACACACTTTTGGGCTCAAACCCAAACCCATAAAATTGGGTCTTGCACACATTCGAATAATAACTGTGAATCGTGGGGAAAACCCGCCCCAAGCCCCTACCATGTTCAAAACCCCACCTCCCACACGTCCATTGATCTGAAATTTCGCTTTTTGCCCCTTTATACAACGTTTTTTAAACCCCCCCCCCACAATCTCATCCCCAAAACCTTGTTTTTTAAGGAACTTTTCTTAAAACCCCCCCCCTTTCCACCCGATCAAAAGCACCCCCTCAATCAATCGCCACCATAACCCCCCTCCTTTTCCCGCTCCCCTCAAAACTCCAACAAAAACCCCCTTTTGAATTCCCCCTGCCCCATACCACGACCGTCCCCCCCAAAACCCTAGTTTTACCTTTTGGGAAAATACACGTCCCACCACAAAAATTTTTTAAACCCTTTTCCCCCAAAAACTTCGCGAACAATTTATAAATCCCACAAAATGAGATAATCGCCCCCCAAAACCTTTAAATTACTCGCCCCTTTCCCTTGGGCACAAGCACAAAAACCCCTGTACTTTGCTTCTTTTGCCCAATTCCCCCCCCCCCTTTTATTCGTTTTAACAGCGTTACTAAAAAATCCCTTTTAAAAGACCCCAAAGTTTTTTAAATAAAATTCACTTGGTAGTCCATCAATACCCGGTGCTTTTTCCTCTCAATGTCTACAAGGGGCTCTCCAATTATCTCCCCCTCTTCAAACTCCCCACCCAAAGCTTTCCCCGCCTTACTCCCCAACCCAACGGGGTTCAAAAGCACCAAACCCCCCTCAAGATCCTCTCTATTAACCCCCTTTTTCTTTTCCAATAATCCCATAACCCCCCCCATCCGCGAATATACTCATCACCTCCCCTTGTTTTTAACACCTGCCCCCCCTAAAAACCCCTTTTACCTCAGTGGGGCACTTCCAAATCTCTATTTTGGGGCGCGGGCCTCCTCTGTGTTTTCTCCTCCCAAAACACAGCCCTTTGGGTTTTTTTCCCCCCAAAGCACTTTCCCCCACACCCCCCGAAACCCCACCGCATGAAATCTCTCCTTTCCCGCACCTCTCTTATCCTGCTCTTCAGATCATCTATTGCCCCCTGTTTGGAATACCCCTCCCACTACCCCCTTGTTTTATGATAAATCCTATTTTTACTTTCCAAATAATTTTGTTAATCCCCTACTTCAAAAGGGTTTATCCGCTTTCCCCCCACCCACTTTAAAAACCTACGAATCCTCTCCCTTTGGGCCCCACTGCCCACCAACTACAACATTACAAAACCCTTTTTTCCTTTCCTTTACTTAGCTTCCTCCACAGCGAAGCAAACCCTTTCCCCCACTTCCTCAAACCTCAAGGAGTCGCGTGTTTTTAAATTTTCCCGTAGCTTTCAAAAACCCTTTTTACCCAAAAGAGGGCCCATGCTACCCCCCCCCCCCCCCCCACCACCCCGCCCTGTGTTTTGAATAAATTGCTTCTAAAAGTGTTAAAAAAAACCCCACGAAACCCCTTGCGTTAAAATGATTTCCAAACCAGTCTAGCTGCAAATTTCCCCCCTTTCGTACTAAGTTTCACTTCACCTATTTCCCCCCCAAAAAGCATCTCGTACCCCCAAAATCTCTACACAGGGTTTTCGCAACAAACGTTTTAAAAATATCCCCCCCCCCTGGCACGGGAAACAAACTTCCCAAATTTTCCCAAATTCCCCAATTTCCCCCCCAAACCAAAGCCCAAACCCCGGGGGTGCCTCAAGAAATACACCCGATCATCCCTTACAAAAAACCGATTTTAAAACCCCGCATCATTCTCCCCCCAGCAAAACACTCCAACAAAGGACACGCGTTTACCATCCACCAACCCCTCCAAATCTCATTATTCTTCCCCCCACCCCCCCCCCCACCCCCCCCCAAAAACCCTTTTCAAAACAAACGGGGTTGCCTCTCGAATTTAAAAAACCCACTCCACCTTTTTTAAAAGGGGCGGTTTGGGGTTTCAAAACCCTAATCCATCCCCCTCCCGCAATTTTTTCCCAATTTTTTAAGTTATCCCCTTTAAAAAACAACATCAAACCCTTTTAACGATACAGAGGGCCTCGCAACCATACAAAACTTACCACTCTTACAAAAACCATTTAAAAATTAATTGTCAAACACCTTAGGGCCCACCCTTTCGTTTTCCCCCCCACTTTTTTCCCCCCCAAAATTTTTTTTTTCCCCTTCCAGTAACCTCAAACACACCTCCTTGGCACCCAAACCCCCTCCCCCTCCACTCCTAACCCCTTGCTGGCGTTTTTTTTTTCCCCTGTTCCTCTACACCCCCCTTCAATCCCCCCCCTTTTTCCCCGGTCTTTGTCTGGAGTGAGGACTTTAACCAGCAAAGTGACAGCTGCCCGCTTTTCCCCGACACTTTCCTTTTTTCCGCCATGCTATTTTCCGACCTTCCTCAATTTTGCACCTCCACCTCTATCACCCCCAACCCCTTCTCACCCACTTTTGGGCCCAAACCGACATTACATTCCCTTTTTTCGACCCCCCAAAGCTTCCCCCTTTTCCCTGTTTCCCCGGGCTCCCGTCGTTACCTCTGCAAGGCTTCCCCCGATTTTGGGAACATCCCTGAAAAAATGTCTCCAAACACAAAAGTTTTAATTTTTTTTTTTTTTCATTTGGGCGTCCTTGTCCGCCTCGTGAATCACATCCTCAAACAGAACCCCACTTTAATTTTCTGCAAATGCCCCTCATCTCCACCTCACGTTGCATTTTCCCCCACTTTCCCCCCCCCACAACCCACCCCCGCCTACCCATCCCGGCGGGGTTTTGATCTGTCAAATGTAGGTCCCTCGGGCCCCAAAAGTCCCCTTTTTTTGGGATTTCCCCGGGCCCTCCCTCCGCCGCACACATTCAGCCGCATGGACATAACCACACACAGTCTACAAGTTCTACGTTGGCCAAACGTAAGTTTACGAGTATTTTTGTCCTAAAATTTATCTAAGAACACATAACGAAGGTAAAAGGTTTCCTCAGAGTCATCTTTTTGTTTAAAAATACCCCTTTCCCGGGTAACCCACATAAGCCCCTGCCGTCCACTTGCCTGGGTTTAGCTACTGTACAGTTCCCAAAATTCCCGAACACAAATACAAGGGGCAGGCTTATTTGCCTCAAAGGCACATTACGTAACTTTTTTCCCCTACTTTAAAATTACTCGAAAAACCCCTCCCCCCCCCAAACTTTACCCGGGTTGGGCCCTCGTTAACCTCAAAAAACATCCCGATATTGAGCAATTTGATCCCAATTAAAAACGTGTGATGACAAACAATTTTACAACATTCGGAAATTTTCCCTTAAGGCTACAAAAAAAGGTCGCAATCCTCGATTCCATTTTGTCTCTCAATAATCAGAGGGAAAAACGTCAACGCCCCAAAATTTTATTAATTGTACCCCTCAGTAAAAACTAAAGGGGCCCCCCAATTTTTTAAAACCCCGTCTCACCCCAACCACCATTGGGGAAAAAGGCCCCGGCTAGCAAATTGGGGCCTGTCCAAAAAGGGTTTGCAAAAACGTCCAACCCCCAACCCGGGAGCTGGGCCGGGGAAATGTTTATTAATTTTTTTATTTACAGATGAGAGGTAACCCCTTCTTTAAAAACCATAAAAGATATTTGTACAAAAATTTTTAATGTTTCCTTATCATTTTTGGGGGCCCCAAATTTTTAGACATATTGCAGTCCAAATTTTTTTCTTTCTTTTGTATTTGTTTCTCAATCTACATAGCTATGAAAAACCACGAATACATTTACATATTTATATTTTGAGTGTAAAATTTTGACTTTTTTAGCAAGCTTTAAAACCCTTTTAAATTTGACACAAGCTTTTATACCCCCACCTAATGCATTTTCTGCCCGTGTTTTTATCCCATTTCCTTTCCCCTTCCCCTCTGAAGGTTTTTTCCCCCCTTTTTGCGGGAGGCCTTTGAAAGACGGAGGTCCAAGGGGATAGAGGGGTCATGCCTCCACCACGTCTTTCAACGAAAGAAACCCCAGGGTTTAGTGTTTAAAATTTTTTTATTTTTTCTACTTTCTCTGAACTTAAAATTTAGCCAAAAACCTCCCTCAAAAAACAGATAGATTGCCTGAGAACTGGGAAAAGTCACTAGGGAATATCTAAGGGATGGTAACCTTAGACTTTTCAAAACTCCCATTCCCCCAAAAATTTTTAACATCTCACCCAAAAATATCAGAAAACACGGCAGGAACAAGTGTAGAAAACCTTTTTAAAAGGGGAAAAATTTACAATATCTTTTACCAGGTGCCAGAACAACCAAAGGGTGTATGGGTATGTGGGCAGGGGGGCCTCCCGCCAAACTACAGCCCCGGTTGACCCCGGGAAGCACCAGACGGCCCCGGGCCCCTTGGGGCCGGGGTCCAGAGTAAAAGAAACCCTTTTAAACTCCTCAAAGGTATAAAGGTAAAGGTAATAGGCCTCGACATGGTCTACCACAATATATTATGTAAGAAACTACAAGCTATTGCCATAGGTTCTGTAGACTGGTTTAAGTCCTACTTGAGCAACAGGAAACAAATTGTCAAGATCGACAACACAGAAGAAGAACCCCAGCCAATAGCATGTGGGGTCCCCCAAGGTAGTACAGTGGACCCTCGAGTTTTGGCAGCCTCGACTTTCGTGAAATTCGACCTTCGGCGAGTTTTTTTTTGGAAAAATTTGGCCTCGAGTTTCGTGAAAAAACTCATGTTTCGGCGACCATCCGGTACCCGTCCACCCGTCACCGCGCACACAAAGCCAGTCTCCCACGCCATTCACGCTCAGTGTGCCATTGTTTACCAACACATGACCACCCCGCGGGTTCATATGTAATAATCCATTGTTTTTGTGATTACAACTGCTAAATAAGTCACCATGAGCCCAAGGAAAGCTAGTGCAAGCCCTTTGGTAAAGAAAGTGAGGAACACGATCGAATTCAAGAAGGAAATCATTGAAAAATATGAGAGTGGAGTGCGTGTTACAGAGCTTGCCAGGTTGTATGGCAAGCCCCATTCAACCATCACTTCGATCGTGGCAAAAGGAAAGGAAATAAAGTGCTGTTGTTGCAAAAGGGGTGGATATGCTGACAAAAAGGAGATCACAAATCCTCGAAGTGGAGAGGTTATTGTTGGTGTGGATTACCGAAAAACAGTTAGCAAGAGACAGTGTTACGCAGTCGATAATATGTGAAAAGGCAAGGCAGTTGCATGACGATCTCGTAAAGAACATGCCTGCAACAAGTGGTGATGCTTGTGATTTTAAGGCCAGCAAAGGTTGGTTTGAGAGATTTAAGAAGCGTAGTGGCATTCACAGTGTGATAAGGCATGGTGAGGCTGCCAGTTCTGACAAAAAAGCAGCTGATAAGTTGTACAGGAGTTTAAGGAGTGCGTAGACACTGGAGAATTCAAACCCCAGCAAGTGTTTGTGATGAAACAGGCCTCTTCTGGAAGAAAATGCTAAAGAGAACCTACATCACGCAGGAGGAAGAGGCACTCCCAGGACACAAGCCTATGAAAGACAGGCTTACTCTCATGTTTTCTAGTAATGCTAGTGGGGATTTTAAAGTGAAGCCTTTACTGGTGTATCACTCTGAAAATCCCAGTGTGTTCAAGAAATACAGTGTTGCCAAGAGTAACTTGTGTGTGATGTGGAAGGCTAACAGTAAGGCATGGGTCACAAGGGGAATTTTCCTAGACTGGTTTAATGAAGTGTTTGGCCCCAGTGTGAAGAAATACCTCCTGGAAAATAAATTGCCACTCAAGGGTGCCTCCTGGTAAGGGGACAAGCTCCTGCTCATCCTCAGACTTGGAAGAGCAAATAGTGGAGGAGTTTAGTTTATCACGGGAAGTTCTTGCCTCCTAATACGACTCCTCTCCTCCAGCCCATGGACCAGCAGGTCATTTTCAAGCTTCAAAAAACTGTACACCAAAGCAGTGTTTCAGAAGTGCTTTTGAAGTGCCCCTCAGACACTGAACTGACCCTAAGAGAGTTCTGGAAGATCACTTTAATATCCTCCATTGCATAAACCTTATAGGTAAGTCTTGGGAGGGAGTGACTTCCAGGACTTTGAACTTGCTTGGAAAAATTTTGTGGCCAGATTGTGTACAAGAGAGGGATTTTGAAGGGTTGTGGCTGACCCTAAGGAACCTATGCCAGTTGTGGAAATACTACTGGGCATTGGGGATGCCCCTGGGGTTGGAGGGGGGTGGTGAGGATGTGGAAGAGTTGGTGGAGGACCACAGGGAAGAGCTAACCACTGAAGAGCTACAAGAGCTTCATCTGCAACAGCAACAGATCACAGCTCAGAAAACTGCTGCAGAGGAGGAGGAAGAGAGATGGAGGAAGGTGCCTTCTTCAAAGATTAAGGACATTTGTGCAAAGTGGACTGAAGTTCAAACATTTATGGATGAACTTCACCTTAACAAAGCTGTTGCAGGCCGTATTGGCAACATGTACAATGACAGTGTTGTGTCCCACTTCAGGGAAATCTTAAAGAAATGCCAGAAACAGACCTCTCTGGACAGTTATTTTATGAGACAGGGGTCCAGTGACTCTCAAGCTGGTCCTAGTGGCATTAAAAGACAAAGGAGGGAAGTAACCCCAGAGAAAGCTTTGCTACCTAAAGTCTTTAGGGAGAGGGATTTCCCTTCCAAACACTAACTCCTCCCTCTTTCCTCCTCCCTTTCTTCCAGAAGCCAGCATTAGCTGTCGATAAAGGTATGTAATATTTATATAATAGTTAAAAAAAATTATTTTTTTTGTGAATATTTTTGTCTGGAACGGATTAATTGTATTTACATTAATTCTTATGGGAAATATTATTTCAGTTTTTGGCCGACCTTCTAGAATGGATTACGGCCGATAACCGAGGGTCCACTGTATATGTATTTATAATTGTTTTGTGTATGTAAAACTATAGTTATTCTTCAAAAAATTATTTTTTTGTGATTAATTTTGTGGGTCTGGAACGGATTAATTGGATTTACATTATTTCTTATGGGAAATATTTCTTCGACTTTAGGCCATTTCGACTTTGGCCTAGCTCCTGGAACGGATTACAGCTGAAACTCGGGGGTTCCACTGTACTACCAGTACTACTAAATATAATAATACCACTACTATTACTACAAACTTATTTTACAATAAGGCATTTGCTACAAAGGTTCCTCATACTGAAAAGCTCAAATTTATGCAACTGAGATCAGGTCCCTGTGAGAACTTACACATTATTTTCAAATAAAAGTACGGCAAAGATGGTCATTTTATGCGCTTATTTTTGCACGAGTGCTATGTTAGAACCAGTGAACAATTACTGTAGCATCCAATCATGTAACACGCTCGGCCAAACACAGGGAACATAACGCCATGCCATTCCCATATCTACCATTGATGGAGCAAAATTATGCTAGGTTTTAGGTCAAGTTTCAAATGAACAATTTGAAACATGTCCACAACAAGACCAACCCAATACTTGGCACTTTTGTGAATAAATTATAGAGCTATCCTAGGTAATTTACATGTTCTTATGTATGATAATTGTACTTACCTGTACTTAAATAAACTTACTAATAGTCACTGACAATTACTTGAAGAATGTATTTTCTTACACTTTTTAATGCATATAATTCATGTGTACCATGGATAATCATTTCTTGTGCTTACTATTATTTTAGGAGATTTTAAGATTTCAAGAGATGTAATAAAAATGAGTACATTTATTTAGGTCATACAACAAACTGAGGAGTGTCTCGCTGCTCAGGCAAATGTAAACACAGATCAATAGCATTTTCAGGCTGTTACCTAAATTACTCTAGCCTAACCTTAATTAAACGATACCTAGCCTAACCTTCATGTAACCTAACCTAGTGTAACATAACCAAAACAATGTAACCTAACCGATACTTATTCGATAATGTACACACGTTTATGTACTGAAAATAGTAAAATAACATCAGTGTTGGACCAGTCGGTGGAAATTAACAACAGTCTAAGGTATGACCCAAGTTACACGAGGACCTCACCTCCACGATGAGCGCTCGTTCAACATAAATGGCCAGATAATTTACAAAAAACATAGATAAAAGATCAACACTTTTGGTTCAAACACAGTCGGCCCTAGTAGTCACTGCTCTGGGGGTCAGGCCCACTGACCTTAAAAGAAACATTGCTCATCTTCCTTGCATTATTCTCGGGTGGGCATGTAATAAAATAGTCGAGTAATATTATTAGTAATATGGGGGGGATGACGCATCCAGTGGATGGGGTTTAAAATGGGGGGATGACCCATCCAGGAATGGGGTAATATGGGGGGGATGACCCATCCAGTGGATGGGGTAATATGGGGGGATGACCCATCCAGTGGATGGGGTAATTTTGGGGGGAAAGACCCATCCAGTGGATGGGGTAATAAGGGGGGGATGACCCATCCAGTGGATGGGGTAATATGGGGGGATGACCCATCCAGTGGATGGGGTAATTGGGGGATTACCCATCCAGTGGATGGGGTAATATGGGGGGATGACCCATCCAGTGGATGGGGTAATATGGGGGGATTTACCCATCCAGTGGATGGGGTAATATGGGGGGATGACCCATCCCGTGGGTGGGGTAATATGGGGGGGATGACCCATCAGTGGATGGGGTAATATGGGGGGAGGGCCCATCCAGTGGATGGGGTAATATGGGGGGATGACCCATCCAGTGGATGGGGTAAAATGGGGGGATGACCCATCCGTGGAGGGGTAATATGGGGGGATGACCCATCCAGTGGATGGGGTAATATGGGGGGGATGACCCATCCAGTGGATGGGTAATATGGGGGGGGGATGACCCATCCAGTGGATGGGGTAATATGGGGGGGTGACCCTCCCGTGGATGGGGTAATATGGGGGGATGACCCTCCAGTGGATGGGGTTAATATTGGGGGATGACCCATCCAGTGGATGGGGTAATATGGGGGGATGACCCATCCAGTGGATGGGGTAATATGGGGGGGTGACCCATCCAGTGGATGGGGTAATATGGGGGGGGTGACCCATCCAGTGGATGGGGTAATATGGGGGGGATGACCCATCCAGTGGATGGGGTAATATGGGGAGGTTTACCCATCCCGTGGATGGGGTAATATGGGGGGATGACCCATCCAGTGGATGGGGTAATATGGGGGGGATGACCCATCCAGTGGATGGGGTAATATGGGGGGGATGACCCATCCAGTGGATGGGGTAATAAAATAAGAGAGAAATCAGGATATGAAAAAAAAGTGAGTTGGCTCCAATTCCTTGGATCAAGCGTCCAACTACAGCAACATGCCACTTGCTGAAGTCTCTGTGCTAGTAATAATTTTCTCATAAAATAAAGAAAATACGGCAAATGAAAAATACCAATCAATAAAAACAAGAGGAATAATTCCAAAATTAAGTTAACGTGCACGTAATTAAGGGTATTGATAATTATCTTGGAATAAGTTAATTATATATAGTTGCCATGAACACACAGGAATGTAGAGATAAAAATAAATATTAATACAATTATTTTTACTGAAGGAATGTGATCGATGGAGCCTCACTGCTGCCATATTAACATCTCCAATATTAACCTACTGTATTTTACTGCTGTATGACAATAATACATTAATACACCACCAATTACCTCACATGACATAGTAAAATACAGCAATAAAGGCGACGCTGGAGCTTAAAATAAGAGGAAAAATAAAGGTGTTTGGTAGTGGGTGGCACCAACTACAGCTGTAGTCAACCGGCTGCATTAATACATCAATAAATAATATAATACAAGATAACAAAGTATATTATAGAGGTGGTTGGGATCACTGATGATTATACTTGTTGGTTAATTGTGATTAATGCCAAGACAAGTGTTAAATACATTGTTAATTACCATTATGTGGAGGAGGAGCGAGGAGCAGCAAGTGTGTGTGTGTTGAGGCAGCTACCAGGTGACTGTCCCCCTGCCACCACCACCACCCCGCCACCCCCCCCCCCCCTGCCACCACCACCCCTGCCACCACCACCACCCCTGCCACCACCACCCCCGCTGCCACCACCACCCCCCCTGCCACCACCACCCCTGCCACCACCACCCCCCCTGCCACCACCACCCCCCCTGCCACCACCACCCCCCCCTGCCACCACCACCCCCCTGCCACCACCAACCCTGCCACCACCACCCCCCTGCCACCACCACCCCTGCCACCACCACCACCCCTGCCACCACAACCACCACCCCTGCCACCACCACCCCCCTGCCACCACCACCCCCCCTGCCACCACCACCACCACCCCTGCCACCACCACCACCCCTGCCACCACCACCCCCCCTGCCACCACCACCCCTGCCCACCACCACCCCTGCCACCACCACCCCCCCTGCCACCACCCCCACCCTGCCACCACCACCACCCCTGCCACCACCACCCCTGCCACCACCACCCCTGCCACCACCACCCCCCCTGCCACCACCACCACCCCTGCCACCACCACCACCCCTGCCACCAACCACCCCTGCCACCACCACCACCCCTGCCACCACAACAACCCCTGCCACCACCACCCCTGCCACCACCACCACCCCTGCCACCTACCACCCCCCCTGCCACCACCACCCCTGCCACCACCACCACCCCTGCCACCACCACCCCTGCCACCACCACCCCTGCCACCACCACCCCCCCTGCCAACCACCACCACCCCTGGCCACCACCACCACCCTGCCACCACCACCCCTGCCACCACCACCACCCCTGCCACCACAACAACCCCTGCCACCACCACCCTGCCACCACCACCCCTGCCACCCACCACCACCCCTGCCACCACAACAACCCCTGCCACCACCACCCCCCCTGCCACCACCACCCCTGCCACCACCACCACCCCTGCCACCACCACCCCTGCCACCACCACCACCCCTGCCACCACCACCACCCCTGCCACCACCACCCCTGCCACCACCACCCCTGCCACCACCACCACCCCTGCCACCACCACCACTCCTGCCACCACTACCACTGTGTGTGTTGAGGCAGCTACCAGGTGACTGTGTCCCCCTGCCACACCACCACCCCTGCCACCACTACCCCCCCTGCCACCACCACCACCCCTGCAACCACCACCACCCCTGCCACCACTACCACTGTGTGTGTTGAGGCAGCTACCAGGTGACTGTGTCCCCCTGCCACCACCACCACCCCTGCCACCACCACCACCCCTGCCACCACCACCAACCCTGCCACCACCACCCCTGCCACCACCACCCCTCCCTGCCACCACCACCTCCCCTGCCACCACCACCACCCCTGCCACCACCACCACCCCTGCCACCACTAAGGTATGACACCAACGTCAAAGACCTGGGAGTGATCATGTCGGAGGATCTCACCTTCAAGGACCATAACATTGTATCAATCGCATCTGCTAGAAAAATGACAGGATGGATAATGAGAACCTTCAAAACTAGGGAGGCCAAGCCCATGATGACACTCTTCAGGTCACTTGTTCTATCTAGGCTGGAATATTGCTGCACACTAACAGCACCTTTCAAGGCAGGTGAAATTGCCGACCTAGAAAATGTACAGAGAACTTTCACGGCGCGCATAACGGAGATAAAACACCTCAATTATTGGGAGCGCTTGAGGTTCCTAAACCTGTATTCCCTGGAACGCAGGAGGGAGAGATACATGATTATATACACCTGGAAAATCCTAGAGGGACTAGAAACCGATCTTGCACACGAAAATCACTTACTACGAAAGCAAAGACTTGGCAGACGATGCACCATCCCCCCAATGAAAAGCAGGGGTGTCACTAGCACGTTAAGAGACCATACAATAAGTGTCAGGGGCGCGAGACTGTTCAACTGCCTCCCAGCACACATAAGGGGGATTACCAACAGACCCCTGGCAGTCTTCAAGCTGGCACTGGACAAGCACCTAAAGTCAGTTCCGGATCAGCCGGGCTGTGGCTCGTACGTTGGTTTGCGTGCAGCCAGCAGCAACAGCCTGGTTGATCAGGCTCTGATCCACCAGGAGGCCTGGTCACAGACCGGGCCGCGGGGGCGTTGACCCCCGGAACTCTCTCCAGGTAAACTCCAGGTAAACTACCACTGTGTGTGTTGAGGCAGCTACCAGGTGACTGTGTCCCCCTGCCACCATCACCACCCCTGCCACCACCACCCCTGCCACCACCACCACCCCTGCAACCACCCCCCCCTGTCACCCCCCCCCTGCCACCACCACCACCCCTGCCACCACTACCACTGTGTGTGTTGAGGCAGCTACCAGGTGACTGTGTCCCCCTGCCACCACCACCACCCCTGCCACCACCACTGCCACCAACACCCCTGCCACCACCACCACCCCTGCCACCACCCCTGCCACCGGGCTGTGGCTCGTACGTTGGTTTGCGTGCAGCCAGCAGCAACAGCCTGGTTGATCAGGCGCTGATCCACCAGGAGGCCTGGTCACAAACCGGGCCGCGGGGGCGTTGACCCCCGAAACTCTCTCCAGGTAACTCCAGGTAAACTGCCACCAACACCCCTGCCACCACCACCACCCCTGCCACCACCACCACCCCTGCCACCACTTTGCCACCACCCCTGCCACCACTACCACTGTGTGTGTTGAGGCAGCTACCAGGTGACTGTGTCCCCCTGCCACCACCACCACCCCTGCCACCACCACTACCACCAACACCCCTGCCACCACCCCTGCCACCACCACCACCCCTGCCACCACCCCTGCCACCACCACCACCCCTGCCACCACCCCTGCCACCACTCTTGCCACCACCCATGCCACCACTACCACTGTGTGTGTTGAGGCACCTACCAGGTGACTGTGTCCCCCTGCCACCACCACCCCCCTGCCACTACCACCCCTGCCACAACCACCACCCCTGCCACCACCACCCTGCCACCACCACCACCACTGCCACCACCACCCCTGCCACCACCACCCCTGCCTCCACCACCCCGGCCACCACCACTGCCACCACCACCCCTGCCACCACCACTGCCACCACCACCCCTGCCACCACCACTGCCACCACCACTGCCACTACCACCCCTGCCACCACCACTGCCACCACCACCCCTGCCACCACCACTGCCACCACCACCACTGCCACCACCCCGGCCACCACTACCACTACCACTGCCACCACTACCACCATCCCTGCCACCACTACCACTGCCACCACTCCCACTGCCACCACTCCAGCCACCACCACCCCTGCCACCACTACCACTGCCACCACGCCTGCCACCACCACTGCCACCACCCCGGCCACCACTACCACTGCCACCACCCCGCCACCACCCCGGCCACCACTACCACTGCCACCACCCCTGCCACCACTACCACTGCCACCACCCCTGCCACCACTACCACTGCCACCACCCCTGCCACCACCACCACTGCCACCACTACCACTGCCACCACACCTGCCACCACTACCACTGCCACCACCCCTGCCACCATCACCACTGCCACCACTACCATTGCCACCACCCCTGCCACCACCACCACTGCCACCACCCCTGCCACCACCACCACTGCCACCACTACCACTGCCAACAACCCCTGCCACCACCCCTACCACCACCACTGTCCCCCCCACCCCTGCCACCACCACTGCCACCACCACCACTGCCACCACCCCGGCCACCACTACCACTACCACTGCCACCACTACCACCATCCCTGCCACCACTACCACTGCCACCACTCCCACTGCCACCACTACCACTGCCACCACTCCAGCCACCACCACCCCTGCCACCACTACCACTGCCACCACCCCTGCCACCACCACTGCCACCCACCCTGGCCACCACTACCACTGCCACCACCCCTGCCACCACTACCACTGCCACCACCCCTGCCACCACTACCACTGCCACCACCCCTGCCACCACCACCACTGCCACCACTACCACTACCAACCACACCTGCCACCACTACCACTGCCACCACCCCCGCCACCATCACCACTGCCACCACTACCATTGCCACCACCCTGCCACCACCACCACTGCCACCACCCCTGCCACCACCACCACTGCCACCACTACCACTGCCAACACCCCTGCCACCACCCCTGCCACCACCACTGCCACCACCACCCCTGCCACCACCACTGCCACCACCACCACTGCCACCACCCCGGCCACCACTACCACTACCACTGCCACCCACTACCCCCCATCCCTGCCACCACTACCACTGCCACCACTCCCACTGCCACCACTACCACTGCCACCACTCCAGCCACCACCACCCCTGCCACCACTACCACTGCCACCACCCCCGCCACCACCACTGCCACCACCCCGGCCACCACTACCACTGCCACCACCCCCTGCCACCACTACCACTGCCACCACCCCTGTCACCACGACCACTGCCACCACTACCACAGCCACCACACCTGCCACCACTACCACTGCCACCACCCCTGCCACCATCACCACTGCCACCACTACCATTGCCACCACCCCTGCCACCACCACCACTGCCACCACCCCTGCCACCACCAACCACTGCCACCACTATCACTGCCACAACCCCTGCCACCACCACTGCCACCACTACCGCTGCCACCACCCCTGCCACCACCACCACCACAACCACCCCTGCCACCACCAACACCCCTGCCACCACGACGGCACCCCTGCCACCACTACCCCTGCCACCATGGCACCACCCCTGCTACCACCACCCCTGCCACCATGGCACCACCCCTGCCACCACCACCCCTGCCGCCACCACCCCTCCCACCACCACCCCCACCCTTGCCACCACCACCCCTGCCACCACCACCATCCCTGCCACCACCACAACCCCCGCCACCACCACCCCTTCCACCACCACCCCTGCCACCACCACCACCCCTGCCACCACCACCCCTGCAACCATTGCACCACCCCTGCCACCACCACCACCCCTGCCACCAGGGCACCACCCCTGCCACAACTGCACCACCCCTACCACCACAGCACCACCCCTGCCACCACCACCACCGCCCCTGCCACCTGGAGTTTACCTGGAGAGAGTTCCGGGGGTCAACGCCCCCGCGGCCCGGTCTGTGACCAGGGCTCCTGGTGGATCAGAGCCTGATCAACCAGGCTGTTGCTGCTGGCTGCACGCAAACCAACGTACGAACCACAGCCCGGCTGGTCAGGAACCGACTTTAGGTGCTTGTCCAGTGCCAGCTTGAAGACTGCCAGGGGTCTGTTGGTAATCCCCCTTATGAATGCTGGGAGGCAGTTGAACAGTCTCGGGCCCCTGACACTTATTGTATGGTCTCTTAACGTGCTAGTGACACCCCTGCTTTTCATTGGGGGGATGGTGCATCATCTGCCAAGTCTTTTGCTTTCGTAGTGAGTGATTTTCGTGTGCAAGTTCGGTACTAGTCCCTCTAGGATTTTCCAGGTGTATATAATCATGTATCTCTCCCGCCTGCGTTCCAGGGAATACAGGTTTAGGAACCTCAAGCGCTCCCAGTAATTGAGGTGTTTTATCTCCGTTATGCGCGTCGTGAAGGTTCTCTGTACATTTTCTAGGTCAGCAATTTCACCTGCCTTGAAAGGTGCTGTTAGTGTGCAGCAATATTCCAGCCTAGATAGAACAAGTGACCTGAAGAGTGTCATCATAGGCTTGGCCTCCCTAGATTTGAAGGTTCTCATTATCCATCCTGTCATTTTTCTAGCAGATGCGATTGATACAATGTTATGGTCCTTGAAGGTGAGATCCTCCAACATGATCACTCCCAGGTCTTTGACGTTGGTGTTTCGCTCTATTTTGTGGCCAGAATTTGTTTTGTACTCTGATGAAGATTTAATTTCCTCGTGTTTACCATATCTGAGTAATTGAAATTTCTCATCGTTGAACTTCATATTGTTTTCTGCAGCCCACTGAAAGATTTGGTTGATGTCCGCCTGGAGCCTTGCAGTGTCTGCAATGGAAGACACTGTCATGCAGATTCGGGTGTCATCTGCAAAGGAAGACATGGTGCTGTGGCTGACATCCTTGTCTATGTCGGATATGAGGATGAGGAACAAGATGGGAGCGAGTACTGTGCCTTGTGGAACAGAGCTTTTCACCGTAGCTGCCTCGGACTTTACTCTGTTGACGACTACTCTCTGTGTTCTGTTAGTGAGGAAATTATAGATCCATCGACCGACTTTTCCTGTTATTCCTTTAGCACGCATTTTGTGCGCTATTACGCCATGGTCACACTTGTCGAAGGCTTTTGCAAAGTCTGTATATATTACATTCTTTTTGTCTTCTAGTGCATTTAGGACCTTGTCGTAGTGATCCAATAGTTGAGACAGACAGGAGCGACCTGTTCTAAACCCATGTTGCCCTGGGTTGTGTAACTGATGGGTTTCTAGATGGGTGG
The DNA here is from genome assembly GCF_026875155.1 of Cherax quadricarinatus. Taxonomy (NCBI): domain Eukaryota; kingdom Metazoa; phylum Arthropoda; class Malacostraca; order Decapoda; family Parastacidae; genus Cherax; species Cherax quadricarinatus. The sequence goes on along the minus strand of NC_069399.1, from coordinate 129,342,143 downwards.
TGTTCTTGCTTCTTAGGACCCTTTCAAAGATTTTTATGAAATGGGATGTTAGTGCTATTGGTCTGTAGTTCTTTGCTGTTACTTTACTGCCCCCTTTGTGGAGTGGGGCTATGTCTGAAACCACTGCGCCACCCCTGCCACCAGGGCACACCCCTGCCGCCACTGCTCCACCCCTACCACCAGGGTTCCACCCCTGCCTCCACGGCACCATGCCTGCAACCACCACCACCTCTTCCACCACCACCACCCCTGCCACCACCACCACCCTTGCCACCACCACCACCCCTGCCTCCACGGCACCACCACCCCTGCCACCACCACCACTGCCATCACCACCACCCTTGCCAACACCACCACCCCTGTCACCACCACCACCCTGCCACCATGGCACCACCACCTCTGCCACCACGGCACACCACCCCTGACACCACCACCACCACCCCTGCAACCACTGCACCACCCCTGCCACTACCACCACCACCACCACCACCACCACCACCACCACCCATGCCACCAGGGTACCACCCCTGCCACCACTGCACCACCCCTACCACCACAGCACCACCCCTGCCACCACAACCACCTCCACCCCTGCAACCACTGCACCACCCCTGCCACCAGGGTACACCCCTGCCGCCACTGCACCACCCCTGCCACCAGGGTACCACCCCTGCCTCCACGGCACCCCCCCTGCCACCACCACCACCTCTGCCACCACGGCACTGTCACCCTTGCCACCACCACCACTGCCACTACCACCACCCCTGCCAACACCACCACCCCTGCCACCACCACCACCCCTGCCACCATGGCACCACCACCTCAGCCACCACGGCAACACCACCCCTGCCACCTCCACCCCTGCCACCACCACCACCCCTGCCACCACCTCCCCAGCCACCACCGCCCCTGCCACCACCACTGCCACAACCACACCCTGCCACCATCACCCCTGCCACCACCACCACCACCCCTGCCACCACGGCACCACCACCACCCCAGCCACCACGGCAGTACCACCACCCTTGCCACCACCTCTGAAACCACTGCACTACCACCACCTCTGCCACCACCCGTGCCATCACGGCACTACCACCACACCTGCCACCACGGCACTACCACCCCTGCCACCAAAATCACCCATACCACCACGGCACTGCCACCACTGCCATCACCACCACCACCACCACCCCTACCCCCAAGGTACTTCCACCCATACCACCACGGCACTACCACCCCTACCACCACGGCACTACCACCCCGCCCACCACGGCACTGCCACCCCTGCCACCACCCCTGCCACAAAGGCACTACCACACCTGTCACCACGGCACAACCACCCCTACCACCAGGGCACTACCACCCCTGCCACCACAGCACCACCGCCCCTGCCACCATCACCACCCATGCCACCACATCGCCACCACCCCTACCACCACGGCACTACCACCCCTACCACCACCCCTGCCACCACCCCTGCCACCACTCCTGCCACAATGGCACCACCACCCCTACCACCACGGCCCTACCACCCCTGCCACCACGGCCCTACCACCCCTGCTGCCACGGCACTACCACCCCTGCTAGAAAAATGACAGGATGGATAATGAGAACCTTCAAAACTAGGGAGGCCAAGCCCATGATGACACTCTTCAGGTCACTTGTTCTATCTAGGCTGGAATATTGCTGCACTCTAACAGCACCTTTCAAGGCAGGTGAAATTGCCGACCTAGAAAATGTACAGAGAACTTTCACGGCGCGCATAACGGAAATAAAACACCTCAATTACTGGGAGCGCTTGAGGTTTCTAAACCTGTATTCCCTGGAACGCAGGAGGGAGAGATACATGATTATATACACCTGGAAAATCCTAGAGGGACTAGTACCGAACTTGCACACGAAAATCACTCACTACGAAAGCAAAAGACTTGGCAGACGATGCACCATCCCCCCAATGAAAAGCAGGGGTGTCACTAGCACGTTAAGAGACCATACAATAAGTGTCAGGGGCGCGAGACTGTTCAACTGCCTCCCAGCACACATAAGGGGGATTACCAACAGACCCCTGGCAGTCTTCAAGCTGGCACTGGACAAGCACCTAAAGTCAGTTCCTGATCAGCCGGGCTGTGGCACGTACGTTGGTTTGCGTGCAGCCAGCAGCAACAGCCTGGTTGATCAGGCGCTGATCCACCAGGAGGCCTGGTCACAGACCGGGCCGCGGGGGCGTTGGCCCCCGAAACTCTCTCCAGGTAAACTCCAGGTAAACACAATCCGACCTACGAGCCACAGCCCGGCTGGTGAGGCACTGACTTTAGGAACCTGCCCAGCGCCTTCTTAAAGACAGCCAGGGATCTATTGATAATCCTCCTTATATATACTGGAAGGCAGTTGAACAGTCTTGGGCCTCTGACACTTATTGTGTTGTCTCTTATCGTACTAGTGACACCCCTGCTTTTCATTGCGGGGATGTTGTATCGTCTGCCAAGTCTCTTGCTTTCACAGGGAGTGATTTTCGTGTGTAAGTTCGGTACTAGTCCCTCTAGGATTTTCCAGGTGTATATAATCACGTATCTCTCCCGCCTGCGTTCCAGGGAGTACAGGTTAAGGAACTTAAAGCTCTCCCAGTATTTTAGGTGTTTTATCTCCGTTATGCGCGCCGTGAAGGTTCTCTGTACATTTTCTAGGTCAGCAATTTCACCTGCCTTGAAAGGTGCTGTTAGTGTGCAGCAATATTCCAGCCTAGATAGAACAAGTGACCTGAAGAGTGCCATCATGACTTGGCATACCTTGTTTTGAAGGTTCTTATTATCCTTCCTGTCATTTTTCTAGCAGATGCGGTTGTTACAATGTTATGGTCTTTGAAGGTGAGATCCTTTGACATGATCACTCCCAGGTCTTTTACATTTGTTTCTCGTTCTATTGTGTGGTTAGAGAGTAGTAGTAGTTAGAGAGCAGAGAGTAGTCGTCAACAGAGTAAAGTCCGAGGCAGCTACGGTGAAAAGCTCTGTTCCACAAGGCACAGTACTCGCTCCCATCTTGTTCCTCATCCTCATATCCGACATAGACAAGGATGTCAGCCACAGCACCCTGTCTTCCTTTGCAGATGACACCCGAATCTGCATGACAGTGTCTTCCATTGCAGACACTGCAAGGCTCCAGGCGGACATCAACCGAATCTTTCAGTGGGCTGCAGAAAACAATATGAAGTTCAACGATGAGAAATTTCAATTACTCAGATATGGTAAACACGAGGAAATTAAATCTTCATCAGAGTACAAAACAAATTATGGCCACAAAATAGAGCGAAACACTAACGTCAAAGACCTGGGAAGTGATATGTCAGAGGATCTCACCTTCAAGGACCATAACATTGTATCAATCGCATCTGCTAGAAAAATGACACGATGGATAATGAGAACCTTCAAAACTAGGGAGGCCAAGCCTATGATGACACTCTTCAGGTCACTTGTTCTATCTAGGCTGGAATATTGCTGCACACTAACAGCACTTTTCAAGGCAGGTGAAATTGCTGACCTCGAAAATGTACAGAGAACCTTCACGGCGCGCATAACGGAGATAAAACACCTCAATTACTGGGAGCGTTTGAGGTTCCTGAACCTGTATTCCCTGGAACGCAGGAGGGAGAGATACATGATTATATACACCTGGAAAATCCTAGAGGGACTAGTACCGAAAGTGCACACGAAAATAACTCACTACGAAAGCAAAAGACTTGGCAGACGATGCAACATCACCCCAATGAAAAGCAGGGGTGTCACTAGCACGTTAAGAGACCATACAATAAGTGTCAGGGGCCCGAGACTGTTCAACTGCCTCCCAGCATACATAAGGGGGATTACCAATAGACCCCTGGCAGTCTTCAAGCTGGCACTGGACAAGCACCTAAAGTCGGTTCCTGGCCAGCCGGGCTGTGGCTCGTGCGTTTGTTTGCATGCAGCCAGCAGCAACAGCCTGGTTGATCAGGCTCTGATCCACCAGGAGGCCTGGTCACAGACCGGGCCGCGGGGGCGTTGACCCCCGGAACTCTCTCCAGGTAAACTCCAGGTATCCGATATAGTTTTAATTTCTTCACATTTTCCATATCGGAGTAATTGAAATTTCTCATCGTCGAACTTCATGTTTTCTGCGGCCCATTTAAAGATTTGATTGATGTCCGCCTGGAGTCTAGCGGTGTCTTCAATGGAGGACACTGTCATGTAAATTAGGGTGTCATCTACAAAGGAAGACACTGAGCTGTGGCTTACATCTCTGTCTATGTCAGATGTGAGGATGAGGAAGACCCAGAGAGAAACGGACAAGATGATAACGAATATCGGTGGCAACTTCAAGAGGGTTAGCTATAGTGACACCAGCAACCCGAAGAATGGGACCCAAGTCTGGAGAATATTTGCCACTCAGTTTCTGTACTTTTTTCCAGACTGCACTCATAGAGGAAGCCAAAGTGCGTTTAGCTTCACGGACAATACAAGGAGTCGCTCTGTGGTCCTACTGTAATGATATCTGCCCCATGCAGCATATTTCAAATGTACCGCACGAGCATATGCAGGAGACCGCCAAGGCACGCATATCCGAGAATGCTTGTCCGAGGTTTGGGGGTATAGAATGTGAAGCTGCGGTAAAACTATAGTCGAGAACAAGTGTAACAGCTCATCAACAGAGGATGAAGAAAGGTCCTCACTAAAAGTAGTCTCACGCGAGTACAGGTCCCAATTCGCTGGATCAAATTGCCAGTGTGGACTTCGAGGAGGTGGAGAATACAAATGGAAAGTAATGAGGATTGGAAAATGATTGCTGTCATGTAAGTCTGGTAGTATAGACCAGGTAAAGTCTAGTGCAGTTGATGAAGAGCAAACTGTGAGATCGATGTGAGAGAGAGATTGAGTATGAGGGTCAGAATGGATGGGAGCACCCGTATTTAAAATTTGGAGGGGGGGGGGAGAGAAGTGAGAAGAGCCTCTAACAATGCCGCAAGAGTCACAGTGAGATCCCTCAGAGGAAATGGTGAGCATTAAAATCGTCTAATAACAGAAGTGGTGACGGTAATGAAGAAACCAGAAACTCAACTCGAGAAGGAGAGAGAGATACAAAGAACGTGACCGTATACCACTTACTCAAGTAGATGTGCACTGCAGTGTAGTGCAGCGAAGTATGAACAAAGGTCTGATGGTATGGTATACTGGTGAGTGCAAAAAGTGCACTTTCATTAAAGGTGTCATCGGGAAAAGGATCCGATATATGAAATAAAACAACCCGAGATGGATAACAGCAGAGCATAATTTGGGTTATTATTAACAAACACAAATAGGGGGAAACTGGGAGAGCAACACCTGAAGTTCACCCCGATTACTTCCGAGGCCTCGGATATTCCACTGTAAATAAGACATGATTTGCAAAGAGAAGGATGCAGGAAATATGAAGCAGTAGATATTGACGGACTAAAAGGGTTAGTAAAGTCCCCGTGTGGAGGCAGTAGAAAACAAGTAAGCAGTGAAGGATTGGAGTAGAAGAGTAAAGAGGAGTGACGGAAGGTGGATCAGTATCCATCAATGGTTTAGTCTCCTCAGTATATTCAGAGGCCAGGGAAGTTGTACGTGGGACGACATCGGAGATATAATGAATGGTTTTGACAACCGACAAGCTGAAGAATTGAGACACTTATGCAACATATGATAATCTTTATTAGGAAACATTTCGCCACACAGTGGCGCCACAGTGAAGCCACTGTGTGGCGAAACGTTTCCTCAGTAAAGATTCTCATTTGTTGCATAAGTGTCTCAATTCTTCGACATCGGAGATAGACGGGTGAGGGTGAGTTAAGATCGGGGCAACGATGGAAATTACCAAAGAAGTGGGGACGAAAGGTTAGAATTAACTTGGGAAGAAGCATGTTGGGACAGGAGAGGAGGGGACTGTACGAGGGGGAGAATTAACCTCAACACTCGTAAGAGAACTAGTAAGAGGTGAAGAACTAGGTACAGAGACTGGAAAGAAAAAGAAATCCCAGGAAAGATAAGTGAAGGAGACTAAAGGAGATTTACACTTTGTGGATATTTTGGACTCTGGAGAAGTAGAGAGGCGAAGGGGAGGAGCTGTTGTGCGACATAACTCAACACACAACTCAGGATATGAATAACCATAATTTAAACCTAGAAGATGATTGATCACGTTGACCCTGATCTAAACCTCCATAATCTGACACCCAATCAAAACCTATTGGAAAGTAACTGCCTTTATTACACAGCATCACAAGCCAGCACTATCCTAAACAATGCTAAAAGTCTATCAGTACTTAACTACAACATCAGGTCCTTAAGCAAACACTATGATGACCTCCTGGCACTCCTTGAATCACTAAAGACACCCTTCTCCTGCATTATTCTTACTGAGACCTGGCTTAAGCAGGACACAATAGATATCTACCCTCTACCAGGATACACAACAATTCACAACTGCAGACCAAACCAAGTTGGGGGTGGTATTGCAATCTATTACTCTAACCAATTATCTTGTATTAGCACCACTTGCTTTAGTGATGAATATGGGGAATACATTTTTGCTAATTTTACTGTAAAAAACCTTAAGACACCTATAACAATCGGTTCCATTTACCGGATACCTCACACAAACATCCCAAATTTCAGTGAGAAATTAAAGTCACTAATAACAAACAGACAAATGAATAAGCACCACCTTCTCTTAGCTGGAGACTTCAACATCAACCTTGGCTTACTAGATGATCAGCCTGTAACTGATTTCATCAACAATATGAACAACACACTTCTCATACCAACAATAACTAAACCAACCAGGCTCACTGAGACAAGTGCAACCATAATAGACCACATATGGACCAATATACTAGCCCCTCTTAAATCAGGGATAATCACAGATAGCACTACAGACCACAACCCTACCTTCCTCCTGACAAACATTAATAAACCACCACTTGAATACAACAAAGTCTCATTTAGACTCTATGACGAGGCCTCAATAAGGAAGTTCACAGCTGACCTAGAGATTGTTGACTGGCCTACAGAATTCTCCAAGGCCAATGGTATTGATGACTGGACAGACATTTTTCTTAACAAATTACTTAGACTATGCAACAAACATTGTCCTATAAAAACGAAACAGATCACAAACAAACGGCTTGGTTGCCCATGGCTAACCAGCACCATTCTGAAATCCATTGACAAGAAACACCAATATGAAAAGCAATATAGACAGGGCTTAATACACAAAGATATTCCTAAACACTATTCATCAGTTCTCACCAAAGTAATAAAGAAAGCCAAACAACTATACTACTCCAGTAGATTCACAGACACTAGAGGAGATATAAAAAAGACCTGGAAAACACTCTCTCAGATTCTAGGGACCCACAAACTGAAAAAAAACCAAGAATATTGTCCTAACTAAACCTAATGAAACACCACTACATCCCACTGACACAGCTAACAAGATAAACGACTTCTTCTCAACCATAGGATCTAATCTCGCCAATAAAATCCACATACCAATGCCCATGCCGGGGACTACCTAGATGGGAATTTCCCAAATTCCTTCTATCTTGCACCAACTGAGCCCTCGGAAGTCACCGAGATTATAAAGTCACTTAAAAACAACTCAGGGAATCTGTCTAATGTCCCACCATTACTGTACAAGCGAGCGGCCCATATCCTTTCGCATGCTATTTCATTACTTTTTAACAAGTCACTAGAAACTAGCACCTTCCCGAAACTACTCAAGATGGCAAGGGTTACACCAATACATAAAGGTGGTGACCCTACAGACTTAAACAACTATAGGCCAATATCAAACTTACCATTGCTATCCAAAATCTTTGAGAAACTCGTGCACAGGAGACTATATTCATTTATAACGGCTCAAAACATACTCAACCCCTGCCAATTTGGATTCAGGAAAAATAAAAGCACTAATGATGCAATCATAAAAATGCTAGATCTGCTTTACACAGCATTGGAAAATACGGAATATCCACTAGGAATTTTTATTGATCTAAGAAAAGCTTTTGACACTAACTAACTACACGAATACCACCTGGTGGTTCACACTTACACTCACTCACCCATTTGACCATAAACAGAAATATTAATCTCAATCTTAAAATAATGAATCCTATGATACTCCAATACTGATACTATGCACTGTGCCAAAACAAAAGCATTCACATTGCTAAACTCACAAACTAGTATTTAGTCACTTAGCCATAATACCAACTTACCTCATAATTTGTAATATTTTAAAATAAAGAATTAAACTAAGTCTGCCCGAAATGCCTAGCCATGCTAGGCGTTCTAGTGGTACACTCTGTAATCATTATTTAACTACATGTAAACCACACAACAACCAAATTCTGTAAATTCAACATTGTAATCTTTATAGAGAATAAACTTTGAATTTGAATTGAATTTGAATAGAGATTTGCGAGGTGACGAGGTAAGGACCTCGGAGTCCAGGACTGCAAAAGAGTTAGATACAGAGATGGCTGGAGGGTGTGACCACACGAGAGACTGTGGGCGATGGGACCCCAGAGGTTGGAGGCCTTTTAGTAACTCCAATAAGAAATACGCAGAAGTCTTCCCTGGAGGTGTAGAAGAGAAACTGCATGGCGTAAATAAAGCCTTCTGTGTCTACGAGACACCGGATTTCTCATTCATTTAAGTAAACTTGGCAACGACAAGAATACGATGGGTGAGCTTCATTACAATTAAGGCAAAAGGGAGGTAGACTACAAGATGTATTGGTATGGTCGTCTGCACTACAGATTGGGCATTTTGCCATGGACCTGCAATATTTCGTTTTATGGCCAAAACGCCAGCAATTTCTACACTGTTTTGCTGTAGGGATCACCTATCGGACTTGTAAGCAGTGTCTCACAATATAAACCGAGGACGGAAGCTCACGGCAGTCAAAAGTTAAATTGGCTACATTGCAAGGGAAGTATCTCCACCAAAGGAATTAACAACTGGGCGTCTACACAGCAAACTGAATTGTTTGTAATCCTAATGGCGCTAAAGCTAACCTATGACCCGGAGCTTGACTCTTTCATCATTATTGATTCTATGTCATCATTGAAGGCTCTTGACTCATATAATGACTCCAACAACATACTCATTGGAGAAGCCAGGTATAGATACTAAAAAATCAGGGACAAAGGAATTAATGTACAATTGCTATGGATCCCATCACACATTGGAATACTCCTTCATGATAAAGTTGATATGTTAGCCAAGAAGAGTACCCAGAAGGAGAATGTAGAATATAACTTTGGTATAACTGTGTCTAGCATTAGGAATAATATTAGGAGAGAAGTAAATAGTGAAAATGATTGTTATAGTAATGCAATTAGAAGCCTGAGAAGATCTATAACCCACTATGATAACATGAACGTAGATAAGTATGTTTATGGAGCAACTTGGTTTAGAAAGACACGTAAGCAAACACTATGACATTTATTAGAAAACGTTTCGGTCCTGGACCTTGATCACTTCTGATCAAGGTCCCAGGACCGAAACGTTTTCTAATAAATATGTCATAGTGTTTGCTTACGTGTCTTTCTAAACCAACTTGTCGGTATTTATTACCAAGGTTTATACAATGGAGCAACTTGCAACGTGGACAGCCTGACTGATGTTGTAGTGGCCAGGCTTAGGCTTGGTTACAAGTACTGACTGATGTAGTGGCCAGGCTTAGGCTTGGTTACAAGTACTGACTGATGTTGTAGTGGCCATGCTTAGGCTTACCTGGAGTTTACCTGGAGAGAGTTCCGGGGGTCAACGCCCCCGCGGCCCGGTCTTTGACCAGGCCTCCTGGTGGATCAGAGCCTGATCAACCAGGCTGTTGCTGCTGGCTGCACGCAAACCAACGTACGAGCCACAGCCCGGCTGATCCGGAACTGACTTTAGGTGCTTGTCCAGTGCCAGCTTGAAGACTGCCAGGGGTCTGTTGGTAATCCCCCTTATGTGTGCTGGGAGGCAGTTGAACAGTCTCGGGCCCCTGACACTTATTGTATGGTCTCTTAACGTGCTAGTGACACCCCTGCTTTTCATTGGGGGGATGGTGCATCGTCTGCCAAGTCTTTTGCTTTCGTAGTGAGTGATTTTCGTGTGCAAGTTCGGTACTAGTCCCTCTAGGATTTTCCAGGTGCATATAATCATGTATCTCTCCCGCCTGCGTTCCAGGGAATACAGGTTCAGGAACCTCAAGCGCTCCCAATAATTGAGGTGTTTTATCTTCGTTATGCGCGCCGTGAAAGTTCTCTACATTTTCTAGGTCGGCAATTTCACCTGCCTTGAAAGGTGCTGTTAGTGTGCAGCAATATTCCAGCCTAGATAGAACAAGTGACCTGAAGAGTGTCATCATGGGCTTGGCCTCCCTAGTTTTGAAGGTTCTCATTATCCATCCTGCCATTTTTCTAGCAGATGCGATTGATACAATGTTATGGTCCTTGAAGGTGAGATCCTCCGACATGATCACTCCCAGGTCTTTGACGTTGGTGTTTCGCTCTATTTTGTGGCCAGAATTTGTTTTGTACTCTGATGAAGATTTAATTTCCTCATGTTTACCATATCTGAGTAATTGAAATTTCTCATCGTTGAACTTCATATTGTTTTCTGCAGCCCACTGAAAGATTTGGTTGATGTCCGCCTGGAGCTTTGCAGTGTCTGCAATGGAAGACACTGTCATGCAGATTCGGGTGTCATCTGCAAAGGAAGACACGGTGCTGTGGCTGACATCCTTGTCTATGTCGGATATGAGGATGAGGAACAAGATGGGAGCGAGTACTGTGCCTTGTGGAACAGAGCTTTTCACCGTAGCTGCCTCGGACTTTACTCTGTTGACGACTACTCTCTGTGTTCTGTTAGTGAGGAAATTATAGATCCATCGACCGACTTTTCCTGTTATTCCTTTAGCACGCATTTTGTGCGCTATTACAAGTACTGACTGATGTTGTAGTGGCCAGGCTTAGGCTTGGTTACAAGTACTTCTGGCAGTTTGGGAGACACACAGATGATGATCAAACTAAATGTAAATTATGTGATCAGGCATATGGTCACTGTCTTGAACACTATGTGCTTAATTGTCCACTTATTGAAGAATACAGAGACAGACAGTATAATAACCTATGTGACATGTCAAGATATCTTATTAATGAAAATAAGATACCAGATATACTAAGCAAAATTCCTAAATTTGCTTGTAACAGATAAGTGAACTGTAGATATGTAGTCTGTAGCTAAATAAAAACCCATGTGTACACCTGTTAACCATTTTTGGGGCCAAGTTCCTAGGCCTTTTGTGTATCCATATGCTCTTGCGCTACCGTCCACAGGATGGATATGGGGTGCACAATAAACTAGCCACTTCGGTGGCAAAATCAAATCAATCTTAATGTTAATGTAAATAATTCAGTTTATTTTATTCCTGTTATATCACCTTTTATTGTAACTGATTTTTCACATAGTTACTTAGCTCGTGGTCAGGTGGCTAAAGCTCTTGCTTCACACGGTGAGTGTCTGGGTTCGATTCCTGGCAAGGGTAGAAACACTGGGCGTGTTTCCTTACACCGGTTGTCTATGTTCACCCATCAGTAATAATGGGTACCTGGGTGTTAGTCGGCTGGTGTGGGTCGCATCCTGGGACAAAACTGACCTAATTTGTATGAAACGCTCTGGATAACAAGGGGCTTTCTATATAGTATGTCATTGATGTCAACTAGGCCTTTATACCTGGAGTTACCTGGAGTTTACCTGGAGAGAGTTCCGGGGGTCAACGCCCCCGCGGCCCGGTCTCTGACCAGGCCTCATAGTGGATCAGGGCCTGATCAACCAGTCTGTTACTGCTGGCTGCACGCAATCCAACGTACGAGCCACAGCCCGGCTGGTCAGGTGCCGACTTTAGGTGCTTGTCCAGTGCCAGCTTGAAGACAGTCAGGGGTCTGTTGGTAATCCCCCTTATGTATGCTGGGAGGCAGTTGAACAGTCTCGGGCCCCTGACACTTACTGTATTGTCTCTTAACGTGCTAGTGACACCCCTGCTTTTCACTGGGGGGATGTTGCATCGTCTGCCAAGTCTTTTGCTTTCGTAGTGAGTGATTTTCGTGTGCAAGTTCGGTACTAGTCCCTCTAGGATTTTCCAGGTGTATATAATCATGTATCTCTCCCGCCTGCGTCCCAGGGAGTACAGGTTCAGGAACTTCAAGCACTTCCAATAATTGAGTGTTTTATCTCTGTTATGCGTGCCGTGAAGGGTCTCTGTTGATTTTCTAGTTCAGCAATTTCACCTGCCTTGAATGGTGCTGTTAATGTGCAGCAATATTCCAGCCTAGATAGAACAAGTGACCTGAAGAGTGTCATCATGGGCTTGGCATCCCTAGTTTTGAAGGTTCTCTTTATCCATCCTGTCATTTTTCTAGCAGATACGATTAATACAATGTTATGGTCGTTGAAGGTGAGATCTTCCAACATGATCACTCCCAGGTCTTTGACGTTAGTTTTTCGCTCTAATGTGTGGCTGGAATTTCTTTTATACTCTGACGAAGTTTTAATTTCCTCATATTTACCATATTGGAGTAATTGAAATTTCTCAGCGTTGAACTTCATATTGTTTTCTGCAGCCCATTTGGTTGATATCGCCTGGAGCCTTACAGTCATGCAGACACTGTCATGCAGATTCGGGTGTCATCTGCAAAGGAAGACACGGTGCTGTGGCTGACATCCTTGTCTATGTCGGATATGAGGATGAAAACAAGATGGGAGCGAGTACTGTACCTTGTGGAACAGAGCTTTTCACCGTAGCCGCCACAGACTTTACTCTGTTGACTTCTACTCTTTATGTTCTGTTCGTGAGGAAATTATAGATCCATCTACCAACTTTTCCTGTTATTCCTTTAGCACGCATTTTGTGCGCTATTACGCCATGGTCACACTTGTCGAAGGCTTTTGCAAAGTCTGTGTATATTACATCTGCATTCTTTTTGTCTTCTAGTGCATCTAGGACCTTGTCGTAGTGATCCAGTAGGTGGGACAGACAGGAGCGACCTGCTCTAAACTCATGTTGCCCTGGGTTGTGTAATTGATGGGTTTCTAGATGGGTGGTGATCTTGCTTCTTAGGACCATTTCAAAGATTTTTATGATATTGGATGTTAGCGCTGTCGGTCTGTAGTTCTTTGCTGTTGCTTTGCTGTCCCCTTTGTGGAGTGGAGCTATGTCTGTTGTTTTTAGTAACTGTGGGACGACCCCAGTGTCCATGCTCCCTCTCAATAGGATGTTACAAGCACGTGATAGGGGCTTCTTGTGGTTCTTGATGAACATGGAGTTCCATGGGTCTGGCCCTGGGGCAGAGTGCATGGGCATGTCATTTATCGTCTGTTCGAAGTCATTTGGCGTCAGGATAACATCATATAGGCTTGTGTTTACCAAATTTTGTGGCTCTCTCATGAAAAATTCACTTAGATCTTCGACTCTCAGTCTGGTTAGCGGCTTGCTAAAAACTGAGTCATACTGGGACTTGAGTAGCTCACTTATTTCCTTGCTGTCATCTGTGTAGGACCCATCTTGTTTAAGTAAGGGCCCAATACTGGATGTTGTTCTCGACTTTGATTTGGCATAAGAAAAGAAATACTTTGGGTTTCTTTCGATTTTATTTATGGCTTTTAGTTCTTCCCGCGATTCCTGACTCCTATAAGATTCCTTTAGCTTTTGTTCGATGTTTACTATTTCTCTGACCAGTGTCTCCCTACGCATTGCAGATATATTGACCTCTTTTAGCCACTCTATTGTTCTTTTCCGTCGCCTGTAAAGGGAGCGCCTGTCTCTTTCTATTTTACATCTACTCCCCCTTTTCCTTAACGGAATATGCCTTGAGCATACATCGAGTGCCACAGAGTTAATCTGTTCTAGGCATAAGCTGGGGTCTGTGTTGTTTAGTCTATCTTACCAGCTTATATCGTTTAGGACTTGGTTTACTTTGTCCCACTTTATGTTCTTGTTATTGAAGTTGAATTTGGTGAAGGTTCCCTCGTGACTGATCCCATTTTGTCGGTCTGAGGCTCCGCCCATACATGTCTGAACCTTGATTATGTTGTGATCCGAGTATATTGTTTTTGATATGGTGACATTTCGTATCAGATCATCATTGCTAGTGAAGATGAGGTCCAGTGTATTCTCCAATCTAGTAGGCTCTATTATTTGCTGGTTTAAGTTGAATTTTGTGCAGAGATTTAAAAGCTCGTGTGTGTGTGAGTTTTCGTCTGAGCTGCCTCCTGGTGTTATCACTGCAACAACATTATTTGCTATATTCCTCCATTTTAGGTGCCTTAAGTTGAAATCCCCCAGGAGCAAGATGTTGGGTGCAGGAGCTGGAAGATTTTCCAGACAATGGTCAATTTTTAACAGCTGTTCCTGGAATTGCTGGGATGTTGCATCCGGAGGCTTGTAGACTACCACAATGACTAGGTTTTGGTTCTCGATCTTTACTGCTAAAACTTCAACTACATCATTTGAAGCATTAAGCAGTTCTGTGCAAACAAGTGACTCTGCAATGTACAGGCCAACCCCCTCCCCCTTTTGCCTGTTCACTCTGTCGCATCTGTATAGGTTGTAACCTGGGATCCATATTTCGTTGTCCAAGTGATCCTTTATGTGGGTCTCTGTGAAAGCCACGAACATTGCATTTGCCTCTGCAAGCAGTCCACGGATGAAAGGTATTATGTTGTTCGTTGCTGGCTTTTATATATTTGCAAAGAAGAATGTCGTCAGATTGGTGGTATTGGTGGTACTGGGGGGGGGGGGCTTTCTTTTCCGGCACTGATATCTGTATCTGTTGGTTTGGAGTGGAGGCCATCGACTGTGATTCCACTTCAGAAATGACTGGATTTTGTGTACGATTTCTACCATTTCCTGCCAGTTTTTTTCCTTCCTGGTACTAAAAAACCTCTCCCTCTTGAGTGGCTGTGGCTACTCAGGTTTTCCCATGGTCTGGATGTTTTGTATCTTTTTGTCCATTTGAGACACTTATGCAACACATGGGAATCTTTATTGAAGAAACGTTTCGCCACACAGTGGCTTCATCAGTCCAATACAAAGTAGAAATTGGTAAGGAGAGAAGTTTGAGGTAATCAGTCCCTCAACCTGGAATCGATGTGTTCAGTCCATCACTCTTGTAGGAAGTGCAGCATAGGAACGAACGAACGAACGAAAGTTCAGGTAAGATCCCAAATGGGATGAGCGGGGAAGACGGGACAGACGAAGAATAGTGCTGGATAGGAGTGTTCTTAGTCGTTGAAATAGAGCCAGGGCTTAACCCAGCAGCGAAGGCGATCGTGGGACAGATATTGAGAAGAGAAATTCAGGCTCTTCTGTTGGGACTCCGGTGGGGTGAGCGGGGAGGAAGGGACATGCGACGTTTAGCGCTAGAGAGGAGTGTAGAACTGGGTCGTCTTAACCCAAAAGCTAAGGCGAACGTGGGTCAGAGAATGGTACCTGTCATAGAAGGTACCTGTCAGCGAATCCAAGGTTATTTGTAAATAGGGTTAGGAGCAGGATCATGCAAGGAGTAGAAAAGGTTGTGTTGGTTTGTGGGTCTGCAAATGTCTTCGTCAAGGAGAGAGGTCCAGTAGTCATGTCGTGTCTCATGTTTGTCTATCTGTCTGTCACTCAGCGTCTTCCAGTACAGATTCAGCGCAGGGATGTCTAATTGGGCATGGAGAGACTCGCTTGTGGCGAAGTCCTCCCATCTCACATCAAGCACCCAGCGCAGAGCCTTGTTCTGGACACGCTGCAGTTTAAGTAAGTTTGTTTTTGCTGCAAGAGAGAGGGCTAGAGGAGAGTAAGTTATCAGAGGACGTATTAGGGATTTGTAGAGGTGTAGTTTGGTGCGTTGAGAGGCATGTTTCAGCTTGTAGAGGCCTGCAAGGGCCTTACTAGCTATTGCATGCCTTGAGTGAAGCAGCATAGGGCCAGAGAGGTGGCTTATATACTGCAGTGAGATGAGTTGAAGCAGGAGGAGGCGGGATCACAGTGGGACCTGACACTAGTGAAAGTAGGTAGTCGTCCAAAGGTTGGGCAAGCGTTGAAGTCTTTGTACCAAGATCCCATGATGTTGCCGTGTCCTGGAGTTTACCTGGAGAGAGTTTCGGGGGTCAACGCCCCCGCGGCCCGGTCTGTGACCAGGCCTCCTGGTGGATCAGCCCCTGATCAACCAGGCTGTTGCTGCTGGCTGCACGCAAACCAACGTACGAGCCACAGCCCGGATGATCAGGAACTAACTTTAGGTGCTTGTCCAGTGCCAGCTTGAAGACTGCCAGGGGTCTGTTGGTAATCCCCCTTATGTGTGCTGGGAGGCAGTTGAACAGTCTCGGGCCCCTGACACTTATTGTATGGTCTCTTAACGTGCTAGTGACACCCCTGCTTTTCATTGGGGGGATGGTGCATCGTCTGCCAAGTCTTTTGCTTTCGTAGTGAGTGATTTTCGTGTGCAAGTTCGGTACTAGTCCCTCTAGGATTTTCCAGGTGTATATAATCATGTATCTCTCCCTCCTGCATTCCAGGGAATACAGGTTTAGAAACCTCAAGCGCTCCCAGTAATTGAGGTGTTTTATCTCCGTTATGCGCGCCGTGAAAGTTCTCTGTACATTTTCTAGGTCGGCAATTTCACCTGCCTTGAAAGGTGCTGTTAGAGTGCAGCAATATTCCAGCCTAGATAGAACAAGTGACCTGAAGAGTGTCATCATGGGCTTGGCCTCCCTAGTTTTGAAGGTTCTCATTATCCATCCTGTCATTTTTCTAGCAGATGCGATTGATACAATGTTATGGTCCTTGAAGGTGAGATCCTCCGACATAATCACTCCCAGGTCTTTGACGTTGGTGTTTCGCTCTATTTTGTGGCCAGAATTTGTTTTGTACTCTGATGAAGATTTAATTTCCTCATGTTTACCATATCTGAGTAATAGAAATTTCTCATCGTTGAACTTCATATTGTTTTCTGCAGCGCACTGAAAGATTTGGTTGATGCCCGCCTGGAGCCTTGCAGTGTCTGCAATGGAAGACACTGTCATGCAGATTCGGGTGTCATCTGCAAAGGAAGACACGGTGCTGTGGCTGACATCCTTGTCTATGTCGGATATGAGGATGAGGAACAAAATGGGAGCTAGTACTGTGCCTTGTGGAACAGAGCTTTTCACCGTAGCTGCCTCGGACTTTACTCTGTTGACGACTACTCTCTGTGTTCTGTTTGTGAGGAAATTATAGATCCATCGACCGACTTTTCCTGTTATTCCTTTAGCGCGCATTTTGTGCGCTATTACGCCATGGTCACACTTGTCGAAGGCTTTTGCAAAGTCTGTATATATTACCATCTGCATTCTTTTTGTCTTCTAGTGCATTTAGGACCTTGTCGTAGTGATCCAGTAGTTGAGACAGACAGAGCGACCTGTTCTAAAACCCAGGTTGCCCTGGGTTGTGTAACTGATGGGTTTCTAGATGGGTGGTGATCTTGCTTCTTAGGACCCTTTCAAAGATTTTTATGATATGGGATGTTAGTGCTATTGGTCTGTAGTTCTTTGCTGTTGCTTTACTGCCCCCTTTGTGGAGTGGGGCTATGTCTGTTGTTTTTAGTACTGAGGGACGACCCCCGTGTCCATGCTCCCTCTCCATAGGATGGAAAAGGCTCGTGATAGGGGCTTCTTGCAGTTCTTGATGAACACAGAGTTCCATGAGTCTGGCCCTGGGGCAGAGTGCATGGGCATGTCATTTATCGCCTGTTCGAAGTCATTTGGCGTCAGGATAACATCGGATAGGCTTGTGTTAATCAAATTTTGTGGCTCTCTCATAAAAAAATCATTTTGATCTTCGACTCTCAGTCTGGTTAGCGGCTTGCTAAAAACTGAGTCATATTGGGACTTGAGTAGCTCACTCATTTCCTTGCTGTCATCTGTGTAGGACCCATCTTGTTTAAGTAGGGGCCCAATACTGGACGTTGTTCTCGATTTTGATTTGGCATAGTTCTTCCCGCGATTCCTGACTCCTAAAGGATTCTTTTAGCTTAAGTTCGATGCTTGCTATTTCTCTGACCAGTGTCTCCCTGCGCATTTCAGATATATTGACCTCTTTTAGCCGCTCTGTTATTCTTTTCCGTCGCCTGTAAAGGGAGCGCCTGTCTCTTTCTATTTTACATCTACTCCTCCTTTTTCTTAGAGGAATAAGCCTTGTGCATACAACGAGTGCCACCGAGTTAATCTGTTCTAGGCATAAGTTTGGGTCTGTGTTGCTTAGTATATCTTCCCAGCTTATATCGGTTAGGACTTGGTTTACTTGGTCCCACTTTATGTTTTTGTTATTGAAGTTGAATTTGGTGAATGCTCCCTCGTGACTAGTCTCATTTTGTCGGTCTGGGGCTCCACGCATACATGTCTGAACCTCAATTATGTTGTGATCTGAGTATATTGTTTTTGATATGGTGACATTTCTTATCAGATCATCATTGTTAGTGAAGATGAGGTCTAGTGTATTCTCCAGTCTAGTAGGCTCTATTATTTGCTGGTTTAAATTGAATTTTGTGCAGAGATTTAAAAGCTCGTGTGACAGTGAGTTTTCAGATGTGATGAATGGTTTGAAAACCGACAAGTTGAAGATTTTAGGCACTTATGCAACACATGGGAATCTTTGTTGACGAAACGTTTCGCCACACATTGGCTTCATCAGTCCAATACAAAGTAGAAATTGGTAAGGAGAGGAGAAGTTTGAGGTAATCAGTCCCTCAACCTGGAATCGATGTGTTCAGTCCATCACTCTTGTAGAAAGTGCAGCATAGGGCCAGAGAGGTGGCTTATATACTGCAGTGAGGAGGCGGGATCACAGTGGGACCTGCCACTAGTGTAAGTAGGTCGTCGTCCAAAGGTTGGGCAAGCGTTGAAGTCTTTGTACCCGCCTCCTCCTGCTTCAACTCATCTCACTGCAGTATATAAGCCACCTCTCTGGCCCTATGCTGCACTTCCTACAAGAGTGATTGACTGAACACATCTATTCCAGGTTGAGGGACTGATTACCTCAAACTTCTCATCTCCTTACCAATTTCTACTTTGTATTGGACTGATGAAGCCACTGTGTGGCGAAACGTTTCTTCAATAAAGATTCCCATGTGTTTACCTGGAGTTTACCTGGAGAGAGTTCCGGGGGGTCAACGCCCCCGCGGCCCGGTCTGTGACCAGGCCTCCTGGTGGATCAGAGCCTGATTAACCAGGCTGTTGCTGCTGGCTGCATGCAAACCAACGTACGAGCCACAGCCCGGCTGGTCAGGAACCGACTTTAGGTGCTTGTCCAGTGCCAGCTTGAAGACTGCCAGGGGGAGAGATACATGATTATATACACCTGGAAAATCCTAGAGGGACTAGTACCGAACTTGCACACGAAAACCACTCACTACGAAAGCAAAAGACTTGGCAGACGATGCAACATTCCCCCAATGAAAAGCAGGGGTGTCACTAGCACGTTAAGAGTCCATACAATAAGTGTCAGGGGCCCGAGACTGTTCAACTGCCTCGCAGCTTACATAAGGGGGATTACCAACAGACCCCTGGCAGTTTTCAAGCTGGCACTGGACAAGCACCTAAAGTCGGTTCCTGACCAGCCGGGCTGTGGCTCGTACGTTGGTTTGCGTGCAGCCAGCAGCAACAGCCTGGTTGATCAGGCTCTGATCCACCAGGAGGCCTGGTCACAGACCGGGCCGCGGGGGCGTTGACCCCCGGAACTCTCTCCAGGTAAACTCCAGGTAAACCTCCTCCTAACTTCCAAACTACGAATTCTCTGCATTATATTCACACCACACATTTATTTATTTATTTATTTATTTATTTAAAAATTTGAGCACACATACAGAGGTACAAAAAAATACAGATAAGAGCAGCATGCCAAAGCCACTTATACTATGCATAGCATTACGGGCTGGCTTAAAATTAACTTAAGATGAACTAAGCAATGATGACATCAGTGATAAAACTTTAATGTAAACAGATTACTATAAAGCACAAGTGAGTATTACAAAGACAGGTCATATGGTTGTATGCATTGTTGTACATTCAGTAGAATGGAGTATTCTGTTAGGTAGTGTATTTAAAAAATAATAAAGTTAGATTGGGTTTTAGGTTTAACATTTATGTGATATAATTGTGAGAAACATTTAAGGTTCAGTTATTCAGTATTTATTTGGTTTTGGGTGAGTAAGTGATCTTTGAGAAGAGACTTGAATTTATAAACAGGTAGTGTTTCTTTTATATTTACAGGTAATGAGTTCCAGATTTTAGGGCCTTTTATGTGCATTGAGTTTTTGCATAGTGTGAGATGGACACGAGGAACATCAAAGAGTGATCTGTGCCTTGTGTTATGGTCATGTGTTCTGTTGAGGTTGGCAAGGAGATGTTTGAGGGGAGGGTTAATATCAGAGTTAAGTGTTCTATGTATGTAATAGGTGCAGTAATAAGTATGAATGTTTTGTATGGTGAATAGGTTTAGTGTATTGAATATTGGTGGAGTGTGCTGCCTATAGTGAGAATTTGTTATCATTCTAACTGCAGCCTTTTGTTGGGTAATTAGTGGTCTGAGATGGTTACCTGTTGTTGAGCCCCATGCACAAATTCCATAGGTGAGATAGGGGTAAATAAGAGAGTGATATAGGGCCAGGAGGGCTGACTGTGGAGCATAGTACCGTATCTTCGATAGTATGCCTACAGTCTTGGAAATTTTCTTAGAAATTTGTTGTATATGTGTATGAAATTTGAGTCTATTATCAAGGTGGATTCCTAAGAATTTTCCCTCTGTTAGCTTTGTGATAGGTGATCCGTTTATCATTATGTTAAGAGGGACATCTGTAGCTCTGTTACCAAACTGAATGAAGTAGGTTTTGTCAATGTTTAGTGTAAGTTTGTTAGTCCTCATCCAGGTAGATATTTTCTGTAATTCGGTATTTACAGTATTGGCTAGCGTGACTGGGCTCGGGTGGGAGACATGACATATTCACTGCCTCCAGCCTTCTCCTCGCTGCAACATTCATCAACATTCCCCTCTTTGCCTCCAAGGACAAAGTTCTTTGTCTCCACAGACTCCTAAGTGCACCATTCACACTTTTCCCATCATCAATTCTATGATTCACCTCATCTTTCATAGACCCATCCGCTGACAAGTCCACTCCCAAATGTCTGAATACATTCACCTCCTCCATACTCTCTCCCTCCAATCTGATATCCAATCTTTCATCACCTAATCTTTTTGTTATCCTCATAACCTTACTCTTTCCTGTATTCACTTTTAATTTTCTTCTTTTGCACACTAATAGGTTCACAATATTATTTAGCTTTTACAAGGAGCCTAATGGGTTATCCTAGGTAATCTACACATATGTTGCTATGTATGATAATTTATGTAAATATTCATGTGCACATGTACCTAAATAAACTTACTTTTCACGGTCCAGCTTTGTGTAATACGAATATCTTCCTCATACTCCGGGAAGCCGGGTTCGATACGGCGGCAGCTATTAGTGGCCCTATAACCCCAACAACAACAAAACCCGCCTTAAGGATTAAGGATTTAAGCCATAAGTAAGTAAGTAAGTAAGTAAGTAAGTAAGTTTATTCAGGTATACACAAATACAGTTACATAGAATTATCATACATAGCAGCATATGTGTAGAGAACCTGGGATAACCCAAAAAAGTCAGACACACTGACTTATTTCCATTGGGGTCCATCGTATTTATCATCATTTACCTAAGTTAATTATCACATTAGAAGAGTTCTCTCACGTCCACTGGTGAGTGAAATGAGTGACGGCACCACCATTTTTATTTTAAATCAGAGGTGGTATATTATGGCGCCAAAAAACCGTAAAAATATATTTGGAAATAAGTCAGTGTCTGAGTTGTTTTGGGTTATCCCAGGTTCTCTACACATATGCTGCTATGTATGTTAATCTATGTAACTATATTTGTGTATACCTGAATAACCTTATTTACAATGTATAGGTGCTCATGTATGCTGTTGCTCCAGTTCGTTAAATCAAGCCAGGCGCTGTGACCCCCCCTGCGTGTTTAGTGCTCCCCTTCCTCATGAATCCAGCAGTAATGTGCCTGATCATGAACTCTGTGACTTGAGTTCACCTCTCTGCTTTGTTCACTAAAGAACACATGAACGAAGGAACACAACAGTAGGCCTACTGGCCTAGGTGGGTCCAACACACGCCTCCTCCAACCTATATTTTAAAACTAGAAGACGATCTCGCCACAGCAACGCTACCTCGGACTTCCTTCCACTCTTGTACAACTTTATTGCTAAACCATTACTTTTCTGTATCATTACCTCACAATACTGATAATATTTCCTTTATACGTATGCTGCTATGTATGATAATCTATGTAACTGTATTTGTGTATACCTGAATAAACCTACTTATTCCTGGTTCAGAATCCCATTGACATGACACATTCACTCACTACAACACATTATATACTTGCTACAACACATGACACACTCGCTAAAACACATTACACACTCGCTACAACACATTACACACTTGCTACAACACATTACACACTTGCTACAACACATTACACACTACAACACATTACACACTTGCTACAACATATTACACACTCGCTACAACACATTACACACTTGCTACAACGCATCCATAACACTGGAAAGTGCTAACCTTTTGTGGGAATTTTTATTTATCTGCGTATCAACTGTAACGATTTATATTTTTTAGATTTTGCCACCAAAGTGGCTAGTTTATTGTGCACCCCATATTCATCCTGTGGACAGTAGCATAAGAGCATATGGATACACAAAAGGCCAAGGAACTAGGCCCCAAAAGGGTTAACAGGTGTACATATGGTTTTTATTTATCTGTATATCTACAGTTCACTTAATCTGTTACAAGCAAATTTAGGAAATTTGCTTAGTATATCTGGTATCTTATTTTCATTAATAAGATATCTTGACATGTCACATAGGTTATTATACTGTTTGTCTCTGTATTCCTCAATAAGTGGACAATTAAGCACATAGTGTTCAAGAGAGTGACCATATGCCTGATCACATAATTTACATTTAGTTTGATCATCATCTGTGTGTCTCCCAAACTGCCAGAAGTACTTGTAACCAAGCCTAAGCCTGGCCACTACAACATCAGTCAGTACTTGTAACCAAGCCTAAGCCTGGCCACTACAACATCAGTCAGTACTTGTAACCAAGCCTAAGCCTGGCCACTACAACATCAGTCAGTACTTGTAACCAAGCCTAAGCCTGGCCACTACAACATCAGTCAGTCTGTTCACATTGCAAGTTGCTCCATAAACATACTTATCTACGTTCATGTTATCATAGTGGGTTATAGATCTACTCAGGCTTTTAACTGCATTCCTATAACAATCATTTTCATTATTTACTTCTCTCCTAATATTATTCCTAATGCTAGACACAGATATACCAAAGTTATATTCTACATTCTCCTTCTCGATACTCTTCTTGGCTAACATATCAACTTTATCATGAAGGAGTAATCCAATGTGTGATGGGATCCATAGCAACTGTACATTAATTCCTTTGTCCCTAATTTTTGAGTATCTATACCTGGCTTCTCCAATGAGCATGTTGTTGGAGTCATTATATGAGTTAAGAGCCTTCAGTGATGACATAGAATTCAGTTTGCAGTGTAGACGCCGAGTCGT
This sequence comes from Cherax quadricarinatus, assembly GCF_026875155.1. NCBI lineage: Eukaryota > Metazoa > Arthropoda > Malacostraca > Decapoda > Parastacidae > Cherax > Cherax quadricarinatus. The sequence goes on along the minus strand of NC_069399.1, from coordinate 129,318,376 downwards.
TAATTCTTATGCCTAACTCAACAAATTTATTATCGTTCTTAACTAGGGAGGTGGCAACAAGAGCAGATGCAGCCCTGCCAGAAGACTGTAAAGCAAAAATAATATTAATAAAATTTCAAGAGGCACTGGGTTGCTGGTTGCAGCCTCGTCACCACCAATAACCACTACCAACCTGCAAAACCACCACCAACCTGCAACACCACCACCACCAACCACCACCACCAACCACCACCAACCACCACCACCAACACCACCAACCACACAACCACACCACCAACCACCACCAACCACCACAACCACCACCAACACCCCCACCACCACCACCAACAACAACCATCACCACCAATAACCACTACCACCTGTTACCACCACCACCACACCACCACCCACCCCCACCAACAACAAAACCCTCACCATCAGTAACCACCACCAACCCATACCACCACTACCACCAGTAACCATACCAACCTGTTTTCCACCACCAACCCGCACCACCACCAACCTGCACCACCACAACCCACCAACCTAGCACCACCACCACCAACCACCACCACCAACCACCACCACCAATGCCAACCACCACCACCCCCAACCACACCACCACCACCACCACCACCACCACCACCACCACACCACCACCTCACCACCACACTCACCACCCCACTACCACCACCACTCACACCACCCACACCCCCACCACCACTCACCACCACCACTCACCACCACCACTCACCACCACCACTCCACCACCACCACCACCACCACCCACACCACCACCACTCACCACACCACTCACCACCACCACTCACCACCACCACCCACCACCACCACTCACCACCACCACTCACCACCACCACTCACCACCACCACCTACCACTGCCACCTACCACCGCCAACCACCACCACCACCACCGCCAACCACCACCAATACCACCCACCACCACGACCAAAACAACAACAACAACCACATAACCACCAATAACCACCCACCAAACCACCCCCAACCACCACCACCACCAACCACACCACCACCACCCACCACTACCAACCTGCACCACCACCACCAACATACCAACCTTCACCACCACCAACCACCACCACCAACCACCTCCAACAACAACCATCACAACAATAACCACTACCAACCTGTCACCACCAAACCATAACCCCCACCAAAACCACACTACCACCAACCCACACCACCACCACCCCCCACCACCAACCCACACCACCACCAACTACCCCCAATACCACCATACCACCAACTACCCCCACTACCCCAACCAACCACACCCAACCCACCACAACCAAAAACAAAAGCAACCATCACCCCCAGTAACCACTACCAACCTGCACCACCACCATCAACCGGGACCACCACCAACCACCACCACCACCCACCCACCACCACCCACACCACCACCAACCACCAACACCAACAACAACCATCACCACCAATAAACCCCTACCAATCTGTACCACCACCAACCCCTACACAACACTAACCACCACCACCACCGTTGCCCACCCAACACCAACCCACACCAACACCAACCCACATCACCAAACACATACCACCACCCACACCAACACCATCCCACATCACCAACCCACACTACCACCAACCCACACTCGACCAACCCCCACCACCACCAACTCCACCACTTCCACCCAACTACCATCAATTCCACCAGCTACAACCACTCCACCAGCTACCACCACTACCACCAGCTTCCACCCACCTACCACTACCACTAATACACCACTCCACCATACTACACCACCACCACCACTACCACCACCACCACCCACCACCCACCATCACCACCCACCATCACCACCCACCATCACCACCCACCACCCCCACCCCACCACCACCACCACCACCACCACACCCCAACCACCACCACCCTCATTCACTGCCTCCCCTCATTCACTTTCCTCCCCTCATTCACTGCCTCCCCTCATTCACTGCCTCCCTCATTCACTGCCTCCCCTCATTCACTGCCTCCCTCATTCACTGCCTCCCCTCATTCACTGCCTCCCCTCATTCACTGCCTCCCCTCATTCACTGCCTCCCCTCATTCACTGCCTCCCTCATTCACTGCCTCCCTCATTCACTGCCTCCCTCATTCACTGCCCCCTCATTCACTGCCTCCCCTCATTCACTGCCTCCCTCATTCACTGCCTCCCTCATTCACTGCCTCCCTCATTCACTGCCTCCCCCCGTTCACTGCCTTCCCTCATTCACTGCCTCCCTCATTCACTGCCTCCCTCATTCACTGTCTCCCTCATTCACTGCTTCCCCTCATTCACTGCCTCCCCTCATTCACTGCCTCCCCTCACTCACTGCCCCCTCATTCACTGCCTCCCTCATTCACTGCTCACCTCATTCACTGCCTTCCTCATTCACTGCCTCCCCTCATTCACTGCCTCCCTCATTCACTGCCTTATTCACTGCCTCCCTCATTCACTTCCTCCCCTCATTCACTGCCTCCCTCATTCGCTGCCTCCCTCATTTACTGCCTCCCTCATTCACTGCCTCCTCATTCACTGCCTCCCCTCATTCACTGCCTCCCTCATTCACTGCCTCCCCTCATTCACTGCCTCCCCTCATTTACTGCTTCCCCTCATTCACTGCCTCCCTCATTCACTGCCTTCCTCATTCACTGTCTCCCCCCATTCACTGCTCCCCTCATTCCTGCCTTCCTCATTCACTGCCCTTCCTCATTCACTGCCTTCCTCATTCACTGCCTCCCCTCATTCACTGCCTCCCTCATTCATGCCTCCCCTCATTCACTGCCTCCCCTCATTCACTGCCTCCCTCATTCATCTGCCTCCCTCATTCACTGCTTCCCTCATTCACTGCCTCCCCTCATTCACTGCCTTCCTCATTCACTGCCTCCCTCATTCACTGCCTCCTCATTCACTGCCCCCCTCATTCACTGCCTCCCTCATTCACTGCCTCCCTCTTTCACTGCCTCCCCTCATTCACTGCCTCCCTCATTTACTGCCTCCCCTCATTCACTGCCTCCCTCATTCACTGCCTCCCTCATTCACTGCCTCCCTCATTTACTGCCTCCCCTCATTCACTGCCTTCCTCATTCACTGCCTCCCTCATTCACTGCCTCCCTCATTCACTGCCTCCCTCATTCACTGCCTCCCCTCATTCACTGCCTCCCTCATTCACTGCCTCCCCCTCATTCACTGCCTCCCCTCATTCACTGCCTTCCTCATTCACTGCCCCCCTCATTCACTGCCTCTCCACATTCACTCCCTCCCCTCATTCACTACCTCTCTCATTCAGTACCTCTCTTATTCACTGCCTCCCTCACTCACTGCCTCACTCATTCACTGCCTTCCTCATTCGCTGCCTCCCTCATTCACTACTCCCTTATTCATTGCCTCCTTCACTCACTGCCTCCCCTCATTCACTGCCTCCCCTCATTTACTGCCTCCCTGTTTCACTGCCTCCCCTCATTCACTGCCTCCCCTCATTCACTGCCTCCCTCATTCACTGCCTCCCTCATTCACTGCCTTCCTCATTCACTGCGTCCCTCATTCACTGCCTCCTCATTCACTGCTCCCCTCATTTACTGCCTCCCTCATTCACTGCCTCCCTCATTCACTGCCCCCCTCATTCACTGCCTCCCTCATTCACTGGGCCTCTCCTCATTCACTCCCCTCATTCACTACTCCCTCATTCAGTACTCCCTTATTCACTGCCTCCCTCACTCACTGCCTCCCTCATTCACTGCCTCCTCATTCACTGCCTCCCTCATTCACTGCCTCCCTCATCACTGTCTCCCTCAAATTTACTGCCTCCCTCATTCACTGCCTCCCCTCATTCACTGCTCCCTCATTCACTGCCTCTCCTCATTCACTCCCTCCCCTCATTCACTACCTCCCTCATTCACTACCTCCCTCATTCACTACCTCCCTTATTCACTGCCTCCCTCACTGCCTCCCTCATTCACTGCCTCCCTCATTTGCTGCCTCCCTCATTCACTACCTCCCTTATTCACTGCCTCCCTCACTCACTGCCTCCCTCACTCACTGCCTCCCTCATTCAGGGAGGTGTCAAGGGTGTGATGTCCCAGAACATATCACATCAGAGGTTGTTTGCTTACAGTTTTCCTTGTATCTTTCATAGAGACATGCTAAGAAAAGGCATAAGAGAGAAAGAGGTAGAGAGAGAAAGGAGGGTAGAGAGAGAGAGGAGGGTAGAGAGAGAGAGAGGGGGTAGAGAGAGAGAGGGGGAGAGATGAGAGAGAGAGAGAGAGAGAGAGAGAGAGAGAGAGAGAGAGAGAGTGAGAAGAGAGAGAAGAGAGAGAGAGAGAGAAAAGAGAGAGAGGGGGGTAGAGAGAGAGAGGTAGAGAGAGAGGTAGAGAGAGGTAGAGAGAGAGGTAGAGAGAGAGGTTGAGTTAGGTAGAGAGAGAGAAGGGGAGAAGGAGCCATAGGAGAGAGAGAGAGAGAGAGGATAAGATAAGATAAGATTTCCTTGGGATTTTTATCCCCGGAAGGTTAGCCACCCAGGATAACCCAAGATAGTCAGTGCGTCATCGAGGACTGTCTAACTTATTTCCATTAGGGTCCTCAATCTTGTCCCCCAGGATGCGGCCCACACCAGTCGACTAACACCCAGGTACCTATTTGCTGCTAGGTGAACAGGACAACAGGTGTAAGGAAATGTGTCAAAATGTTTCCACCCGCCGGGAATCGAACCCGGGCCCTCCGTGTGTGAAGCGGGAGCTTTAGCCACCAGGCCACATTCATACCTATGTGCAAACCTTACATACTCCCCACAGATGGTAATACCAAACCAAACAACTCTTCCTTCTTTATATAATTTGGATCTCTTGTTTTGTTGATGTATGCAAAGTGAGAGAGAGAGAGAGAGTAGAGATAGAGAGATAAAGACAGGAAAGATGTATAAATATTATTACATAAATAAAATTCAACATTTTATTTTCATTTTCATTATTAAGATTCGTTTAGTTTTATATTATGTTGTCTGTGTTCAGGTGTGGCTTAGTCACATCTGTAAAGCTATGCTTGGCAATATTTAACATTACCAATGAATCTCTCAGTTACCTAAATCTTAAAACTACAAGATTAGATGACCAAGTTCATACACTAATTACCACATACAGTAGTATAAATACCTACCAAAAACAGTATTGCCCTACACCAAATTGTAGCATTCTCATACTTTGAAATACTTCAGTCAGAGATCAGTGTTTGTGTATATTTCGCCTGCTCTTGCGAATTCCTTGCATTGTTAATATCTCTAGTAAGGCTGATGCATGCAGGGGATGATATGAAAAGCTGTAAGTCTTCTCCCTGAAAGCTGGCTGCCTTGGATCAAAGTCTAGCACAAGCTGGACTCCAAGGTATTGGTCCAGTGTGGGTAGATTGGTAAAGCACTGCGTACCTTGTTCCAAGGTTCGTAGGTTCGAGTCTCCTTCAGCCAGAGATCAGTGTTTTTTTCAAATCACAGTGTTATATCCCCACAGTATAATTTCAATATTTACTTTTGAACCTATTGTCCATTGTTGGCAGGAATATAATTGAACCATGTTTCATAAAAAGCATCTTTGAAAATATGAATATATCCTTTGTTTATATAAATTATAGTCATTTATAATTAATAGAGCTATTGTACAACTATGATAAATTTCTTTAGTGTTAAGTAGTCAGTAAGCCATTAAATTAAGTCGGCCCATAATGCCTAGTCATAATAGAGGCTCTCTTTGCACTGCAACCCCTTATTGTAAATACATAATCTCAGTGTACTACTTGCAAATAAATAAATAAACTATGAGTGTATTTTCAACAAATGTTGAGCAATGGGTCATACTAAGAGGTTCACTTGCAACCCTGTTAATCCCTTGTTCTTTTGTCTTGCAGATCATCATACTCTGAGATGATATTAAAGTTCATGTAAGTGTCAGTTGGGTTGCTGAAATTTAGTTTGATAAAATGGGGGCACAAAGTGTGCTAGACAGTTGGAAGTACTACAAGTTAAGTGTAAGTATCCACTTCACCTACTACAAGTCTACTTTCTACAGCCTCTGTAGAAAGTAGCCACTTCACATCTTGAAATACTGTTGAGCAATATTATCACACAAGTTAATGTTAAAATTTGCTAGATGTGTAATAAAATGGTTATATTAAAATATTTTGTTAATATTTTTGGATCACTAACATGTTCCAATAAATGCATTTATAATTTTCTTGCCTCCTAGATCTTGTTTTGGAGCTGGCGGAATGTAAACTAAATTTACGTCTGGAGAAAGTCTAATGCTTGTCTCACGTGTTCTACCAGCTGTCACATCTGGAGATAGTATTCCAGTAGTTTACCAGAAGCATCACACATAAACTACCAGCAAGTTAGTCTTCACAGAAGACTGACCAGACAAGATAAAAGCCACATTAACCTTCTGCTCCAACCTGCAAGTTTGACAGCAGAACTTAAACTAAATCATACATTTATTAAACATTTCGGTAATGTGTCACTTTTGTTAAAGCCATATTATTGTACAGGGGAACCATATTAGTGTTATGTGTGTAAAACTAAGTAAAACTCTTACTAATGGACACTTGAGAGCTTGTGTATGAGAAAGCATGTCATTGTTATATATTTAAAAGCTTTGGCTGACTGCAGTACATTAAAATGTGTCATCTATGAAAGTTGACTTGTGGAATCTCGTTTCTTCTTTTCTTTCAACAGACCGGCCATATCCCACCAAGGCAGGGTGACCCAAAAAGAAAAACAAAAGTTTCTCTTGGAATCTCATTTATGAAGAATAAATTATGAAATTTATTGTATTGAAGCTTACTTTTGGGTTTTTAAGTATTTATAGATAATGGCACAGTGCTAAGCTCATGGTGTCCTGTCTTGGGTATTTTATATTATTTTTTTAATATTTCCAGGTGTTGTAGCACTATGTCTTTGTGTAGTTATTCACTAGTTTAACTGCCCTTGAGAGAATTTCTTTTCTTCCCTACATTATAGGTATTGCCTCTTTCTCTTGATTATTAAAAAAAATCATCCATACCAATTCTTTTGTGTTTTTTCCTAGTCTTATTTGTAGTTATCTTGTCTTTTTTTTCCTCATATTAGCCAGTGATACCACATCCGTGGGCTCTTTTTGGTTTAGTACCATTCTAGCAATGCATATTGCAGTCTTGGTCTAATGTATGTTCAAGGAATCCTCTCTCCCATTTTTTATATGTATTGCTACATTGTATATAATTTTCTAAACATCAGCCAGTTTACCTTCCTGGAATCATGAAGATTTTTCCAGAGGATACCTTAGTTTGTGCACTCTTGTGACACCCATGATGCTATCTCATCTGGTCCTGTTGTATATTCTTGAAACTGACTCCAGATACTACTTCCCTTAACTATTTGGAGGGTTTAAGTGTGCAGCATCCAAGGTGTGTTCTTGTGTAAATATCTGGGAATTTTAGGTCAAGCATCTTGTGCATCTCAGATTGACCAATGTTCTCTTTGTCATTCTTTGTAATTTCTCTAAAATAGGTTAGACAAATACATGAGTGGGTGTGGGTGGGTGTGAATTGGACCTGCCTAGCATGGATCAGTAGGCTTGCAAGAGTGCCCCTTCCTTCTTATGTTTTTTTCAAAGTTTGCTTTTTACAAACAAATTAATGATTTGGTTCTGTGTCTTACTCCTGGTGTTTTTCTCCTGTTATCGCCTTGACATCATCTGTGCAGCTCTGAATGAACCTGATTGTTTTAGAAATTATTAATAAATACATAAAATGAGTATGGAAGTTCACAAAGAGACAAAGCTAAATGAAGATTGCATTAAAAACCTTTTGGAAAAATCACACCCAACAACTCACCCTAAGGTTCCAACAATAGAGAAGCCATATCAGTGTTCAGAATGTCTAAAAGCTTTTTCCAAAAAATATACTCTAAAAAATCACTTTAGAGTTCATACAGGAGAGAAACCATACAAGTGTGCAGAATGTCTAAAGGCCTATTCATCATGTTCCAGTTTAAAAAAACACTTAAGAGTTCATAAAATAGAGAAGCCATATCGGTGTTCAGAGTGTCCGAATGCCTTTTCAAAAAGAGTACAACTGAACACCCACTTGAAAATTCATACAGGAGAGGAACCATATCAGTGTTCAGTGTGTGTTAAGGCCTTTTCTTGCAAATCAAAACTGAACACCCACTTATATATTCATACAGGGGTGAAACCATATAAATGTTCGCAGTGTGTGAAAACCTATCTCAAAAAATCAAACCTAAATTTCCACTTGAAAAGTCATGCAGGAGAGAAACCATTTGAGTGTTCTGAGTGTCTAAAGTCCTTTTCTCAAAATTATCATTTAATAAAGCACTTGGAAAGTCATAAAACTGAGAAACCATATCAGTGTTTAGAATGTTCAAAGACCTTTTTAACAAAAACACATCTAAACAACCACTTGAAAGTTCACTCAGGAGTAAAACCATTTAAGTGTTCTGAGTGTCATAAAGCCTTTTTAAGAAAATCATCTCTAAAATGTCACTTAAGAATACATACAGGAGAGAGACCATTTAGGTGTCTAGAATGTTTAATGGTCTTTAAACAAAGAACTGCACTAAGAAATCATTTGAAAATTCATACTGGAGAGAAACAGTATAGATGTTCAGAGTGTCAAAAGGCCTGTTCAAGAAAAGCAGATTTAATAAAACACATAAAGGTTCACACAGGAGAGAAACCATATCAGTGTTCAGAGTGTCTAATGTTCTTTGCAGAAAGCTCACATTTAAGAAGACACTTAAGAGTTCATTCAGGAGAAAAACCTCATCAGTGCTCAATTTGTCCCAAGACATTTTCAAGGAAAACGTATCTTGATAACCACATGAGAGCTCATACTGGGGAGAAACCATATCAGTGCTCAGTGTGTCTCAGGTTGTTTTCAGATAGTTCACATTTAAGTAGACACATGAAAGTTCATGCAAGAGATAGACCACATTAGTGCACAAGGTGTTGAAGGTTCATGCAGGAGACAGACCACATTAGTGCACAAGGTGTTGAAGGTTCATGCAGGAGACAGACCACATTAGTGCACAAGGTGTTGAAGGTTCATGCAGGAGACAGACCATATTAGCACACAAGATGTTGAAGGTTCATGCAGGAGACAGACCACATTAGTGCACAAGGTGTTGAAGGTTCATGCAGGAGACAGACCACATTAGTGCACAAGGTGTTGAAGGTTCATGCAGGAGACAGACCACATTAGTGCACAAGGTGTTGAAGGTTCATGCAGGAGACAGACCACATTAGTGCACAAGGTGTTGAAGGTTCATGCAGGAGACAGACCACATTAGTGCACAAGGTGTTGAAGGTTCATGCAGGAGACAGACCACATTAGTGCACAAGGTGTTGAAGGTTCATGCAGGAGACAGACCATATTAGTGCACAAGGTGTTGAAGGTTCATGCAGGAGACAGACCACATTAGTGCACAAGGTGTTGAAGGTTCATGCAGGAGACAGACCACATTAGTGCACAAGGTGTTTGAAGGTTCATGCAGGAGACAGACCATATTAGTGCACAAGATGTTGAAGGTTCATGCAGGAGACAGACCACATTAGTGCACAAGGTGTTGAAGGTTCATGCAGGAGACAGACCACATTAGTGCACAAGGTGTTAAAGGTTCATGCAGGAGACAGACCACATTAGTGCACAAGGTGTTGAAGGTTCATGCAGGAGACAGACCACATTAGTGCACAAGATGTTGAAGGTTCATGCAGGAGACAGACCACATTAGTGCACAAGATGTTGAAGGTTCATGCAGGAGACAGACCACATTAGTGCACAAGATGTTGAAGGGCCATTTTTAAGAAGATTTCATTTTAATAAAGCACATGGAATGGTCGTAAAAAACATAAAACATACTAGTATTCAGCATTTCAAAAAGATTTGATCTGCTTGAACAACTCTAAAATGTCTTCATTCCCCTCCTTATATAAGGCGAATATCATTTTTTTAACATACTGGCCATCTCCCACTAAGGCAAGGCGACCCAAAAAAGAAACACACTTTCAGAAAATTTTCTTCTTTTTACATTTAGTAATTTATACAGCAGGGGTTACTAGCCCCTTGCCCCTGGCATTTTAGTCACTTCCTATGACACATGGCTTAGAGAAAGGATTCTTCTTCACTTATGGAAAATAAGGGGAATTATAGGAACATGATAAGTTCAGGTCAGTTCCTGATGAACTGGCTTTGGTACCTACATTGGACTGTACAACTAACACCAATAGCCTGGTTCAGCAGGTTATCAACCACAAAGGAGGCCTAGTCTAGGACTGGGTTGCATGATGACTCCAGAATCATCTGGTTACAGAGGAAAAGCCATTGTATGTGTTCATAAGATTTTTCAATATTCTTATATAATAAAGCATGAGTTCATAAAGTAGAAAAATTCAGTTTCTCATATTCTGTTGGACTGTCCTGTCTATCAGTGAGCATACAGAATTTACCTCCAATGTTGTCACCACTCTAACACCCTTTAGACACTGCCGCACGGTCAGCAGTACATGACCTCCCAATTTCATATAGAGTGTTCCATTCATGGACTATTTTGCTGTAATTGCTGCCCACCTTCGCACCCGTTGGCAACAATGTTGGTCTGATTTGCTCTATAACAAACTTCATTCTATTAAACCGAATATAGGTTAATGGCCATCTTGTTATCAATGTCGAGGTTGGGAGACTACTCTCTCCCGTCTTTGCATTGGCCTCACTCGTCTTACACATGGGTATCTCATGGAGAGGCACCCTGTTCCTCTCTGTGAGAACTGTTAGGCTCCAGTATCTGTTAGCCACATTCTGTTGGACTGCCCTCTCTATCGACGAGCACGCGGAATTTACCTCCAACGTCGTCTCTGCTCGGCTGCTCTTTCTTTACCTTCCCTTCTTGCTGATGGACCCTCCTTTAATTCGGACTCTCTCATTGACTTTTTGACAGCAACTGATTTACTCTACAAACTCTGATGATGATGCCTTTAGCACTCCTCCTCTCAGTCCTTTCTACCTCAATCTCTTGCTACCCTCTACCCCTGCACTATCCACTGCCCTACTCCATAACCTACTAATCATCCCTCTCCCTCTTGCTACCCGATACCCTCACATCCTTCCCTGCCCTGCAGCACTGTATAGCCCTTGCTGTTTAGCACTTCTTTTGATTATAATAATAATAATCTAACACCCTTTCTTTATCTTCCCTTATAGCTGACGGCTCCAACTTTGATGTATACTACCTCTGATATTTTGACGGTACTACCTTTAGCACTCCTCACAGCCCTTTCTAACTCTACCTATGTTATTCTCTCCACTCTCAATATTCTCAAATCAAGCATGCAAACAATGCCCTGAAGCGCTTTACGACCCCTGTGGGTTTAACGCTGGTTTTGATTATAATCATGCACTGTAGTCAATGTATTTTTTTTTAATTGGGATATATTAATAGCAAGGGTAGGATGCTAGCTCTCAGTGAAGAGAGATGGTGTCAAGTAATTCTTTACAGTATATCAAGGACCGCAATTGAAATATTGTCACTTTAACACTTTTTTTTTATCCTAGTGGGTAATTTTCACACATGTTACTAGGTATGATAATTATATTTGTGTACCTGTGACTAAATAAACTTACTAGCATTCACACAGGGTTACATTTGAAATTGATGCCTTATATAATTTTCCTCTGTTAATGCGAGTAATATACTAATGCCGGAAAAAAAATCCCCCCCCAGTACCAACAATACCACCAGTCCGATGACATTCTTCTTTGCAAATATACAGGGTCTAAAGCCAGCAACAAACAACAAAATACCTTTCATCCGTGGACTGCTTGCAGAGGCAAAGGCAATGTTCACGGCTTTCACTGAGACCCACATGAAGGATCACTTGGACAACGAAATATGGATCCCAGGTTACAACCTATACAGATGTGACAGAATGAACAGGCAAAAGGGGGGGTTTTGCCTGTACATTGCAGAGTCACTTGTTTGCACAGAACTGCTAAATGCCTCAAATGATGTAGTGGAAGTTTTAGCAGTAAAGGTCGAGAACCAAAACCTAGTCATTGTGGTAGTTTACAAGCCACCGGATGCAACATCCCAGCAATTCCAGGAACCACTGTCTGGAAAATCTTCCAGCTCCTGCACCCAACATCTTGCTCCTGGGGGATTTCAACTTAAGGCACCTAAAATGGAGGAATATAGCAAATAATATTGTTGCAGTAATAACACCAGGAGGCAGCTCTGATGAAAACTCACACTCACACGAGCTTTTAAATCTCTGCACAAAATTCAATTTAAACCAGCAAATAATAGAGCCTACTAGACTGGAGAATACACTAGACCTCATCTTCACTAACAATGATGATCTGATAAGAAATGTCACCATATCAAAAACAATATACTCAGATCACAACATAATTGAGGTTCAGACATGTATGCGTGGAGCCCCAGACCGACATAATGAGACTAGTCATGAGGGAGCATTCACCAAATTCAACTTTAATAACAAAAACATAAAGTGGGACCAAGTAAACCAAGTCCTAACCGATATAAGCTGGGAAGATATACTAAGCAACACAGACCCCAACGTATGCCTAGAACAGATTAACTTGGTGGCACTCGATGTATGCACAAGGCTTAATCCTCTAAGAAAAAGGAGGAGTAGATGTAAAATAGAAAGAGACAGGCGCTCCCTTTACAGGTGACGGAAAAGAATAACAGCGGCTAAAAGAGGTCAATATATCTGAAATGCGTAGGGAGACACTGGTCAGAGAAATAGCAAGCATCGAACTCAAGCTAAAGGAATCTTATAGGAGTCAGGAATCGCGGGAAGAACTAAAAGCCATAAATGAAATCGAAAGAAACCCAAAGTATTTCTTCTCCTATGCCAAATCAAAGTCGAGAACAACATCCAGTATTGGGCCCCTACTTAAACAAGATGGGTCCTACACAGATGACAGCAAGGAAATGAGTGAGCTACTCAAGTCCCAATATGACTCAGTTTTTAGCAAGCCGCTAACCAGACTGAGAGTCGAAGATCAAAATGAATTTTTTATGAGAGAGCCACAGAATTTGGTTAACACAAGCTTATCCGATGTTATCCTGACGCCAAATGACTTCGAACAGGCGATAAATGACATGCCTATGCACTCTGCCCCAGGGCCAGACTCATGGAACTCCGTGTTCATCAAGAACTGCAAGAAGCCCCTATCATGAGCCTTTTCCATCTTATGGAGAGGGAGCATGGACACGGGGGTCGTCCCACAGTTACTAAAAACAACAGACATAGCCCCACTCCACAAAGGGGGCAGTAAAGCAACAGCAAAAAAAAATAACTACAGACCAATAGCACTAACATCCCATATCATAAAAATCTTTGAAAGGGTCCTAAGAAGCAAGATCACCACCCATCTAGAAACCCATCAGTTACACAACCCAGGGCAACATGGGTTTAGAACAGGTCGCTCCTGTCTGTCTCAACTATTGGATCACTATGACAAGGTCCTAAATGCACTAGAAGATAAAAAGAATGCAGATGTAATATATACAGACTTTGCAAAAGCCTTCGACAAGTGTGGCCATGGCGTAATAATGCACAAAATGCGTGCTAAAGGACTAACAGGAAGAGTCGGTCGATGGATCTATAATTTCCTCACTAACAGAACACAGAGAGTAGTCGTCAACAGAGTAAAGTCCGAGGCAGCTATGGTGAAAAGCTCTGTTCCACAAGGCACAGTACTCGCTCCCATCTTGTTCCTCATCCTCATATCCGACATAGACAAGGATGTCAGCCACAGCACCGTGTCTTCCTTTGCAGATGACACCCGAATCCGCATGACAGTGTCTTCCATTGCAGACACTGCAAGGCTCCAGGCAGACATCAACTGAATCTTTCAGTGGGCTGCAGAAAACAATATGAAGTTCAACGATGAGAAATTTCAATTACTCAGATATGGTAAACACGAGGAAATTAAATCTTCATCAGAGTACAAAACAAATTCTGGCCACAAAATAGAGCGAAACACCAACGTCAAAGACCTGGGAGTGATCATGTCGGAGGATCTCACCTTCAAGGACCATAACATTGTATCAATCGCATCTGCTAGAGAAATGACAGGATGGATAATGAGAACCTTCAAAACTAGGGAGGCCAAGCCCATGATGACACTCTTCAGGTCACTTGTTCTATCTAGGCTGGAATATTGCTGCACACTAACAGCACCTTTCAAGGCAGGTGAAATTGCTCACCTAGAAAATGTACAGAGAACCTTCACGGCGTGCATAACGGAGATAAAACACCTCAATTACTGGGAGCGCTTGAGGTTCCTGAACCTGTATTCCCTGGAACGCAGGCGGGAGAGATACATGATTAAATACACCTGGAAAATCCTAGAGGGACTAGTACCGAACTTGCACACGAAAATCACTCACTACGAAAGCAAAAGACTTGGCAGACGATGCAACATCCCCCCAATGAAAAGCAGGGGTGTCACTAGCACGTTAAGAGACCATACAATAAGTGTCAGGGGCCCGAGACTGTTCAACTGCCTCCCAGCATACATAAGGGGGATTACCAACAGACCCCTGGCAATCTTCAAGCTGGCACTGGACAAGCACCTAAAGTTGGTTCCTGACCAGTTGGGCTGTGGCTCGTTTACCTGGAGTTTACCTGGAGAGAGTTCCGGGGGTCAACGCCCCCGCGGCCCTGTCTGTGACCAGGCCTGCTGGTGGATCAGAGCCTGATCAACCAGGCTGTTACTGCTGGCTGCACGCAAACCAATGTACGAGCCACAGCCCGGCTGATCAGGAACCGACTTTAGGTGCTTGTCCAGTGCCAGCTTGAAGACTGCCAGGGCTCTGTTGGTAATCCCCCTTATGTATGCTGGGAGGCAGTTGAACAGTCTCGGGCCCCTGACACTTATTGTATGGTCTCTTAACGTGCTAGTGACACCCCTGCTTTTCATTGGGGGGATGTTGCATCGTCTGCCAAGTCTTTTGCTTTCGTAGTGAGTGATTTTCGTGTGCAAGTTCGGTACTAGTCCCTCTAGGATTTTCCAGGTGTATTTAATCATGTATCTCTCCCGCCTGCGTTCCAGGAATACAGGTTCAGGAACCTCAAGCGCTCCCAGTAATTGAGGTGTTTTATCTCCGTTATGCACGCCGTGAAGGTTCTCTGTACATTTTCTAGGTGAGCAATTTCACCTGCCTTGAAAGGTGCTGTTAGTGTGCAGCAATATTCCAGCCTAGATAGAACAAGTGACCTGAAGAGTGTCATCATGGGCTTGGCCTCCCTAGTTTTGAAGGTTCTCATTATCCATCCTGTCATTTTTCTAGCAGATGCGATTGATACAATGTTATGGTCATTGAAGGTGAGATCCTCCTACATGATCACTCCCATGTCTTTGACGTTGCTTTTTCGCTCTATTTTGTGGCGGGAATTTTTGTACTCTGATGAAGCTTTAATTTCTCATGTATACCATATCGGAGTAATTGAAATTTCTCATCGTTGAACTTCATATTGTTTTCTGCAGCCCATTGAATGATTCGGTTGATGTCTGCCTGTAGCCTCGCAGTGTCTACAATGGAAGACACTGTCATGCATATTCGGGTGTCATCTGCAAAGGAAGACACGGTGCTGTGGCTATTAAATCGCTGCAACAAATTCGCCTTAAACCAGCAAATAGTAGAACCTACAAGACTAGAAAATACGCTGGACCTCATCTTTACTAACAATAATCATCTGATACGTAACATAACTGTATCAAAGACAATTCACTCATATCACAACATAATAGAGGTACAGACATGTATGCACAGGGCTCCAGACCAGCAAAATGTGAGCAGTCATGAAGGTCTCTTCACGAAATTCAATTTCAGTAACAAAAACATACAATGGGATCAAGTAAACCATGTCCTAAATGAAACAAGCTGGGAAGATATCGTAAATAACACGGACCCGAACATCTGCCTTGAAAAATGAATTCTGTGGTTGCATGGTTTCATGCATGGAAGGAGCGTGCATCATTGCATAATCACCTTTCTCACCCTGCACACTTACAGCTCATACACTATCTTCCTTGACCTTAAATCCGCTTTCGATGTAGCCAACCGACATGTAATCATTAGTGAACTTGCCAGCATGGATGCTGGAGGATGGCTTCTCCGCTGGATTAAAGGCTACCTGTCCAACAGAAAGTCGTCTGTGTTGGTCCAGGGACATAGAAGTGTTTACCTGGAGTTTACCTGGAGAGAGTTCCGGGGGTCAACGCCCCCGCGGCCCGGTCTGTGACCAGGCCTCCTGGTGGATCAGAGCCTGATCAACCAGGTTGTTGCTGCTGGCTGCACGCAAACCAACGTACGAGCCACAGCGTGGCTGATCAGGAACTGACTTTAGGTGCTTGTCCAGTGCCAGCTTGAAGACTGCCAGGGGTCTGTTGGTAATCCCCCTTATGTGTGCTGGGAGGCAGTTGAACAGTCTCGGGCCCCTGACACTTATTGTATGGTCTCTTAACGTGCTAGTGACACCCCTGCTTTTCATTGGGGGGATGGTGCATCGTCCGCCAAGTCTTTTGCTTTCATAGTGAGTGATTTTCGTGTTCAAGTTCGATACTAGTCCCTCTAGGATTTTCCAGGTGTATATAATCATGTATCTCTTCCTCCTGCGTTCCAGGGAATACAGGTTTAGGAACCTCAAGCGCCCCCAAAGTAATTGAGGTGTTTTATCTCCGTTTAATGCGCGCCGTGAAAGTTCTCTGTACATTTTCTAGGTCGGCAATTCACCTGCCTTGAAAGGTGCTGTTAGTGTGCAGCAATATTCCAGCCTAGATAGAACAAGTGACCTGAAGGGTGTCATAAGATAAGATAAGATAAGATTTCGTTCGGATTTTTAACCCCGGAGGGTTAGCCACCCAGGATAACCCAAGAAAGTCAGTGCGTCATCGAGGACTGTCTAACTTATTTCCATTGGGGTCCTTAATCTTGTCCCCCAGGATGCGACCCACACCAGTCGACTAACACCCAGGTACCTATTTGCTGCTAGGTGAACGGGACAACGGGTGTAAGGAAACGTGTCGAAATGTTTCCACCCGCCGGGAATCGAACCCGGGCCCTCCGTGTTGAAGCGGGAGCTTTAGCCACCAGGCACTGGGCCTTAGTTTTGAAGGGTTCTCATTATCCATCCTGTCATTTTTCTAGCAGATGCGATTGATACAATGTTATGGTCCTTGAAGGTGAGATCCTCCGACATGATCACTCCCAGGTCTTTGACGTTGGTGTTTCGCTCTATTTTGTGGCCAGAATTTGTTTTGTACTCTGATGAAGATTTAATTTCCTCATGTTTACCATATCTGAGTAATTGAAATTTCTCATCGTTGAACTTCATATTGTTTTCTGCAGCCCACTGAAAGATTTGGTTGATGTCCGCCTGGAGCCTTGCAGTGTCTGCAATGGAAGACACTGAATTAGGAACACCACAGGGAGGTGTGCTCAGTCCCACACTGTTCAGTATTCTAATTAATGCATTACTTAGTGCTATGCCTAGTCAGCCCCATCATTATATGATTAGTTTTGTTGATGATATAATGATTCATGCCACCGGATTCTCCAACACCCAAAACATTCTTAATCATGTACTAGCCTCGTGTCAGGACCTGGGGTTGATAATCTCTGATAAAACAAAGATACTCAATAGGCGTCCTCCTCGACATAGAGGCACAGTTCGTCAGATCCAGTAGCATGATGGGTCTCTTCTAGAATATGTAAGCAGATACAGGTATCTAGGCTTTGAGGTTCCACTACTTGGACCTGTTGTAACAAGACTTTGTCGCCAATACAAAGAAAGACTGAGAGCACTTAGAGTTGTGGCTGGGTTCCACCCCAGGTATGGTGCTAATGTTAAAATTGTGATAATGATGTATCTTGCTTATATTAGATCATTGGTTGATTATGCTGCGCCACTACTTGCTCTTGTGTCTGACTGGAAGCTTGGAGGGCTGGAAAAACTGCAGAACGAAGCAATGAGGATCATTTTAAGATGCCCTCGTACTGCCAAAATTTTAAATATGCAAAAAAGAACTTAATATTCCAAGCATCAGAGATCGTGTTACTGAAAGAAATATCCTAATTGGGGTTAATATGCTCAGGCAAGCCCATTCAAACCCCTGTACAGAAGCCCTCCAAACTTTCCTCAACACTGGTGAACACTCCTCCAGATGGATCGAAAAAACTGCAACTGACCTCCGCATGAATCAGATACATGATCTATGTCAAGTAAGGCAACAGCGGCACTTCTCCGCTCCATGGGATATTACCCCATTCCAAACTACCATTAGTCCATTTCCCCCCAAACTACTTCTTCAATCACAACCAAAACTTCGCCTTGAAGCCAAACATGATGCCTTAAGCTGTATTGATAACTTAGTCACACAGCACACACTCTTGCAAATTATTTACGTTGATGGTTCTGTTCATCCGCAGGAGGGAGAGATACATGATTATATACACCTGGAAAATCCTAGAGGGACTAGTACCGAACTTGCACACGAAAATCACTCACTACGAAAGCAAAAGACTTGGCAGACGATGCACCATCCCCCAATGAAAAGCAGGGGTGTCACTAGCACGTAAAGAGACCATACAATAAGTGTCAGGGGCCCAAGACTGTTCAACTGCCTCCCAGCACACATAAGGGGGATTACCAACAGACCCCTGGCAGTCTTCAAGCTGGCACTGGACAAGCACCTAAAGTCAGTTCCGGATCAGCCGGGCTGTGGCTCGTACGTTGGTTTGCGTGCAGCCAGCAGCAACAGCCTGGTTGATCAGGCTCTGATCCACCAGGAGGCCTGGTCACAGACCGGGCCGCGGGGGCGTTGACCCCCGGAACTCTCTCCAGGTAAACTGGTGCAGCTGGTAGTGCTGCTGTCATACATAGTGATGGCTCTCTTAAAGAAATTGGAGCACGAATCAATAACTGGGCCTCTACCCTTCAAACAGAACTGTTTGCCATACTCCTTGCACTCAAATGCGTCCATGTATCTAAGGTTGACACTTTAATTGTAACTGATTCTCCGTCATCCATAAATGCTCTTAACTTATTAAGTGTAAATTGTGGCATGCTTGTGTCAGAAGCCAGACATAGGTATGGTAAGATTGTGGACAGAGGAGCCAGAGTGCACATGCTGTGGATTCCATCTCACATTGGTCTTCAGATGCATGATAGAACTGATAAATTGGCTAAGCTGTATACTTTCAAAAAGGGAGTAGATTACAATCTTTGGTTGTCAGTTAGCAGTTTGAGAACAATAATACGAAAAGAACTTCAATTGAACTTTTTTGACTTAAGACTTAGGGAGATTGACACAAGTCAGTCCATCTATCATCATTCTATCATGCAGGAGGAGCCACATGTCTATGGTGCATCCAACAAGATAAGCAGACTCTTGGATGTCACTACCGCCCTGCTCCGGCTGGGTTACAAGTATCTTTGGCAGGTTAAATCACCACCACCAGATGTAGACCAAACGAAATGTAAACTTTGCCAGATGGACAACTGTCACACCTAGCGTCATTATGTACTGGAATGTGATCAAATTAATGAATTCAGAGACAACTCACTCAGAAATGTTCAAGAAATGGCAAAGTATTTTATCCACAATGGTATATTACAGACCCGAAATGCCTAGCCATGCTAGGCGTTCTAGTGGTACACTCTGTAATCATTATTTAACTACATGTAAACCACACAACAACCAAATTCTGTAAATTCAACATTGTAATCTTTATAGAGAATAAACTTTGAATTTGAATTTGAATTTGAATTCTGGAGAAATACCCTGACTTTGCTAGCTGTAAATAATGTATTATCATGTGTGTGTGTGTGTGTGTGTATACTCACCTATTTGTACTCACCTATTTGTGGTTGCAGGGGTCGATTCATAGCTCCTGGCCCCGCCTCTTCGCTGATTGTTACTAGGTCGTCTCTCTCCCTGCCCCATGAGCTTTATCATACCTCACCTTAAAACTATGTATGGTTCCCGCCTACACTACGTCACTTTCTAGGCTATTCCACGGCCTGACTACTCTATGACTGAAGAAATACTTCCTAACATCCCTTTGATTCATCTGAGTCTTCAACTTCCAATTTCGACCTCTTGTGTCTGTGTCCCTTCTCTGGAACATCCCGTCTTTGTCCACCTTGTCTATTCCGCGCAGTATTTTATATGTCGTTATCATGTCTCCCCTGACCTTCCTGTCCTCCAGTGTCGTCAGGCCGATTTCCCTCAACCTTTCTTCGTAGAACAATCCCCGTAGCTCTGGGACTAGTCTTGTTGCAAACCTTTGCACTTTCTGTAATTTCTTGACGTGCTTGACTAGGTGTGGATTCCAAACTGGTGCTGCATACTCCAGTATGGGCCTGACGTAAATGGTATACAGAGTCTTGAACGAATCCTTACTGAGGTATCGGAACGCTATCCATAGGTTTGCCAGGAGCCCGTATGCTGCAGCAGTTATCTCTGTATAGCCCTTGTGGCTTAGCGCTTCTTTTTGATTATAATAATAATAATAATGCAGCAGTTATCTGACTGATGTGCGCCTCAGGAGATATGCTCACCCCCAGATCTTTTTCCTTGAGTGAGGTTTGCAGTCTTTGGCCATCTAAACTATATTGTGTCTGCGGTCTTCTTTGCCCTTCCCCAATCTTCATGACTTTGCATTTGGCAGGGTTAAACTCAAGAAGCCAGTTGCTGGACCAGGCTTGTAGCCTGTCCAGGTCACTTTGTAGTCCTGCCTGATCCTCATCCGATTTGATTCTTCTCATTAACTTCACATCATCTGCAAACAAGGACACTTCTGAGTCTATCCCTTCCGTTATGTCGTTCACATATACCAGGAACAGCACAGGATCTAGGACTGACCCCTGTGGAACCCCGCTTGTCACAGGCGCCCACTCTGACACCTCGTCACGTACCATTTATTTATTTATTTATTTATTTATTTACAATTTGAGCACACATACAGAGCACACATACATACCATGACTCGTTGTTGCCTCCCTGTCAGGTATTCTCTGGTCAATTGCAGTGCCTTTCCTGTTATGTGTGTCTGATCCTCTAGCTTTTGCAGTAACCTCTTTGTGTGTGTGTGTGCTCACCTATTTGCTCACCTTTTTGTGGTTGCAGGGGTCGAGTCTTAGCTCCTGGCCCCGCCTTTTCACCGGTTGCTACTGGGCCCTCTCTCTCCCCGCTCCATGAGCTTTATCAAACCTCGTCTTAAAACTGTGCATGGTTCCTGCCTCCACTACGTCATTTTCTAGGCTATTCCACTGCCTGACAACTCTATGACTGAAGAAATACTTCCTAATATCTCTCTGACTCATTTGTGTCTTCAACTTCCAATTGTGGCCTCTTGTTTCTGTGTCCCCTCCCTAGAACATCCTGTCTTTGTCCACCTTGTGTATTCCACGCAGTATTTTATATGTTGTTATCATGTCTTTCCTGTCCCTCCTGTCCTCCAGTGTCGTCAGGCCGATTTCCCTTAATCTTTCTTCATAGGACATTCCCCTTAGCTCTGGAACTAACCTTGTCGCAAACCTTTGTACTTTCTCTAGTTTCTTGACGTGCTTTATCAAGTGCGGGTTCCAAACAGGTGCTGCATACTCCAGTATGGGCCTGACATACACGGTGTACAGTGTCTTGAACGATTCCTTACTAAGGTATCGGAATGCTGTTCTCAGGTTTGCCAGGCGCCCATATGCTGCAGCAGTTATCTGATTGATGTGTGCTTACCTGGAGTTTACCTGGAGAGAGTTCCGGGGGTCAACGCCCCCGCGGCCCGGTCTGTGACCAGGCCTCCTGGTGGATCAGAGCCTGATCAACCAGGCTGTTGCTGCTGGCTGCACGCAAACCAACGTACGAGCCACAGCCCGGCTGATCCGGAACTGACTTTAGGTGCTTGTCCAGTGCCAGCTTGAAGACTGCCAGGGGTCTGTTGGTAATCCCCCTTATGTGTGCTGGGAGGCAGTTGAACAGTCTCGGGCCCCTGACACTTATTGTATGGTCTCTTAACGTGCTAGTGACAACCCCTGCTTTTCATTGGGGGGATGGTGCATCGCTGTCAAGTCTTTTGCTTTCGTAGGAAATGATTTTCGTGTGCAAGTTCGGTACTAGTCCCTCTAGGATTTTCCAGGTTATATAATCAAAGTATCTCTCCCTCCTGCGTTCCAGGGAATACAGGTTTAGGAACCTCAAGCGCTCCCAGTAATTGAGTTTTTTTTATCACTGTTATGCGCGGGCCGGGGAAAGTTCTCTGTACATTTTCTAGGGCGGCAATTTCACCTGCCTTGAAAGGTGCTGTTAGTGTGCAGCAATATTCCAGCCTAGATAAACAAGTGACCTGAAGAGTGCATCAAAGGGCTTGGCCTCCCCATTTTGAAGGTTCCATTATCCATCCGTCATTTTTCTAGCAGATGCGATTGAAACAATGTTTAAAGGTCCTTGAAGGTGAGATCCTCCGACATAATCACTCCCAGGTCTTTGACGTTGGTGTTTCGCTCTATTTTGTGGCCAGAATTTGTTTTTTTACTCTGATGAAGATTTAATTTCCTCATGTTTACCATATCTGAGTAATTGAAATTTCTCATCGTTGAACTCATATTGTTTTCTGCAGCCCACTGAAAGATTTGGTTGATGTCCACCTGAGCCTTGCAGTGTCTGCAATGGAAACACTGTCCCTGCAGATTCGGTGTCATCTGCAAAGGAAGACAAGGTGGGTGTGGCTGACATCCTTGTCTATGTCGGATATGAGATGAGGAACAAGATGGGAGCGAGTACTGTGCCTTGTGGAACAGAGCTTTTCACCGTACTGCCTCGGACTTTACTCTGTTGACGACTACTCTCTGTGGTTCTGTTAGTGAGGAAATTATAGATCCATCGACCGACTTTTCCTGTTTATTCCTTTAGCACGCATTTTGGGGCGCTATTACGCCATGGTCACACTTGTCCGAAGGCTTTTGCAAAGTCTGTATAATTACATCTGCATTCTTTTTGTCTTCTAGTGCATTTAGGACCTTGTCGTAGTGATCCAATATTGAGACAGACAAGAGCGACCTGTTCTAAACCCATGTTGCCCTGGGTTTTTGTAACTGATGGGTTTCTAGATGGTGGTGATCTTCTTCTTAGGACCCTTTCAAAGATTTTTATGATATGGATGTTAGTGCTATTGTCTGTATTATTTTTTTTTGCTGTTCTTTACTCGCCCCCTTTTTGGATGGGGCTATGTCTGTTTTTTTTAGTAACTGTGGGACGAACCCCCGTTTCCATGCTCCTCTCCATATGATGGAAAAGGCTCGTGATAGGGGCCTTTTTTGCAGTTCTTGATGAACACAGAGTTCCATGAGTCTGGCCCTGGGGGAGAGTGCATGGGCATGTCATTTTTATCGCCTGTTGAAGTCATTTGGCGTCAGGATAACTTCGATAGGCTTTTGTTAATCAAATTTTGTGGCTCTCATAAAAAATTCATTTTGATCTTCGACTCTCAGTTTTGTTAGCGGCTTGCTAAAAACTGAGTCATATTGGGACTTGAGTAGCTCACTCATTTCCTTGCTGTCATCTGTGTAGGACCCATCTTGTTTAAGTAGGGGCCCAATACTGGACATTGTTCTCGATTTTGATTTGGCATAGGAGAAGAAATACTTTGGGTTTCTTACGATTTCATTTATGGCTTTTAGTTCTTCCCGCGATTCCTGACTCCTAAAGGATTCTTTTAGCTTAAGTTCGATGCTTGCTATTTCTCTGACCAGTGTCTCCCTACGCATTTCAGATATACTGACCTCTTTTAGCCGCTCTGTTATTCTTTTCCGTCGCCTGTAAAGGGAGCGCCTGTCTCTTTCTATACTCACCCCAAGATCTTTCTCCTTAAGTGAGGTTTGCATTCTTTGGCCACCTAGCCTATACTCTGTCTGTGGTCTTCTGTGCCCTTTCCCTATTTCGACTTTGCATTTGCAGGGTTAAA
>NC_069399.1:129256301-129293824 GCF_026875155.1 Cherax quadricarinatus | reverse complement strand
TGAAAAGCTCTGTTCCACAAGGCACAGTACTCGCTCCCCCATCTTGTTCCTCATCCTCATATCCGACATAGACAAGGATGTCAGCCACAGCACCGTGTCTTCCTTTGCAGATGACACCCGAATCTGCATGACAGTGTCTTCCATTGCAGACACTGCAAGGCTCCAGGCGGACATCAACCAAATCTTTCAGTGGGCTGCAGAAAACAATATGAAGTTCAACGATGAGAAATTTCAATTACTCAGATATGGTAAACATGAGGAAATTAAATCTTCATTAGAGTACAAAACAAATTCTGGCCACAAAATAGAGCGAAACACCAACGTCAAAGACCTGGCAGTGATCATGTCGGAGGATCTCACCTTCAAGGACCATAACATTGTATCAATCGCATCTGCTAGAAAAATGACAGGATGGATAATGAGAACCTTCAAAACTAGGGAGGCCAAGCCCATGATGACACTCTTCAGGTCACTTGTTCTATCTAGGCTGGAATATTGCTGCACACTAACAGCACCTTTCAAGGCAGGTGAAATTGCCGACCTAGAAAATGTACAGAGAACTTTCACAGCACGCATAACGGAGAAAAAACACCTCAATTACTGGGAGCGCTTGAGGTTCCTAAACCTGTTTTCCCTGGAACGCAGGAGGGAGAGATACATGATTATATACACCTGGAAAGTCCTAGAGGGACTAGTACCGAACTTGCACACGAAAATCACTCACTGCGAAAGCAAAAGACTTGGCAGACGATGCACCATCCCCCCAATGAAAAGCAGGGGTGTCGCTAGCACGTTAAGAGACCATACAATAAGTGTCAGGGGCCCGAGACTGTTCAACTGCCTCCCAGCACACATAAGAAGGATTACCAACAGACCCCTGGCAGTCTTCAAGCTGGCACTGGATAAGCACCTAAAGTCAGTTCCTGATCAGCCGGGCTGTGGCTCATACGTTGGTTTGTGTGCAGCCAGCAGCAACAGCGTGGTTGATCAGGCTCTGATCCACCAGGAGGCCTGGTCACAGACCGGGCCGTGGGGGCGTTAACCCCCAGAACTCTCTCCAGGTAAACTCCAGGTAAACAAGGGTTGAGGCTCGACCGTTCGTCATTGTAGGAGCTGCCAGAAATCACCGGCTCTTCAACACGCAAGTTATACTTTTGTATCAATCAAATCACATATTACTCGGGTAGATAATTTCAAGTAGATCCTTCATGTGTTAGCCCAAATCACCGACTAGTATGTTTTAAATAAGTGACCCACTGAACAGATCAGATTGACTGGTCCGAACCCCCGACTGGTCCGAACCCTTGACGGTCCGAACCCTTGACTGGTTTCAAACGGATTCGTTGGACAATAAAGCAGACTGTAAACGGATGGGGTTGTAGGCGCCCTTATCAAACACAAACAATAAATATAAATCAGGAAAGTACACGGTAAGCTGTCCAACATACAAGTACAGTTAGAAATAGAAATACAAATAGCTAGAGCTTCATTTAAGGAGGTTATTAATAGAGTATTCAAGAGGTTGCTAGTAGAATTACAGTAAATCAACTATTCAAATCATTATGAAGCTCTGTATAGTCTGCAGTCAATCAAACAAATGGGCTTCCACATGGATAAATTGTCATTTTTGTGGAAATTGGTGTCATGCCCCTTGTGCAGATATCCAAGAACTAGCTACAAGCAGTATTAAAACAGGGAAGTGTTTTTGGGTATGCCCAAATGAGGAAAATCTGTGGACTAAAATCACAAGGGTATTAAAAGAGGATAACATCAAAGCTGCTTTCATAGACAACCTGGAAGCTTTCTACAACAGATGGGAACATAAAAAGTCTGGGCTGAATGGTACTGCCCTTGATACTGGCCATGTAGTCAGAAACTGTAAGGCTGGAGGTGATGTCCTGATAATCAGTAAATGTGGGGCTAATAGTGCTGTCCTGGGAGATAGTAATGGTGAAGCTGGAGGTGCTGTCCTGGGAGACAGTAATGGTGAAGCTGGAGGTGCTGTCCTGGGAGACAGTAATGGTGAAGCTGGAGGTGCTGTCTTGGGAGACAGTAATGGTGAAGCTGGAGGTGCTGTCCTGGGAGACAGTAATGGTGAAGCTGGAGGTGCTGTCTTGGGAGACAGTAATGGTGAAGCTGGAGGTGCCGTCCTGGGAGACTAATGGTGAAGCTGGAGGTGCTGTCCTGGGAGACAGTAATGGTGAAGCTGGAGGTGCTGTCCTGGGAGACAGTAATGGTGAAGCTGGAGGTGCTGTCCTGGGAGACAGTAATGGTGATAAGCTGTACTGCTTTTTGTAAACTAAAATCATTTACAGAATGCGAAAACTGCCTCCTTTCTCTTTCCCTATCAAATTCTTCCCTTGCGAATGCTCTCTGTTCCCTAGTTTGCTCAAGATTGATTTTTGCCAGCTCAAGTGCCAACGACGCTGATTCACCTTGAGACAACCCAGCTGCACTATAATGACCATTTTGCTCCGTAGGTGTATCATCTTCCTTCTGCGAGAACATAGTTTTTGCCCTAGCTCCCGTAGAGGGAGGAGTCTGATGTGCCATCTCTTCTTCTATAAGTTTGTCAGCAATCAGTGAACGCAGTTGCGCAGCTGTGAGAGTGTGTTTGTATTTAATGCCAATGGAATGAGCAATTTGCCAACAATGCTGTAGGGACAATTTAGGTAGGTTATGCAAAGTATATGCCGACACCAGACGTCTGACTCGTCTAGGTGGCATAAGTTATTCGCTATGCACAGTACGATTGCAGAATACCCCAACGTAACACATTAATTTGCAGAACACGCTTAGCTATGCACAGTACGATTGCAGAATACGCATACCGGCAAAGCCGACTGCAAAATTTTCCACACTGAACAGGCTAGTAACAACTGACACGCAAAATTTGTAAAGCAATGCCAGACAGCTACACTGTTCTAGAAGATTGACCGTAGCGAAGCGAGCACACCGAACAAGCTAGTAGCGAGCTGTTGAAGGATCACACAATAGCAAGGCTGACCATAAAGCAACTGACATGCAAAATTTGTAAAGCGTAGGCAAAGCTAATGCAATGCCAGACAGCAAGCTGCACAATGTTCCTGCTACGAGCTTCACCCTAAGCTCAACCGTTTCTCTAAGTCCAGCTCCAGCTCTCGGACAGGCTACCCATATTACAACCCAGGATTCCAAATGGCCTGTTATCCCGGGTGTAATGGGAGCAAAATAAACACAGCAGAAAAAGTTTAGACTTATATTATCCTTCACCAATTTAGAACAGCAATATGTACACTATGTACAGTGATAAGTATAGTGCACTCCACGGTAAGCAAGGCAGAAATAGAAGCCACAAGATAGCAGACCGTGCTTCAACCAGCTCTAGAATGGGAATGACAAGGGCAGACAGGAGAGTGGTACCCACATAACCTCTGCAATTGCCAAAACCATCTTCTTATTGGCTGGAACCTGGTCACTAGTTGAACGATGGGGCCCCATCATCAACTCTTAGCAACCTGGTTCGCTGGTTTGGGAAGATAGCCTGTAAATGAGGGTGTGTACATGCGCCGAATAAAGGTTACGTACTCTTTGCATGCCACAAGGTGTGAACACCCCCCCCATCACATGATAACTCCGTGGACAGAAGCTGACCAGCAACGCTGAGAAGCCAGCAGGGAAACGAGCAAAGAGAGATAATTACAGTAGTTAGACAATCAAGACTTGAACTATGAGCACATAATATATGTGTTACATCCTACCTAACAAAAGTAACTAAGACAAATAATAATATAAAGCAATATATTCACGATTTAGCTATTATCGCAAATATAACCAGTATAAAATTACATGAAAAGGTAATATACATTATATACATAATAATATACATCATATACATTGTAACCCATTCAGGGATTGCAACACCCCCCAACACGACAAACGTCACACAAGGAGTTGCGTTAATGTCTTTCACATTATTACTGATTACTCATGTCACTTTAATAACAACACAAAAAAAAAAAATAAGAGTCAATCTTGTGCCAAGCATTTCTATAATTTTACAGTGTCTATATCACTAAGTTATGCCCCTAGTAATAGGGCAGTACACAGTATTGTATCTCTGCATACTCGTGGTTATGTACATCAGTGTAGAGACAGGATAGCATAGACAAGCATGACACGTTGAGGCTCAATCATAGTAGTGGAGACTGCATATGAACAATAGTTTTGTGCGATAGACAGGAGGCAGCATTCCACTCTTAAGTAGTGGTTGTGGAATGCTATGCAGTATAGACATCTGAGCATGAAACAGCTTAAGGTGTGTAGTGAGGATGGGGGTCTGCGGCAGGACAGTGTTCTGCCACGCAGTAACATCGCCCACACAACACTACCCACTCAACACTCAGCTTCTGTCTCCAACTGTTTCCTCACATATCATCACTATTGTGAATATATAAATAACATAATTAGACATGACATGAGTATATATAATTAACATGGGCTGGAGAGATTACGTTACTTTACTGAATTTGACATAGCAAGTAACAAAAGGTATTTGGGCATAAAATTACATTAATTTAATGTAACTGACAATTATTAAGGACGTGACAGAGCATCAGCAATTACATTACAATGACCACTTATGTGTTTTATACTAATAGAATAAGGATGGGTTCTGAGAGCCCACCTCATGATCCTAGCATTTTTACTCTTCATAGTGTTTATGTAGGTGAGAGGTTTGTGGTCTGAAAAAGCGTTAATTTTAAATGGGGAAGTGCCCAAATACACGTCAAAATGTTCCAAGGACAAAACAAGAGCTAGAGCCTCTTTCTCAATAGTGGCATACTTTTTCTGGTGTCGTTTAAGCTTAGATGAATAGTAACATATAGGATGGAGAATGTCAGTGGATGTTGACTGTTGGAGCAGCACAGCGCCCACTGCATAACCACTCGCATCTATATGTAAAAAGAAGGGAAGATTGAAATTAGGACTCTTCAACAAAGGAGCAGAGGAAAGCAAGCACTTCAACCTTTTGAACGAGTCTGAACAATCTCTAGTCCAGATGAACTGAACTTTGCTACTAGTAAGCTCAGTAAGAGGAGCTGCAATCTGAGAAAAGTTTAGACAGAACCTGCGATAATATCCTGCCATACCCAGGAATCTCTGTACTCCCTTCCTATCCTGTGGCACTGGAAATTCAGAAATTGCACGAACCTTAGCCTCAATAGGAGCAACCTCACCTTTGCCGATACAAAAACCTAGATAGGTAATCTTGGTTTGACCAAAACTACATTTAGCTAAGTTAACAGTGAAGTTGTAGTGCACCAGTCTTTCAAACAATGCTCTGAGATGCATCAAGTGCTGTTCCCACTCATCACTGTACACCACTAAGTCATCAAGGTAGGCTTCTACTCCCTCTAAGTTGTGGGTCAACTCGTTCATTATACGTTGGAATGAAGAAGCTGCATTACATAGGCCGAAGGGGGGTGACGAGGTAGTTTAACAGTCCATCTTGAACAGTAAAAGCAGATATTTCTTGAGCACGTTCAGTAAGCGGGACTTGATAATAGCCTCGTAAGAGATCTAAACGGATGACAATTATTATTATTATAATCAAGGGGGAAGCGCTAAACCCGTAGGATTATACAGCAACAGATGACAAACTGGGCTCCTGACACACGGTCAATAAGGTCATCAATGTGAGGTAGAGGATAACCATCAGGCAAGGTGACAGAGTTCACTTTTCTAACAGCCCCTCCATAGGATTCTAACAATACATCTATCTTGCAATAGGTATCATCAGTTATGGGCAGTGCATCTTCTCTTAATAATGTGAGATAACTGCCAGTGTCTCTGAAAGTAATTATCTCAGTCAGATGTGATTCACCAAATCCTACTTTACCTCTCAAAAAGTAAGGACTCATCGCTGAACGAATCTTTTCGTCAGATACACTTTCTGACGGTAGCCATCTGTTCTGAGTAATATTATCTAAAACAGTAGGATTAGAGGTATTACTAGGATTTTGGTGCCTTTGTTGCTCGGAAGAGGATACGACTTGAGTGAGGGCACCAGCCGCATGACTGCTTCTCGTATCTCTAACTTATAGCAATACTCTCTAGCATGTCCTTTTCTGTTACAATAGGTACATTTAACTTTCTTCTTCTCGATATCAGATTTCTGTCTAGCCACAGAGACAGATTAAGAATTGTGAGTTTTCCTGGTAAAGGTACAAGAAGTTACAGTAGCAGATACATCAGGCTGGCACTGAGAAGCTGATTTAGGTTGCCAACTTCTAGGACAATTTTTAGTTACCTTGTTTCTTTGTGTTTTAGTACATACAAGTTTGTGAGAAATCTCATAATTGTCTGCTAATGCTGAAGTTTCCAGAATATCCAAGGTAGTATGATCGATCAGATATTCTTGTATGTCAGCAGACATACAGTTGTTAAACTCTTTGTGTAGTAACAACTGAACAAGGCTGTCATAGTTGTTACACTTGGCAGACCTACACCATCTCTCAAATGCAACTTTTTTCTCATGAGCAAACTCTACACAAGTTTGATCTTGTCGTCTAACGTACGAAATGCGCGTTGATAACTAACAGGTAACAAGTTATATGCCTCTATAATAGTTTGTTTGACAGCATCATAACTAATGTACTTGGCAAATGGTAAAGCAGCAGTACAAGTTTGAGCTCTTCCTGTCAAAGCTGTGTGCAACAAGGTAGCCCAGTGCTTACGTGGCCAGTTCATAGCACGTGCCTGGTTCTCAAACACATCAAAATAGGTGTCTAAGTCACTCTCAAAAAACTTAGGAACCATGGATGCAGCTTTCTGCACATTAAATGTGTCCTGTGATCTATCAGTCTGTTGTCTTCCCAGAGGAACATTTTCTCTCTGGAAATCTTTGTTCAATTTCCTCTGTGCCTCTATTTGTGCAGTCTGCAACATAATGAGGTGCTCAAACCTCTCAAACTGTTCCTGAGAGATAGGACCAGTGGGTAAGATAAGATAAGATAAGATAAGATAAGATAAGATTTCGTTCGGATTTTTAACCCCGGAGGGTTAGCCACCCAGGATAACCCAAGAAAGTCAGTGCGTCATCGAGGACTGTCTAACTTATTTCCATTGTGGTCCTTAATCTTGTCCCCCAGGATGCGACCCACACCAGTCGACTGACACCCAGGTACCTATTTGCTGCTAGGTGAACAGGACAACAGGTGTAAGGAAACGTGTCGAAATGTTTCCACCCGCCGGGAATCGAACCCGGGCCCTCCGTGTGTGAAGCGGAAGCTTTAGCCACGTGGTCTGGATGATCGTTAGGTCGGACACCTCGTCTAGCCGTCCCTATAGAGTCTAGATCTGGTCTAGGATAAGTAGATACAGGTGTAGTATACACGGTATTAGTATGAGGCTGAGTCATACTACCAGTTAGGAGGGAAGGCATGAGCGAGAACTGATTATTATTATTATTATTATTATAATCAAGGGGGAAGCGCTAAACCCGGAGGATTATACAGCGCCTGGGGGGGGGATGTGGAAGGCATTCAGGCTTAATTCGGGGAACTGGAGCACAGATCCAATTCCCTAAATCAAGAGCCCCTCACCAACATCAAGGAACCTTCCTTGAGGGGAGCGAGAACTGAGCTACACTAGGCTAACTTCTGCCTTAGATGCTCTTTCTTCTACATCATCAAATAGAGTTATACTTTCTAATTGTGACACTAGACTTTCTGAATCTGAATCATAATCAGACATCTCTGTATGAGCAGGAAACAATATATCTTTTATCAACGCTCTGACAGTTTCTGCAGTGTAATTCCTGTTATACGTCACACCGAGATATTTGGCTACTCGCCAACATGTCTGAAGTTTTAATGTACTTAACTCAGACAAAGTCAGAGTATCAAATTGTTTCACTTTGGCATACATCACGAAAACAAGTGTACTACGAGAGTGATTATGGGAAACTATAATCCAAATAGGAATTTTAGTGTTGGTTGTCTTAGAGCTAGAGCTCATAAACAGTATTTCCATCTCCTTGGATCAAGAGACTCAGTCAGGTACATACATCCACCTGGAATGTTGTACAAGACAAAACAACTCAAAGTCTTCAGATTAGGAAAGTACTCAAAGTGTTTGTCCATAGAATTACTAGTATGTCAAACTGGACAATTTCTCCAACACCTTGGATCAAGAACATCCCAGACAGGCCCCCATTTGTTACAAAATATGCGATTCTAAAAAACTTAGAGATCTCCAGTGAATACTAGAAAGGACTGCCCTTCTAGCATTCAGCCTGTTACTGGATTTTCGTAACAATTAGTCAGTATCCTTGTCCAATTATCCATTAGAATACAATAAGAATTAATAGTGCTTCAGGATTACAACTGGTAGGCTACTAACTAGAGAAATTAAAATTTAATAAATTTATTAAGTTGTCTAGGCGTATATCAAATTAAATTAAATTAAATTAATCACAGTAATCAAAATAATATTAATCACTTCTCTCGTGTACAGTATTATTGTGCTGAAAGCACATATCACATATTTATGTCTTAAGTACCATCTGGTACATTAACATTTAATAATACAATATACAAATAAGTTTGTGTGTATGTGTGTAAGTACTCTAAGCAGTTTGCTATGTCTCACGACTCGACTAGACTTAAACAAGTGACTGACAAAGTCCTCAAATAAACTAACTTCTTGACCAACTGGCAAACAGAACAGTCTGCTTGAACAATAAAAAGAATGCTAAGCCCAATAGCAATATAACAAGCAACCTGGAGTTTACCTGGAGAGAGTTCCGGGGGTCAACGCCCCCGCGGCCCAGTCTGTGACCAGGCCTCCTGCGACACAATCAGGATCAAGGAGATAATATAACGACACTAAGTAGGGACCATCAGCAGATCCTCCACAAAAGTCACAAAATTCCCATACTACTGAATCTAAGTTCAGCATAAGAAAATCCCCGACTGTGACAATACACAGATACCAGTACAAATTAGGTCAGAAGCTTCAGCTCAGGACCTGAGTTGCTTAGTGTGTCTATGCTACACACAACCTCAGTACAACGTCGAAAATCACTAAGTCTATACAATGTTCTGTGAACAGAGTCTCCAGTACTAACAACAATAATAAGAAAGAGACGATCTTCCAACAATGGGCTAATGTGGGAGATTTAGGCTGGAGACCTGGGGTTTACCTGGAGAGAGTTCCAGGGGTCAACGCCCCCGGCCTGCGTTCCAGAGAATACATGTTCAGGAACCTCAAGCACTCCCAGTAATTGAGGAGTTTTATCTCCGTTATGCATGCCGAGAAGGTTCTCTGTACATTTTCTAGGTCAGCAATTTCACCTGCCTTGAAAGGTGCTGTTAGTGTGCAGCAATATTCCAGCCTAGATAGAACAAGTGACCTGAAGAGTGTCATCATGGGCTTGGCATCCCTAGTTTTGAAGGTTCTCATTATCTATCCTGTCATTTTTCTAGCAGATGCGATTAATACAATGTTATGGTGCTTGAAGGTGAGATCCTCCGACATAATCACTCCCAGGTCTTTGACGTTGGTGTTTCGCTCTATTTTGTGGCCAGAATTTGTTTTGTACTCTGATGACGATTTAATTTCCTCGTGTTTGCCATATCTGAGTAATTGAAATTTCTCATCTTTAAACTTCATATTGTTTTCTGCAGCCCACTGAAAGATTTGGTTGATATCCACCTGGAGCCTTGCAGTGTCTGCAATGGAAGACACTGTCATGCAGATTCGGGTGTCATCTGCAAAGGAAGACACAGTGCTGTGGCTGACATCCTTGTCTATGTCAGATATGAGGATGAGGAATAAGATGGGAGCAAGTACTGTGCCTTGTGGAACAGAGCTTTTCACCGTAGCTGCCTCGGACTTTACTCTGTTGACTACTACTCTCTGTGTTCTGTTAGTGAGGAAATTAAAGATCCATTGACCGACTTTTCCTGTTATTCCTTTAGCACGCATTTTGTGCGCTATTACGCCATGGTCACACTTGTCGAAGGCTTCTGCAAAGTCTGTATATATTACATCTGCATTCTTTTTGTCTTCTAGTGCATCTAGGACCTTGTCGTAGTGATCCAATAGTTGAGGCTCGTCTTGTCTAGAATACGTCCAACCACCAAGCGAGTCTAGACCAGACTGAACACTTCAGGCGAGGCATGAACACCCCCCCCCCCCTCTATCACATGATAGCTCCGTGGACAGAAGCTGAGCAGCAATGCTGAGAAGCCGGCAGGGAAACGAGCAAAGAGCGATAATTAAAGTAGTTAGACAATCAAGACTTGAACTATGAGCACATAATATATGTGTTACATCCTACCTAACAAAAGTAACTAAGACAAATAATAATATAAAACAATAAATTCACGATTTAGCTATTATCGCAAATATAAGAAATATAAAATTCATAAAAAAGGAAAATTATCCCATTATTTCCCTTAATAATATATTTTCCAATACTTGTAACCCATTCAGGGGTTCCCAACACGAAAAAGAAAAAAGGGGTGGGGAGGGGCACAAAATAACAGGGGGCTTCCCTTTGGGGGAAAACCCGCACTCACAGAACCCAAAACTAAACGGGGAAATGATAAAAAAATTTGGGGTTTTTCCCAAAACCAGATATAAAAATCCTGAGGAAAGATATGGGGAACAGGGGGGAAGGAGTTAAAAATTACTAAAACAAAAACCTTTGGAGCTTTGTTGATTTGGGAAGGCGTGGGAAAAGAAGCAAAAGCTGGGGATACACAGTAGGAACCTTCAGAGTGGGGTTCCCAATGGGTGATTTGGGGGTGATGTGCAAATCAACACAGAATAACAAGAGGAAAAAGAAAAGATTTGGGGGATGAGGAAAAGGGAGGGGGTTTGAACACAAAAGAGGGGGGCCGGGAGGGGCCCCCCAGGGGAAAAAATGGAAAAAGGGGGTTTTTAAAGGGGGGGGGGTTTTTTCCCAAAAAAAAGGGGGTTTTTTTTGGGGGGAAAAAACCCTAGGGGAACCAAAAATTTTGGGGGGGGGAACCCAAAAAAAATTTTTAAAAAGGGGCTTTTAGGGAAAATTGGGGGGGGGTTTGGGCCCTGGAAAAAATTTTTTTTTTGGCCATGAATATCCCCAAAAGGGAACCCTACCAAAAGGAAGAAAAAGGAATACAAAAAAAGGTGGGGGGGGGAACCCCCCAAAAAACACCCCCCCCTTTAAACCCCTATGGGGCCCAAATACCCCAAAATTTTTAAAAATTGCCCCCCCAAAAAATTTTTTTGGGGAAAAACCCTCGGGGGCCCCCCAAGGGGGACTAAAATTCATTTATAAAAACAAAAAAACATACTAAAACCCCTGCCAATTTTGCATTTAGGAAAAATAAAACCCAAAAAATGGATCCCGGGTTTTAAAACCCCTATACAGATTTTACAGAGGAACGGGGCCAAAGGGGGGGGGGTTGGTTTGTACATTGCTGAGTCACTTGTTTGCACAGAATGCCCTTTTTAAAGCCTCAAATGATGTAGTGGAAGTTTTAGCAAAAAAAGGCCCAGAACCAAAAAATAGTCATTGGGTAGTTTTACAAAAACCTCCCGGGTGCAACACCCACAATTCCAGGAACAGTTTTTTAAAAAATTTAACCCCTGTTGGAAAAAACTTCCAGCTCCCGCACCCAAAATTTTTGCTCCCCGGGGGGGTTTTTAAATTAAGGCATCTAAAATGGGGGAATATAGCAATTAAAAAATTGTTTTTTGTAAAAAACACCCGGGGGCAGCTCGATGAAAACTCCCCACTCCCTAGCTTTTTTTAAATCTCTGCACAAAAATTTAAATTTTTAAAACCCGCAAATAATAGAGCCTACTAAACTGGAAATACACTAGACCTCATCTTCACTAACAATGATGATCTGATAAGAAATGTCACCATATACAAAAACAATATACTCAGATCACAACATAATTGAGGTTCAGACATGTATGCGTGGAGCCCCAGACCGACATAATGAGACTAGTCATGAGGGAGCATTCACCAAATTCAACTTCAATAACAAAAACATAAAGTGGGACCAAGTAAACCAAGTCCTAACCGATATAAGCTGGGAAGATATACTAAGCAACACAGACCCCAACTTATGCCTAGAACAGATTAACTTGATGGCACTCGATGTATGCACAAGGCTTATTCCTCTAAGAAAAAGGAGGAGTAACATGTAAATAGAAAGAGACAGGTGCTCCCTTTACAGGCGACAGAAAAGAATAACAGAGTGGCTAAAAGAGGTCAATATATCTGAAATGCGTAGGGAGACACTGGTCAGAGAAATAGCAAGCATCGAACTTAAGCTAAAAGAATCCTTTAGGAGTCAGGAATCGTGGGAAGAACTAAAAGCCATAAATGAAATCGAAAGAAACCCAAAGTATTTCTTCTCCTATGCCAAATCAAAATCGAGAACAACGTCCAGTATTGGGCCCCTACTTAAACAGGAGGGTCCTACACAGATGACAGCAAGGAAATGAGTGAGCTACTCAAGTCCCAATATGACTCAGTTTTTAGCAAGCCGCTAACCAGACTGAGAGTCGAAGATCAAATGAATTTTTTATGAGAGAGCCACAAAATTTGATTAACACAAGCCTATCCGATGTTATCCTGACGCCAAATGACTTCGAACAGGCGATAAATGACATGCCCATGCACTCTGCCCAGGGCCAGACTCATGGAACTCTGTGTTCATCAAGAACTGCAAGAAGCCCCTATCACGAGCCTTTTCCATCCTATGGAGAGGGAGCATGGACACGGGGGTCATCCCACAGTTACTAAAAACAACAGACATAGCCCCACTCCACAAAGGGGGCAGTAAAGCAACAGCAAAGAACTACAGACCGATATCACTAACATCCCATATCATAAAAATCTTTGAAAGGGTCCTAAGAAGCAAGATCACCACCCATCTAGAAACCCATCAGTTACACAACCCAGGGCAACATGGGTTTAGAACAGGTCGCTCCTGTCTGTCTCAACTATTGGATCACTACGACAAGGTCCGAAATGCACTAGAAGACAAAAAGAATGCAGATGTAATATATACAGACTTTGCAAAAGCCTTCGACAAGTGTGACCATGGCGTAATAGCGCACAAAATGCGTGCTAAAGGAATAACAGGAAAAGTCGGTCGATGGATCTATAATTTCCTCACTAACAGAACACGGAGAGTAGTCGTCAACAAAGTCCGAGGCAGCTACGGTGAAAAGCTCTGTTCCACAAGGCACAGTACTCGCTCCCATCTTCTTCCTCATCCTCATATCCGACATAGACAAGGATGTCAGCCACAGCACCGTGTCTTCCTTTGCAGATGACACCCGAATCTGCATGACAGTGTCTTCCATTGCAGACACTGCAAGGCTCCAGGCGGACATCAACCAAATCTTTCAGTGGGCTGCAGAAAACAATATGAAGTTCAACGATGAGAAATTTCAATTACTCAGATATGGTAAACATGAGGAAATTAAATCTTCATCAGAGTACAAAACAAATTCTGGCCACAAAATAGAGCGAAACACCAACGTCAAAGACCTGGGAGTGATTATGTCGGAGGATCTCACCTTCAAGGACCATAACATTGTATCAATCGCATCTGCTAGAAAAATGACAGGATGGATAATGAGAACCTTCAAAACTAGGGAGGCCAAGCCCATGATGACACTCTTCAGGTCACTTGTTCTATCTAGGCTGGAATATTGCTGCACACTAACAGCACCTTTCAAGGCAGGTGAAATTGCCGACCTAAAAAATGTACAGAAAACTTTCACAGCGCGCATAACGGAGATAAAAAACCTCAATTATTGGGAGCGCTTGAGGTTCCTAAACCTGTATTCCCTGGAACGCAGGAGGGAGAGATACATGATTATATACACCTGGAAAATCCTAGAGGGACTAGTACCGAACTTGCACACGAAAATCACTCACTACGAAAGCAAAAGACTTGGCAGACAATGCACCATCCCCCCAATGAAAAGCAGGGGTGTCACTAGCACGTTAAGAGACCATACAATAAGTGTCAGGGGCCCGAGACTGTTCAACTGCCTCCCAGCACACATAAGGGGGATTACCAACAGACCCCTGGCAGTCTTCAAGCTGGCACTGGACAAGCACCTAAAGTCAGTTCCTGATCAGCCGGGCTGTGGCTCGTACGTTGGTTTGCGTGCAGCCAGCAGCAACAGCCTGGTTGATCAGGCTTTGATCCACCAGGAGGCCTGGTCACAGACCGGACCGTGGGGGCGTTGACCCCCGGAACTCTCTCCAGGTAAACTCCAGGTAATCATTAAAATGCTAGATCTGCTTTACACAGCATTGGAAAATAAGGAATATCCACTAGGAATTTTTATTGACCTAAGAAAAGCTTTTGACACAGTAGACCACGACATCCTACTCCACAAACTTGACAATTACGGTATAAGAGGCCATGCACTTGCTTATTTCAAATCTTACCTTACTAATAGGTATCAGTATGTTACCATTAAAGACAGCATCAACAACATGGCCACTTGATACTGGAGTTCTGCAGGGAAGTGTCCTTGGTCCCCTGCTCTTCCTCATATACATCAATGATCTTCCAAACATATCCCAACACCTGAAACCCATTCTCTTTGCTGACGACACGACTTATGTGATCTCTCACCCTAATCTTGCCACCCTCAACACCATTGTTAACGAGGAGCTGATCAAAATATCGACTTGGATGACAGCCAATAAACTTACGCTTAACACTGACAAAACCTACTACATTATGTTTGGTAGCAGAGCAGGAGATGCACAAATTAACATTAAGATCGACAACACTCTAATTACCTGACATAATGAGGGCAAATTCCTAGGCCTATACCTTGACAACAACCTGAATTTCAGCACCCATATCCAACACATAACCAAAAAAGTATCCAAAACAGTTGGGATCCTCTCCAAGATACGATACTACGTGCCGCAAAATGCCCTTCTCACACCATACCACTCACTTATTTATCCATACCTCACCTATGCTATTTGTGCTTGGGGATAAACTGCAGCAACACACCTAAAGCCAATAATAACCCAACAAAAAGCTGCAGTAAGAATAATCACTAAATCCCATCCCTGGCAACACACACCCCCACTTTTCATAGATCTAAACTTACTCCCTGTTCAGTACATCCACACTCACTACAGTGCAATCTACATCTACAGGACCTTAAACTCCAATATCAACCTTGACCTAAAACACTTTCTTGATAGTTGTGACAGAACCCATGGGCATAACACCAGACACAAACATCTCTACGACATTCCCCATGTCCGACTAAACCTATACAAAAATTCAATGTATGTCAAAGGCCCTAAAATCTGGAACACCCTACCTGAGAACTCTAGAACTGCAGACACATTCATCACCTTCAAAACTACCATTAGAAAACATCTTATCTCCCTGATAAACCCCATCAACTAACTACACGAATACCACCTGGTGGTTCACACTTACACTCACTCACCCATTTGACCATGAACAGAAATATTAATCTCAATCTT
This sequence comes from Cherax quadricarinatus, assembly GCF_026875155.1. NCBI lineage: Eukaryota > Metazoa > Arthropoda > Malacostraca > Decapoda > Parastacidae > Cherax > Cherax quadricarinatus. The sequence goes on along the minus strand of NC_069399.1, from coordinate 129,278,292 downwards.
AAAATAATGAATCCTATGATACTCCAATACTGAAACTATGTACTGTGCCAAAACAAAAGCATTCACATTGCTAAACTCACAAACTAGTATTTAGTCACTTAGCCATAATACCAACTTACCTCATAATTTGTAATATTTTAAAATAAAGAATTAAACTAAATCTGCCCAATATGCCTAGCCATGCTAGGTGCTCTAGTGGTACACTCTGTAATCATTATTTAACTACATGTAAACCACACAACAACCAAATTCTGTAAATTCAACATTGTAATCTTTATAGAGAATAAACTTGGAATTTGAATTTGAATTTGAATTGAACCAGCAAGGCTGGACCTCATATTCATCTTGAGTAGTTCAGACACTGAGGACATCACATATGAAAGATACCTCAGAGCTAGTGATCACATGGTCCTGATCTCTGAATACAATGTAGAGTTAAAAGTGAAGAGTGAAGCAGCACAAGTAGAACAGAAGAAGCCAAATTACAGAAGAGGAAACAGCACAGGTATGAGGAATTTCCTACATTAGGTTCAATAGGAAAGAGAATTGGTGGGAAAAACAGAAAATGAAATGGTGAAATATGTGACCACAAAATGCAAGGAGGCAGAGGAGAGGTCCATACTCAAGGGCAGCAGAAACAATGGGAAGACCAGAACGAGCCCTTGGTTCACCGGATGGGGTTGATGTTGTCCTTGAGGACAGTGCACCAAATGGAGATAGTGGCCCTGGTGATGAAATAGGTAAAGACAGTGTCACACAATTTCCAGAGATACAAAGTAGCAATACTGCTGGAGATGGAACAAAAGGGGATGATGCCTCAGGGAACAGTGTTTACACATTACCAGTAAAAACTGGTGGAAGCACTGATGCCCATACAAGGGCTGTAGGTAGTGGGGAAACAGAAAAAAAGTGCACAAGTAAGGAATGCAGCTACAAAAAAATCCTGGCAAACAAAAATCCAATCTATGCAAATTTTATGCCATGGGTATCTGCAGGCATGGTATATCTGGAAAAACAGGTGGGACATACACTTTTGACCATACTACTCCTCAAGGAAGGTTCCTTGACGTTGGTGAAGGGCTCTTGATCTAGAGAATTTGATCTGTGCTGGATCCAGTTCCCTGAATTAAGCCTGAGTACTTTGCACATCTCCCCCACCGGCGCTGCATAATCCTACGGGTTTTGCGCTCCCCCTTTATTATAATAATAATTGACCATACTAAAAAATGCCGCACCCACATGACAACAGGGGGGTGCAACTCTTCTTGTAACTTATTTCACCCTGAAATGTGTCACTTGTCAGTCCATGAAAGAAAATACTACAATATATACTGTCAGGCATATCATTTAAAGGGGATAAGAAGATACAGATCACCCAGACCGTGGGAAACAAAAGGGAGAGCCAAAATCACTGCAGAGGAGGTCTTTAAGTGCCAAAAGAAAAAAAGACTGTCAAGAAATGACAGAAATCTTACACCAACTGAAAACACTTCTGGAGCATAGGAACAGTCATTGGCCTCCACTCCAGAACAACAGATACAGAAATCAGAATTCAAATACAGTGGAACCTCGGCTTAGGAGTTTAATCCGCTCCGTGACCTTGCTCATATCCCGATATGCTCATATGCTGAGTCAGTTTTCCTCATTTAAATTAAGTGAAATGCCATTAATCTGTTCCAGCAGAATTGCTGCTTGCAGCAGGCAGGACAAAATACTTGACTGTGATGCTAATATCAACTCTACAGCTTATCTATATAAATTCATTTAATGACATAATAAACAATATAAATGACAGAAGCCTGATATATAGACAAAGAAAAGGAATAAAATATGTCATTATGTGACAAGTGGTGACAGCCATTCCCACACACCTGCTTGTGTTTATCTATGATTTCATGCTTCGCATCCATGGGCGTCAGCACTGTCCTTTGCACTTACTTCCTTAGGACCCATGGTTAGAAAAAAGAAATTTGGCAAAATAACTGCACAAAACATAAGCAAAACATGAGAAAATCCTACCGCGAGGTGCACTGCCGTCCCCCGACACGACACCATCATCCCAGCTTTCGTGAATGTGTTCAGTTTCACTTCTCTCCTACAAGCTAACTGTGTTTGTGAATTGTGTTTTGACTTACTGACTTGATTGACTGACTTACTGAATATTATAATGGAGCTGTATAATCCTGTAGGATTATACAGCTCCTGTGGGGGGAGGGGATGGAAGGTATTCAAGCTTAATTTAGGGAACTGGAGCACAGATACAATTCCCTAGATCAAGAGCCCCTCACCAGTGTCAAGGAACCTCCCTTGAGAGGGAAGCTCACATCCTGAATTTTTGCTCGTATCCCGAAACAAAAAATCGACCAAGTGACTGCTCGTATCCTGAAAAACTTGTATGGTGCGGCACTCATAAGCCGAGGTTCCACTGTATAACATAAAAAAGTACTTACATCAGACCTGGTGAACAGAAAACATCAGATGAAATGAGAATTTAGTTATTCTTATGGAGAGAAATTTTGGTAGTGAAGAATATAACTTCACATAGAGTTTAGATAATATTTTCTGAGTTACAGTTTGAATTTATTTAACGTTACATAGATGTTTCATTTTTTTCTGGAACAACATTCCAGATTTTATGCCTTCTTATTCACATAACATTTTTACGTAGATTCAGATGTACACGTGGCATATCAAATATGAAGTTAATTCTCTGGGGATCAACTGCAGCAACACACCTAAAGCCAATAATAACTCAACAAAAAGCCGAAGTAAGAATAATCTCAGTCTTAAAATAATGAATCCTGTGATACTCCAATACTGAAACTATGTACTGTGCCAAAACAAAAGCATTCACATTGCTAAACTCACAAACTAGTATTTAGTCACTTAGCCATAATACCAACTTACCTCATAATTTGTAATATTTTACAATTAAGAATAAAACTAAGTATGCCCGAAATGCCTAGCCATGCTAAGCGTTCTAGTGGTACACTCTGTAATCACAATTTTACTACATGTAAACCAAACAATAACCAAATTTCTGTAAACTCAGCATTGTAATCCTTATAGAGAATAAACTTTGAATTGAATTTGAATTGAATACTACTATGCAATCTACATCTACAGGACCTTAAATTCCAATATTAACCTTGACCTAAAATGCTTTCTTGATAGTTTTGACAGGACCCACAGGCATAACACCAGACAAACATCTCTATGACATTCCCGTGTCCGACTAAACCTTTACAAAAATTCAATGTATGTCAAAGGCCCTAAAATTTTGAACACAATACCTGAAAACTCTAGAACTGCAGACACATTCATCACCTTCAAAACTACCCCAAGAAAACATCTTATCTCCCTGATACACCCCGTCAACTAACTACATGAAAACCACCTGGTGGTTCACACTTACACTCACTCACTCACCCATTTGACTATAAAGACAGAAATATGAATCTTAATCTTAAAATAATGAATCCTAAGTAGTCATAAGTTTGCCTGCGATACTCCAATATAGAAACTATGTATTGTGCCAAAACAAAAGCATTCACATTGCTAAACTCACAAACTATAATTTAGTCACTTAGCCATAATACCAACTTACCCCATAATTTGTAATAATTTAGAGTTAAGAATTAATCTAAGCCTGCCCAAAATGCCTAGAAATGCTAGGTGTCCTAGTGGCCCCCTCTGTAATTAGTATTTTATAACATGTAAACCACACAATATCCAAAATCTGTAAACCCCGCATTGTAATCCTTATAGAGAATAAACTTGATTGATTGATTGAATGATGGGTTCTACTATGGTTTTGTTGGAAGTCTTAATTCCTAATTGGAATTAAGTGAAGAGTGTAGTGAAGAGTAAGCAGGGTGAGGTGCTCGTTGCTTGGTTGGTAGCGTCCTTAGTTCGTCCAGGGATCAATCTCTAGCATGGTGGAATGTTGGACATGTTTCCTTACACCTGCTGCCCCTGTTCACCTACCAGTAACTAGGTACCTGGGTGTTATTAGTTGACTGTTGGGGGACAAGATCAATCTTAGTTGTCAGAAATACTCTGAATAAGCAGCAACTTTCTGTATAGTCAGTGATGTCAGCTAGTCTGGAATAATTGTATCATGTGCTTGTAGAAAAAAAGATTCTTATTGTTAAAGTAAAAGTTATGAAAAAACAAACTTTTAAGAGTAAGCCCTAAGTTTTGGATGCTCTTGCTGTAATGTGCTGGATACATGGGCTGAATGTTAGTTAGTAGTCCAGTTTTTAAGCCTAGAACTTTGTCTTCTTATTTTTTAAATACCGTAATTCGAACAATACACAAATAACGCACATAGAAGAAAGAACTTATGACGATGTTTCAGTCCAACCAGGATCATTAACAAGTCACACACAGTCTTGTGTGTGACTTGTGAATGGCACAAATCAGACCAAAACATTGTTATAAGTTTCTCTCTCCTATGTGTGGGTTATTTGTGTACTTTTTTGTTTTTGAGCAATTTTATTATGGAGTCTACCTCTGAGGTAGAGACTGGTGATAAGTACAGTGGTCCCTCGATAATCGTCGGGCTCAATAGTCGTCCTTTACAGAAATCGTCGCGTTTTCGTCCAAACATTGGCTCGCAAATGGTCGGTTGACTTGCTAATTGTCGTTCGTCCTGGACGCGTACTCACAGCTCTGAGCCGCCTCGGCCTCCCTTCCCAGCCAGTGTGCCATTGTTTACTAGTGAGCGACAGTCCCTTCACTTGTTGATATGAAATATTTCATAATATTCCATTCATTTTAGTGCTTGCAAGTGCTAAATAAGCTACCATGGCTCCAAAAAAAGCTCCTAGTGCCAAGCCTTTGGTAAAGGTGAGAAATACGATTGAATTTAAGAAAAACATCATTGAACAATATGAAAGTGGCATATGTGTGGCTGAACTGGCCAGGATGTATAACAAACCCCATACAACCATATCTTCCATCTTGGCAAAGAAAAAGGAAATCAAGGAATCTGTTGTTACTTGGAGAAAATTGTGGCCAGATTGTGTCCACAAGAGGGATTTTGAAGGGTTTGTGGCTGACCCTGATGAGCCTATGTCAGTTGTGAAATCTATTGTGGCATTGGGGAGTTCCATGGGTTGGATGTGAGTTTGGAGGATGTGGAAGAGTTGGTGGAGGACCACAATGAAGAGCTAACCACTGAGGAGCTGCAAGAGCTTCAGCAGGAACAGCAAGAGATTGCAGCTCAGAATCTTGCTGCAGAGAGGAGGAAAGAGAGATGGAGGAAGGTGCCTTCTTCAGAAATTAAGATTTTTGAAATGTGGGGTAGGATGGAAAGATTTATGGAGGAACATCACCCTGAGAAGGATGTTGCAAGCCATATCGACAACTTGTACAGTGACAGAGTCTTGGCCCATTTTAGGGAAGTTTTAAAGAGATGCCAGAAACAGAGCTCTCTGGGCACTTTTTTTTGCGAGACAGAACTCCAGTGACTCTCAGGCTGGTCTTAGTGGCATTAAGAAACAGAAGAGAAGTATGTAACCCCAGAAAAGGACCTGATACCTGAGGTGTTGATGGAAGGGGATTCCCCTTCCAAACAGTAACTAATCCAATCTCTCTCCTCCTCCAGTCTTCCATACACTAAGAAGAATCGCCAATAAAGGTAAGTGTTATGCTATTAATGTTTCATTCATCATGTCCCATTGTATTGTTTATGTACTACATCTATATTTCATGTAAAAAATTTTTTGGTTTAATACTTCTGGGTGTCAGGAACGGATTAATTGTATTTACATTATTTCTTATGGGGAAAATTGATTTGAAAATCTTCTATTTCGATAATCGCCGCACTTCCAGGAACGGATTAACGACGATAAACAAGGGACCACTGTACAAGGAATTCTTATTATTATTATTATTATAATAAAAAAAGAAGCGCTAAGCCACAAGGGCGAATTCTTATTAAGAAATTTATTAATATTGGTTTGGGACTTCAGAATGTTACTTGCTAGCTTGGTTCCTTTCTTCTTGTATATATAATTATACATAACTGCTTAAAAAGAAATCCTACTTAACTGAAGATCAGTGAATCAATCTGAAATAATAAGTCATACTCTTAAAAATTGTACCATTTGTTCATTAGGTACCTTCCTCATTGCACATGTAAGTATAGTTAACTGCAAAAAACCCTACTTAATAGCCTATATCTAACTCTTAAGTAGTCTTTAAGTATTTGGATTAGTCTGCCTGGAATACACTGCATATTAGCAACTTTTCTTTGTGCCTAACAATGTTTTATTACATGTAAACTACATTATTTTTGTACAGTATAAATAGAAATAAAAATTTTAATTTGAATTCATTAGCAATATCAGAGGCCAAGAGAGTATCTTAAAATAAATTTCTTATTGTGGGTTTTGTTTGTTATTAGAATTTAAGAAAACGTTTTCGAATTTTTTTTTTTATCTGGTCTTTTAGTTTCATTTAATTTGTGTAAATAGTATGTTTATATTTTCTAATAAAGGTATTAAGGGTTGCAGATTATCTTTTTGAAGTCTCTTTGGGAATGAGTCCAGGCCAATACTTTTTCGAGATCATGTTTTTTATCGAACAGATCTAAGAATGCCTATAGGAAGCTTTGGATTATTTAGCCTTTTTGTTGTTATTTGTTTAACAATTAGTGAATATTATAAAGATTTTGTTCCTTTGCAAGGAAGGCTTCTCCAGCTACACTGATTTTTTTTTTTATTTCAAGTAGCTTTTCTACCCAGTTTAGATTTAAAGTTGAGACTAACATTTTAATTGAAATACCATTGAAGAATCTATAGTCTAAACTTGATCTTACCAGGTTCTAATGGTACTCTGGTGGTATTGCAAAGAATAAAAATAGGGTAGCGATCCATGTATCACCCAATGTAAATAATTTGGGTGCCTTGCACTATGGACAACCAGGGAATGCCTCTGAAGATCACATCAGTCTCTATGTGCTTGAAGTTGTATTTGTGATTATGAAGAATGAGACACTTGTGAAACATTTGGGAATCTTTATTGTGGAAACATTTTGCCAGCCAGTGGTTTCATCAGTCCAATACAGAGAAGAATGGTGGAAGATGAGGAATTTGAGGCACTCAGTCCCTCAGCTTGGAGTCGATGTATCACTCATTCTTCAACCTGTTGGTTTTCTAAACCATTTACATCATATCTGTGATTACACTTGGAAAATCCTAGAGGGATTAGTACCAAACTTGCACACGAAAATCACTCCTATGAAAGCAAAAGACTCGGCAGGAGATGCTACATTCCCCCAATGAAAAGCAGGGGCGCCACAAGTACACTGAGAGACAACACGATAAGTGTCCGGGGCCCAAGACTGTTCGGCCCCCTCCCGGCATACATAAAGGGGATTACCAATAGACCCCTGGCAGTCTTCAAGAAGGCACTGGACAGGCACCTAAAGTCAGTACCTGACCAGCCAGGCTGTGGTTCGTATGTCAGTTTGTGTGTGGCCAGCAGTAACAGCCTGGTTGATCAGACCCTGATTCACCATGAGGCCTGGTCTCAGACCGAGCTGCGGGGGCATTGACCCCTGAAACCCTCTCCAGGTATACTCCTGGTATACACTAGTGAGCTTGTCTGGCCACTCTTGTCCTTCTCTCAGTGTGTGTTCAATTATCTATTTCTAATTGCCAATTTGTAGCTACTGGAAGAGAGCTTTGCTCATATGTGTGTATGTATGGATTTTTTTTTTAGCCTTGCAAGAAGCCTTTTGGCTTAATGCATTCCTGTGCCAACTCTGCAAAGGGCCGAACCTGGAAACCATCGTATGTGTTTCTAGCATCAAGTGCTGAGAATAAAACTGATGAACTTCCCAGTGAACGAAATGTGTGTATTGAGCGAAAATTGCATTTTCTATAGAAAAACATTCATTATTTAAAATGAGACCAGTCTGATTAAGACTGGTTCGTTACCAAGATATTGTTGCAAACATGTTGCAAATGTTTGTAGATGACCCTATCTAAAGTAACATCTGGTGGTTTTCTCTACATTGCAAAGATTCTCAAAAAGTGACATTTGTACCTTCAGTGTTTTTTTTCTTCTCAGCACCTCATGTAATGAATATGATATGCAGAGTGAAATGTCCCCTTGTGTTTCTCATAACCCTATACTGTAATGGATTTATTCTTGCTTGGATTCAACATTCTTCAACAATTACCTTATTTTGTGTTGACAAAACCTTACTGTACATGGTTTTCAAGCAGAAATCTATTTTTTGAAGGATAAAAAAAAAGACACTTTTGTATCAGGAACTATGAGAAATCCTGGGTTTCAACCCTGTATTTCTCAACTTGTAAGACACGGCTTATAAGACTTGTTTTAGTTTCAATGGTTCACTATCGGATGTAACTGGGAGAACTACAGACCACCCCAGACCCCAAACTTATAGGTCCCATCACTGACCTTCAGTTTATAGGATGCAGGGTGGTTTTTGGAGACATTTTATGAAAAAACAAAAAAAATGCACCTAATAAGCCGCGAAATACGGTAACACCTATGCACCACTACAGCAGTTAGGTAACTAGCAGTACACACGTCAACCCAATGTTTCAGTCCAACTTGGATCATCTAGTTAATGGTCCGGGTCGGACCGAAACGACATCTTATGTTTCATTCTCCTATATGCAGGTTATTTGTGTATTGTTCCAGTCATGGTATTGTGACTTTTTATTGAAGTAACTAGCAGTATAAGCCAAAAGAAGGGCTTAGCTGAGTACCTTCATTAATTCTTTCAGGGTCCTGACCCCTGATCTGAAACTTGTCCACAGGGTCCAAGAATTAAAAAAAAAAGTTATTTTATCTCATGAAATGGCAGATATCCTTTTTCTGAAGATAATAAAACAAAAAGTAAGAAATCTGATGGAAAACTGACGAAATTATGCCATAGCGAATTTTGCCGTCAGCAATGTCTACACATCGGCGATTTTGCCCACTATGAGTCCTATTTTAGGCCAATTATATTGTTCCAGTTGACCAAATTCTTAGCTACTTCGCTGTATGTCTTCCATTTTATCAATTAAGCACAAGAAACTGCCCAATCAACTATTGCAATTACCCGATTCAGTGATCAGAAACTGATAATTTGGACCAATATCATGCAAATTTCAAAATATTTCAAATTCAAAACAGGGTCCAGAATAAACAATGCAGGCATTCCTGGGGCTAAAATAACATTTACTCTGTTCATTAGTTACGTTTCTAGGCTTTACAAATGAACTCCATTTTGATTTTTTTAAACAAAAAGAATTTTTATTCATGCCAGAAAATAGAAGATTTACTGTTATGCAATATTGTAATAATTGTATAAATATCAGTGCATTTGTGAACACATATTAAACTTACCAGTTGATGCGTATTGGAATCGTGATGAGATTTATTTACTCTTGAACATCGGCAAAAATCGAACATTTCTGCTATTTGAGCTCAATTTCAAGCTATTTTCAGTCCTAAAATCAATCAAAATCATCCCTGTTTCTGTAATATATTTTCATTCTATCAAATGAGACCAAGAAACCATGAATACAACCATAAAAACCACATGAAAATACACTGCAGTCATTGTTTTAAACCAAAAACATGGTTGCAGTTTTGAAGGATTTTTTTGCTGCAGGATTATTTTTATATTCAATTCAATTCAAGTTTATTCTCTATAAGTGCACACTTCCACACAGACCCATTCTCTCATATCTAGGTCCAAATTTACTGCTCATACCTTAACCAAGTTGAGCTTATGGCAGAGAACTACTGCACTGACACTGGCTTCAAAGCTGCAGAACTACGGTATTGACTCTAAAGAGGTTAATGCTGGGGATGAGATTGATAAGTATTTGCACAGGAATGACAATTTTTTTTTTTTCAGTTCCCATATGGTCCCTGATCTAACAAGGTTTCTTTAATCCTTCAAACTGCTGTTTTGCCATAAAATATTTCAGACCTCTAATATCATTTGTCACAGTGAAGTTTGTGTGTCTAAAGACTGCTTTAATTTCTGAAATATTTCAGACACTCTGAATTCTGATATGGTTTCTCTCCCCTATGAACTCTCATATGCGTTACAAAAGTGCTTCTGTACCTGAAATACTTCAGACACTCTGAACACTGGTATGACGTCTTTCTTGTGTGAACTTTCATGTGTCTTACAAGAGTGCTTCTGTATCTGAAGTATTTCAGACACTCTGAACACTGGTATGGCTTTGCTCCTGTATGGACTCTCATGTGTTTTAGGAGACTACTTCTGGTTGTAAAATATTTCTGACACTCTGAGCACTGAAATGATTTCTCCCCTGTATGAACTTTCATGTGTCTTACAAGATTGCACTTTGCTGCAAAATATTTCAGACACTCTGAACACTGGTATGGTGTTTTCCCTGTGTGAGCTCTCATGTGTGTTACGAGATCAACTAGTTGCATGAAACACTTTAAACATTCCACACACTGATATGGTTTCTCACCTGTATGATTTCTTGTATGTTTTACAAGATTGTGTTTTGTTGTGAAACATTTCTGGCACTCAGAACACTGGTATGGCTTTTCGATTATGTGAATTTTGTTTCCTGTATGAATTTTCATGTGTTGCACAACTGCACTTCTTTGTGTAAACTGTTTCAGACATTCTGAACATTTATATGGTTTTTCTCCTGTGTGAATTCTTTTATGGGTGGCAAAATTCGCTTTTTGTCGAAAACATTTCAGACATTCCGAACATTGAAATGGTTTCTCTCCGGTGTGAATTCTCATATGCTGTACAAGACAAAATTTAGCTCTGAAACATTTCTGACATTCTGAACACTTATGTGGTTTCTCCCCCGTGTGACCTCTCATATGTTCTACAAGTAGATATTTATATTTAAAACATTCTTACATTCTGAACACTGATATGTCCTCTTGTCTGCATGAGTTTTGAGAGAAAACTTTTCTTCTATGTCAGTGAGGACTACTCATTTTGTTTTAACATATACCACTATGCAACAAATATATAGAATAAGTCACAATAGAGGTAAAATGCTTACTTGATAATGGGTCTTTAGAGAATAAGTAATTAATATTTAATATTTTATAATATGTAAAACCACACATTGTAAGCTTTGCAAGGAAATAAACATTTTCATTTTCACTTCCAAGAACATCTGCTATCGTAAACACACATTCCCACGAATGCTTTGAAAAATAGCCGAAATCAAAAGCAGTGGGTAGCTACTAGTCGGGGGAGATACAGAGTAGTCACCAGGGAGGTTGCTGGCCAGAGTGGTGGCCTGTTTCTTAACAAACCTGTGGAATGGAAAAAGTAAATATTTTAATTTTGAATTTCAGTATTTACTTTCTTCATAGCTAATTGATATTCTACTACATGTACTACGGTAGTGCCCCCATATCCACAAGTGATGTTCCAAGATCTACCGTAGATGTTTGAAACAGCTGATAGTAGTGAACCCTATATATAAGTCATTTAACTGATAAATTACACACAGTAAGACATTACAATGCTGATGGTTGGGGACTGTCGATAGTTGTCAAGGTTTGCTTTCTTTCAACCTTTTGGAAATACATCATGATTGGAAATTGTTTCTTTCTTTCTTTTCAACTCGTCAGACATTTGCTGGAGAGGCTCTAATGCTTCGGTGATTGCATATTGTAGCCCATTGTAGCCCAGCTCAGGGAACAGGGTTAAATTACCTCAAATGAGATAAAAATGAAAATCTCGGGGGTAATGAAGACTCGATAAACACATTAAAACTGCACAAAAATTTATTATTTAATAAGCGAGGCAAATTATGAAATCATTTTTAGTTTCTTAATAAAATTAAAAATCTAATTCGATGGGACCATTTCTTAAGATGGGAATAATGTAAAACAAGTAAGGATTTGTTAAAGTCTAGTGGGTAATTTCGCTATACACAAATTTGTTTTGGGGTAATACCCAAAAAAAAGTCTGCCAACCTCTGCATTATAGGATCATAATCTATGATTTTTTCCATTAAAGTCTGTGAAATGAACAACACTTTGCCAAATTTTTCCAATGTCCATATTGCTGGTTCTGTTTCAGTTTCTTCTTTCTCATCATCCTCTTTCTCTGTCAATGACTTGACAAGTTCTTTTAATTCTTCATTAGTAAACACTTTTCAGTGTTCTTTGATATTTTCTTCCACTTCATCAGTCATATTAACGAATACCTCTCCACCAACTTGTCTTACTACATGAATGATTTTCTTCACCTCTCCATTGATAGCCTCTCCAGCGGCCCATGGTAAACCACACAGAACTGAAACCATGGAAACTGAATCTGCAGATAAGGGGGTTCAACTGTACACAAAATTTCTAAAGAATTTACTAAAGAGATTAATGTACAAAATATAAGTTTAGCTGTAATATACACCTACCATCCGAGTTACGACCTGCTCGACATACGACGACTCGACTTACAACCGTGTTTTTTATGCCAAATTTCTGGGAAATAAACAAGTGTTTGTATTGTACACAGTGTTTATCCTAAACCTTACAGTATAAAATACAGTACTAAGAGCATAAAAAGTAAAGTAAAACATGAAATACCAAAATAAAACAATAAAATAAAGTCATTACAAAAATGTTATGTTGATATTCAGTAGTAAAGTTCGACTTACGTCCATTTCAACTTACGACCGGTTTCTCGGAATTGAACTCGGTCATAAATTGGATGGTAGGTGCATTTTGCAGAAAAAATAGCAAACATAAATACAAACCTTTATTATGAACTTATACTGAAGAATTAACTACCTGCCTATACTTTATCCACCTCAGAAACTAACTAAACAATAAACTGCATGAAGCTGGGTAGCTGATAAAGTCTTGCAGACAGCCTAAATGGATTGTTACCAGAGGTGAGGTAAAAGACAATCATGCAGTTATACACAGAAACAAGAATAACAGGACCACAAAAGGATTAAACGTGATTTAAAATGTTAAGTGATTTAAAGTAATACACACACTGGCAGCTGAACAGTTGTTAACACCATCTACACATATATGGCTAGATCCAATATAAAAGAAATATTGGTATATCGAGTGATGCATAACAAGTGATGAACACTGGCGATCAAGTGTATCTACGAGTGCCTACCTGGAGTGTACCTGGAAAACATAGTTAAGAGGGGAAGCTTAACAGAGAACTTGAAAGTTGACCCCAGTGTTGTCCACCCGCCACTAAGGTTAATGTTAAGTAGTGCCACAGTTATTAATCTTTATTTGAAAAACTTTTGAAGGAAAAAATAATAGAGAATACCACATAATTACAAAAAGTAAAGAAACAGAAAATTTAGGGTAAAGAAAAGTGAAATTTGTTAGAAAGAATAATAATAATAATAATAATAATAATAATAATAATAATAATAATAATAATAATAATAATATTTACTACAAGTACATGTACAAGGTATACAGGCCTAACTGACATCAATGACATACTGTACTACTATATAGAAAGCCCCTTGTTATGCAGAGCATCTTGGGCAAATTAGGTCAGTTTCGTCTCAGGATGCGACCCACATCAGTCGACTAACACCCAGGTACTCATTTTACTGGAGTTTACCTGGAGTTTACCTGGAGAGAGTTCCAGGGGTCAACGCCCCCGCGGCCCGGTCTGAGACCAGGCCACTGATGGGTACTGATGGGTGAACATAGACAACCGGTGTAAGGAAACACGTCTGATGTTTACACCCCTTCGCCAGAAATCGAACCAGGACCCTCACCACATGAAGCAAGAGCATTTGTCACCAGACTACGGGGCACTGTGCCTTAGGAAAATGTCTTAAAATGCCTTAGGAAAATCTCCTATGGAGGTTCAAGGAATGCTTAGTGAGACAACAGTGAATTGCAAGCACCAGGACTTGATTTCATAAAAAAGTAACACCAGGAACAAATAACAGAAGTTGAAATGTCCAGCCATTTTTTTTGTGTGTTAGGCAGGTAGTGTAGCAAACAATCTGGCCCACCTACTTGGTCTAAGAAAGGTGTTCTGATGCCCCAAGTTATTGAGAATTAGACTCTGCTGTGAAGAATTCTCACATGAGGGGGGTAGGCAGTTCAACAGTAAAAGAAATAATCATCAGAAATACACAGAATTACATTACACTTGCTCATTATAAAAGGCTGTCTGAAAAGTTTAACGTATAATGGGAGACTGATAGGTTTAACGTGCAGTGGGAGACTGGTAGGTTTAACGTGCAGTGGGGGACTGGTAGGTTTAACATGCAGAGGGAGACTGGTAGGTTTAACCTGCAGTGGGAGACTGGTAGGTTTAATGTGCAGTGGGAGACTGGTAGGTTTAACGTGTAGTGGGAGACTGGTAGGTTTAACGTGCAGGGGGAGACTGGTAGGTTTAACATGGAGGGGGATTATATTATAATAAAAAAGAAGCGCTAAGCCACAAGGGCTATACAGCACATGCAGGGGGAGACTGAGAGGTTGAACTGACAGCTATGATTATTACCACAGCTCATGAAATTTACCAGTGACATTAATAAGCCTATCATTATCTCCCTGTTAATCACACGGGCAGTAAAACACTGCCGTAGGTTAGTGTAACACCTCCTGGAGAGTTAACACAGTGTGGCAGGTTAGTTAAAACCCCCAGGAGAGTTAACAACAGTGTAGCGGGTTTTAGTTTAACATCTCCAGGAAATTTTTCCCTAATGGAAATTTTTCTAAAAACCTGTCAGCGTGCCTCGTTGTGCTCCGGGTTTTCTCGTGTTTTCACGGTCGCTCTTACGTGCTAGAACTTTATTTTGTGCCATCAATTCTATATGATACATCCCTCTAGCGCCTGGAAACCAATCTTGGGGGGAAAAAACATTATATACTGAGTCAAAAAAGGGGGAATTAGTGTGCACTACCTAGCAGAGTTTACTGCCAGGGGGAACCCATAGGCTGTTTCCGTGTGAAAAATAATAATAATAATAGAACTTTTCTTTGTCGAGGAAAGAAAGCCCTCCCTGATAACATTGTGTATACATAGTGATAGTGTATACTACAGGGCTCCCTTATATAGATGATAAAGGCTAAAGTGTCATTTGAAAACAGGTGAATTTGTAAATGAAGTGATAACCCTATAGAGGCAGGTGCCAGAAGTCGCCAGAAATTTACCACAGGGTCAGCTGTTTTAATAATCTTCCTGGCCTGCTAGTGTACTGCATATAATCTAGTGATACCAGTAAATAGCAGAATACAGTGTTGTAGTAGCAACTAACCAGTATTATAATGGTACTTAGGGGGAGGGAGTGACTTTCATTAGTTTCTTTTTTTTTGAAATACCAGACGTATACTGTGAATTTCATAAACCTGTAGTTACCACGGTCGCAATATACACAACGAGAAGCAATTATTACTACAGAAAAAGCGCCCTTTCCCTTTCAAAATTTCCACCAGTCAACTTTGTGATTTTAAAAAAATAGGGGCATTTATTGTGGTGGAGACAAAAAAAAACCCTAGAAAAGCTAGATACAGCGATTGAAAAAACAAGGGTTGAGGCTCGACCGTTCGTCATTTTGTAGGAGCTCCCAGCAATCACCGGTTTCTTCAACACGCAAGTTTATACTTTTGTATCAATCAAATACATTTTACTCGGGTGATAATTTCAAGTAGATCCTTCATGTGTTAGCCCAAATCACCGACCAGTATGTTTTAAATAAGTGACCTACTGATCAGATCAGACTGGTCCGACCTCGACTGGTCCAACCCTTGACTGGTCCGAACCCTTGATGGTCCAAACCCTTGACTGGTTACAAACGGATTCTTGGACAATAAAGCAGACTGTAAACGGATGGGGTTGTAGGCGCCCTTATCAAACACAAACAATAAATATAAATCAGGAATGTATACGTAAGCTGTCCAATATAACAAGTACAGTTAAAATAGAAATACAAAGAGCCTAGAGCTTCATTTAAGGAGGTTATTAATAGAGTATTCAAGAGGTTGCTAGTAGAATTACATAAAATCAACCATTCAAATCCAATTATTAAGCTCTGTGTAGTCTGCATGTCAATCAATACAAATGGGCTTCCACATGGATAAATTGTCATTTAGTGGAAATTTGGGGTCACACCCCCCTTGTGCAGATATCCAAGAACTACTACAAGCAGTATTAAAATAGGGAAAGCGTTTCAGGTATGCCCAAATGAGATAAATCTGCGGACTAAAATCACAAGGGTATTAAAGAGATAACATCAAGCTGCTTTCATAGAAAACCTGGAGCTTTCTACAACAGATGGGAACATAAAAATTCTGGGCTGGATGGTACTGCCCCCTTGATACTGGCCATGGAGTAAGAAATTACTGTAATGTCTGGAGGTGATTCCTGGTAGTCAGTAAATATGGGGCGATAGTGCGTCCTGGAGACAGTAATGGTGAAGCTGGAGGTGCTGTCCTGGAGACAGTATTGGTGAAGCTGGAGGTGCTGTCCTGGGGAGACAGTAATGGTGAAGCTGAGTGCTGTCCCTGGGCGACAGTAAATGGTGAAGCTGGAGGTGCTGTCCTGGGAGAACAGTAATGGGTGAAGCTGGAGATTTTTTTGTCCAGGTGGTCGAGAATTTTACGCAGGAAAGAATCATATTAAATGACCTCATAGGGGAACAGAGCCGTAGTGGGAAACAAGTGTAGTCAAAGATAAGATAAAACCAATATTGCAAACCTAGAAAATACCACAGGAATAGCAAACACAGAGACTCCACTAGCAATAGTGAGATATTTACCAAAAAAAACTGGGTGGGAGCTCCCTTGTTGTGCTAGGGAGTAGAATAAGACAGGGAACATGCACCAACAGGAATACAGTCACAGAAACCCAAGGCAAATGAAACCAACCTGTGCACATACTATGCACTTGTAACTGCCGGCTGGGAAATCTGGAAAAAACAGACGGGAACGGGCAACTATGACCCACCCAGAAAAAGCGTGCCCATATAGAAATGTTACCTCTTCAGTAAACAGAAAGACCTGTGCTAAAACTTAAATTTGCCAGGCACAACCATCTAGAAGGGGACAAAGAAACAAAACATCCAGGCCATGGGAAACCTGGTACCAAAGCCACTCAGAGGAGAGGTTTATAGTGGCCAGGAAGGAAAAAAACTGGGCAAGGAATGGCAGAAAATCGAACACCAAATCCAGTCATTCCTGGAGTGGAACACAGTCGATGGCCTCCACCAAAACCAAAAGATAACAGATACTAATGCGGAAAAAAAATCCCTCCCCCTTCCCACCCCACCCCCCAGACCGCTGACCTACTACTTTTGCCCAACAAACATAGGGTCTACAGCCAGCCCCACACACCAACAAGCCCTATTTTCATCCGTTGACTGCTAGCAGATGCAAAGGCAATGTTCCGGGGGGGCTTTCACTGAGACCCACATAAAGGACATTGGACAACGAAAATGGACCCCAGGTTAAAACCATACAGATGTGACAGAGTGAACAGAAAAAGGGAAAAAGGGGGGAGGGGTTGGCCTGTACATTGCACAGTCACTTGTTTCACAGAACTGCTTTTGCCTCAATATGGGGGAAGTTTTAGCGTAAAGGCAAAAACCAAAACCTAGTCATTGTGGTAGTCTACAAGCCCCCGGATGCAAACCCCCAGCAATTCCGGGAACAGCTGTTAAAAAAATTTACCACTGTCTGAAATCTCCCAGCTCCTGCACCCAACATCTTGCTCCTGGGGGATTTTCAACTTAAGGCACCTAAAATGGAGGAATATAGCAAATAATATTGTTGCAGTAATAACACCAGGAGGCAGTTCTGATGAAAACTCACACTCACACGAGCTTTTAAATCTCTGCCACAAATTCAATTTAAACCAGCAAATAATAGAGCCTACTGGAACGGGAGAATACTCTAGACTTCATCTTCACTAACAATGATGATCTGATAAGAAATGTCACCATATCAAAAACAGTAACCCCAGATCACAACATAATTGAGGTTCAGACATGTATGCGTGGAGCCCCAGACCGACATATTGAGATTAGTCACAAGGAAGCAGTCACCAAATCACCTTAAATAAAAAAAACATAAAGTGGGACCAAGTAAACCAAGTCCTAACCGATATAAGCTGGGAAGATATACTAAGCAACACAGACCCCAACTTATGCCTAGAACAGATTAACTGGTGGCACTCGATGTATGCACAAAGGCTTATTCCTCTAAGAAAAAGGGAGGGAGTAGATGTAAAATAGAAAGAGACAGGCGGTCCCTTTACAGGCGACGGAAAAGAATAACAGAGGGGCTAAAAGAGGTCAATATATCTGAAATGCGTAGGGAGACACTGGTCAGAGAAATAGCAAGCATCGAACTTAAGCTAAAGGAATCTTATAGGAGTCAGAATCGCGGAAGAACTAAAAGCCATAAATGAAATCGAAAGAAACCCAAAGTATTTCTTCTCCTATGCCAAATCAAAGTCAAGAACAACGTCCAGTTTTGGGCCCCTACTTAAACAAGATGGGTCCTACACAATGCAGCAAGGAAATGAGTGAGCTACTCAAGTCCCAATAGACTCAGTTTTTAGCAAGCCGCTAACCAGACTGAGAGTCGAAGATCAAAATGAATTTTTTATGAGAGCCACAGAATTTGGTTAACACAAGCCTATCCGATGTTATCCTGACACCAAAAGACTTCGAACAGGCGATAAATGACATGCCCATGCACTCCTGCCCCAGGGCCCAGACTCATGAAACTTCCGTTTCATCAAAACTGCAAGAAGCCCCTCACGAGCCTTTTCCATCCTTGGAGAGGGAGCATGGACACGGGGGTCGTCCCACAGTTACTAAAAACAACAGACATAGCCCCACTCCACAAAGGGGGGAGTAAAGCAACAGCAAAGAACTACAAGACCGATAGCACTAACATCCCATATCATAAAAATCTTTGAAAGGGTCCTAAGAAGCAGATCACCACCCATCTAGAAACCCATCAGTTACACAAAACCCCGGGCAACATTGGGTTTAGAACAGGTCACTCCTGTCTGTCTCAACTATTGGATCACTGCGACAAGGTCCTAGATGCACTAGAAGACAAAAAGAATGCAGATGTAATATATACAAAACTTTGCAAAACCTTCGACAAGTGTGGACCATGGCGTAATAGCACACAAAATGCGTGCTAAAGGAATAACAGGAAAAGTCGGTCGATGGATCTATAATTTCCTCACTAACAGAACACAGAGAATAGTCGTCAAAAAGAGTAAAGTCCCAGGCAGCTACGGTGAAAAGCTCTGTTCCACAAGGCACAGTTTCTCGCCTCCCATCTTGTTCCTCATCCTCATATCTGACATAGACATGGATGTCAGCCACAGCACCCTGTCTTTTCCTTTGCAGATGACACCCGAATCTTCATGACAGTGTCTTCCATTGCAGACACTGCAAGGCTCCAGGCGGACATCAACCAAAACTTTCAGTGGGCTGCAGAAAACAATATGAAGTTCAACGATGAGAAATTTCAATTACTCAGATATGGTAAACACAGGAAATTAAATCTTCATCAGTGTACAAAACAAATTCTGGCCACAAAATAGAGCGAAACACCAATGTCAAAGACCTGGGAGTGATCATGTCGGAGGATCTCACCTTCAAGGACCATAACATTGTATCAATCGCATCTGCTAGAAAAATGACAGATGGATAATGAGAACCTTCAAAACTAGGGAGGCCAAGCCCATGATGACACTCTTCAGGTCACTTGTTCTATCTAGGCTGGAATATTGCTGCACACTAACAGCACCTTTCAAGGCAGGTGAAATTGCCGACCTAGAAAATGTACAGAGAACTTTCACGGCGCGCATAACGGAGATAAAACTCCTCAATTTATGGGAGCGCTTGAGGTTCCTAAACCTGTATTCCCTGGAACGCAGGGGGGAGAGATACATGATTATATACACCTGGAAAATCCTAGAGGGACTAGTACCGAACTTGCACACCGAAAATCACTCACTACGAAAGCAAAAGACTTGGCAGACGATGCACCATCCCCCCAATGAAAAGCAGGGGTGTCACTAGCACGTTAAGAGACCATACAATAAGTGTCAGGGGCCCGAGACTGTTCAACTGCCTCCCAGCACACATAAGGGGGATTACCAACAGACCCCTGGCAGTCTTCAAGCTGGCACTGGACAAGCACCTAAAGTCAGTTCCTGATCAGCCGGGCTGTGGCTCGTACGTTGGTTTGTGTGCAGCCAGCAGCAACAGCCTGGTTGATCAGGCGCTGATCCACCAGGAGGCCTGGTCACAGACCGGGCCGCGGGGGCGTTGACCCCCGGAACTCTCTCCAGGTAATATAAATTCCGTGGTATAATAGGACATAATAGACTGGTGATAAGTACAAGGAATTCATCTTTAATATTATTATATTTCACAGGGAAGCGCTAAACCCGTATGGGTTGTACAGGAGAGAGAGAGAGGTAGGTTTAACAAGGGCTCGGGGGGGAGACTTACCATATATATTTTCGTTTTGTGACACCGACACACATGAACTTTATTGGAAATTCGTTAGGCTGGTGTTGGTACTTACTTCGCTCGCCAGTGAACGGGAGATAAATGTCGTAAAAGTTGTAATTTATTGAATGTATTGGTGGTTAAATAAGTGATGCTGCGGAGTTACTCAGCTATTACTTTTTTTTTGTTGTTGTTGTTGTTGTTGTAGGATTGAAGGGCCATCAAAGCTCACTGCTTATTGATTCCTTCATCCCTGGAGACGGGGCAAAAATTTTGTGGCCCACGTCTGGCCGGTAATTGACAATGAACCAATACTGCTTTCCCCCAAAAAAATAAAAATCGGGAACAATGAGTAAGTTTATTTAGATACAGGTACTCGTAAGTACAATTATCATACATAATAACAACCCCCTCCAAAGTGACTTATTTCTGTTGGGATCCTTGTTTTCTATTAGGGTCTAATAAGGTCAGTTTGATACACCTCTCTACAACCACGGCAAAACCAGGCAGGGCCAGGAGCTGTGAATTGACCTCTGCAACCACATGTATATATGTAGGTTGAATTACCGACAATATGTAAAGTTTTTTGTTATATTTTATTTAAAATACAGTATACATTATACATGGAAGCAAACATATATCACTAAACCAATCGACATGGAACAACAAATTAAAGTACAACATACGTATACACAGTCCAAAAAGAAAAGGGAAAACTTCACACAAGTGTACCAACAACATATCCAGATAATTTACTCCAGCACACTTATTATGGAAAATTTTCTAGGGTGCTTACCTGTATGTACCTCAACATTATATACATACCAGTAATCTCATTGGGAGACAATCATATTGTTTACCGTAGTCACCCCGTGTAGACATGTGAGAAAACTTAACCACCCCTGGTCGCACCAAGTGGTCCCCTCGACCTCACAATCTTATCCATATCTATCCGAGACCAGTATGGATTGGGTAGCACCCACAAGTACGGTGCTACTAATTAATTGTGGACTGTATAGATTATATTAGTTTAGCTGAATGAAGGGGAGGGGGGTAGGATACACCTGGATACATCCATCAAGGAAAACATTTATACATAATCCCACCACTTACCAGATGTTCTCTGGTGGTCACTTGATGTAGTTGGATCACTCATAACCTATCTAATTACAACATAACACAACTGGCCAGCATAAGTTTGTTATAACTAGAAGGGTTACTTAACTGTGGGTGATTGATACTCCTTATTTCTTCCATTCACCATCTCAGTTTCGATGTCCTGCTACACCGACACGGTTCTCATTCCGGCAGGACGAGGTATCCGTCGGTTTGTCCCGGTTAGAAGTCGTGATTCCATAAATCTCCATTATCCCCGGTACGAGAGTCACACGTTCACTCGGAGCAAGGCGCTCTATTTCACATCCCGCATTCTCTTAACTCAATGTATTATCACTGATTACATTAAAACCCTTCACAAGACGATTTTAAAGTCTCATAACTATTATACAATT
>NC_069399.1:129160197-129255801 GCF_026875155.1 Cherax quadricarinatus | reverse complement strand
CAGTGTTCCTCCTTTTTTATGTTCTTATGTTCTTATCTATGAAAATTTTTATGCATGGGTATCTGCGGGCATTGGTATCTGAAAAACAGGTGGGACATACACTTTTGACCATAACTACCCCTCAAGGAAGGTTTTCCTTGACGTTGGGAAGGCTCTTGATCTAAGAATTTGATCTGTGGGATCCATTTCCTAAATTTAACCCTGAGATTTGCACATTCCCCACCGGCCCCTGCATAACCCTACGGGTTTTTGCGCTCCCCCATTATTTAATAATCCCTCAAGGAAGGTTCCTTGATGTTGGTAGGGGGTCTTGATTTAGGGAATTGGATCGTGCTCCAGTTCCCTGAATTAAGCCTGATGCCTTCCACATATCCCCCCCCCAAGGCGCTGTATAATCCTCCGGGTTTAGCGCTTCCCCCTTGATTATAATAATAATAATAATTTATTATAATAATAATTGACCATACTAAAAAATGCCGCACCCACATGACAACAGGGGGGTGCAACTCTTCTTGTACTTATTTCACCCTGAATGTGAACTTGTCAGTCATGAAGGAAAATACTAAATATTTACTGTCGGGGCATATCATTTTAAAGGGGGATAAGAAGATACGATCACCAGACCGTGGGAAACAAAAGGGAGAGCCAAAATACTGCAGGGGAGGGTCTTTAAGTGCCAAAAGAAAAAAAGACTGTCAAGAAATGACAGAAATCTTACACCAACTGAAAACACTTCTGGAGCATAGGGACAGTCATTGGCCTCCACTCCAGAACAACAGATACAGAAATCAGAATTCAAATACAGTGGAACCTCGGCTTAGGAGTTTAATCCACTCCGTGACCTTGCTCATATCCCGATATGCTCATATGCTGAGTCAGTTTTCCTCATTTAAATTAAGTGAAATGCCATTAATCTGTTCCAGCAGAATTGCTGCTTGCAGCAGGCAGGACAAAATACTTGACTGTGACGCAAATATCAACTCTACAGCTTATCTATATAAATTTATTTAATGACATAATAAACAATATAAATGACAGAAGCATAATATATAGACTAGAAGGAATAAAATATGTCATTATGTGACAAGCGGTGACAGCCATTCCCACACACCTGCTTGTGTTTATCTATGATTTCATGCTTTGCATCCATGGGCGTCAGCACTGTCCTTTGCACTTACTTCCTTAGGACCCATGGTTAGAAAAAATTAATTTGGCAAAATAACTGCACAAAACATAAGCAAAACATGAGAGAAATCCTACCGCGAGGTGCACTGCCGTCCCCCGACACGACACCATCATCCCAGCTTTCATGAATGTGTTCAGTTTCACTTCTCTCCTACAAGCTAACTGTGTTTGTGAATTGTGTTTTGACTTACTGAATGACTTACTGACTTGATTGACTGACTTACTGAATATTATAATGGAGCTGTATAATCCTGTAGGATTATACAGCTCCTGTGGGGGGAGGGGATGGAAGGTATTCAAGCTTAATTTAGGGAACTGGAGCACAGATACAATTCCCTAGATCAAGAGCCCCTCACCAGTGTCAAGGAACCTCCCTTGAGAGGGAAGCTCACATCCTGAATTTTTGCTCGTATCCCGAAACAAAAAATCGACCAAGTGACTGCTCGTATCCTGAAAAAACTCGTATGGTGCGGCACTCATAAGCCGAGGTTCCACTGTATAACATAAAAAAGTACTTACATCAGACCTGGTGAACAGAAAACATCAGATGAAATGAGAATTTAGTTATTCTTATGGAGAGAAATTTTGGTAGTGAAGAATATAACTTCACATAGAGTTTAGATAATATTTTCTGAGTTACAGTTTGAATTTATTTAACGTTACATAGATGTTTCATTTTTTTCTGGAACAACATTCCAGATTTTATGCCTTCTTATTCACATAACATTTTTACGTAGATTCAGATGTACACGTGGCATATCAAATATGAAGTTAATTCTCTGGGGATCAACTGCAGCAACACACCTAAAGCCAATAATAACTCAACAAAAAGCCGCAGTAAGAATAATCACTAAATCCCATCCCTGGCAACACCCCCCCCCCCACTCTTCATAGATCTAAACTTACTCCCTGTTCAGAACATCCACACTTACTACTATGCAATCTACATCTACAGGACCTTAAATTCCAATATTAACCTTGACCTAAAACGCTTTCTTGATAGTTTTGACAGGACCCACAGGCATAACACCAGACACACATCTCTATGACATTCCCGTGTCCGACTAAACCTTTACAAAAATTCAATGTATGTCAAAGGCCCTAAAATTTTGAACACAATAACTGAAAACTTTAAGAATGCAGACACATTCATCACCTTCAAAACTACCCCAAGAAAACATCTTATCTCCCTGATACACCCCATCAACTAACTACAGTGGACCCCCGCATAGCGAACGCCTTGCATAGCGAACAATCCGCATAGCGAACGCTTTGTTCGCTGAAATTTTGCCCCGCATAGTAGACAAAAACCCGCTCAGCGAACTTCGTCCGAGACGCGTCCAATGTGGGCCTCACCAGCCTCACATGTGCCGCCCCTCCCATTGTTTACCAGCTAGCTCGCGTAACATTCAAGCATACATCGAATATTTCCCTAATTTTTTACATGTTTTGGTGCTGTTTCGGAAAAAAGTGCCAGGGCCCCAGAAAGTTCTAGTGCCACCCTTGGTAAAAAAAGGGTGAGAATTAGTATGGAAATTTAAAAAGTTTTGAAGGGTTTTTGGGCTAACCCTAAAGCCTATGCCAGTTGTGGAATCCATTTTCCTACTTCAAAAATTAAAGGAAAAGTGTGCAAGTGGGTTGAACTGCAAACCTTATGGATGAAAATCACCCTGACACAGCTGTTTCAGCCGTGCTGGTGATATTTCAATGACAATGTTAGGCCCATTTTAGGAAAGTCTTGAAGGGAAAGGGAGGGACAGAGCTCTATGGACAATTTTTGTGCGACGAGGTCCAGGGGCCTCAAGTGGTCCATGGCTTAAAAGAAAAGGGAAGTAACCCCCGAAAAGGACTTGCTACCTCAAGTCCTAATGGAAGGGGATTCCCCTTCTAAACAGTAAGAAGATAATGCTCTCCCCTCCTCCCATCCCATCAATCATCACCAGATCTTCAATAAAAGTAAGTGTCATGTAATTGTGCATGCCTTTTTCAGTTTGTGTGTACTAAAATTAACATTTTTTTGTGGTAAAAAAAATTTTTTTTCATACTTTTGGGTGTCTTGCACGGATTAATTTTATTTCCATTATTTCTTATGGGGAAAATTAATTCGCATAGCGAACATTTCGCATAACGACCAGCCCTCTTGCACGGATTAAGTTCGCTATGCGGGGGTCCACTGTACATGAAAACCACCTGGTGGTTCACACTTACACTCACTCACTCACCCATTTGACTATAAAGACAGAAATATGAATCTTAATCTTAAAATAATGAATCCTAAGTAGTCATAAGTCTGCCTGCAATACTCCAATATAGAAACTATGTATTGTGTCAAAACAAAAGCATTCACATTGCTAAACTCACAAACTATAATTTAGTCACTTAGCCATAATACCAACTTACTCCATAATTTGTAATAATTTAGAGTTAAGAATTAATCTAAGCCTGCCCAAAATGCCTAGAAATGCTAGGTGTCCTAGTGGCCCCCTCTGTAATTAGTATTTTATAACATGTAAACCACACAATATCCAAAATCTGTAAACCCCGCATTGTAATCCTTATAGAGAATAAACTTGATTGATTGACTGAATGATGGGTTCTACTATGGTTTTGTTGGAAGTCTTAATTCCTAATTGGAATTAAGTGAAGAGTGTAGTGAAGAGTAAGCAGGGTGAGGTGCTCGTTGCTTGGTTGGTAGCGTCCTTAGTTCATCCAGGGATCAATCTCTAGCACGGTGGAATGTTGGACATGTTTCCTTACACCTGCTGCCCCTGTTCACCTACCAGTAACTAGGTACCTGGGTGTTATTAGTTGACTGTTGGGGGACAAGATCAATCTTAGTTGTCAGAAATACTCTGAATAAGCAGCAACTTTCTGTATAGTCAATGATGTCAGCTAGTCTGGAATAATTGTATCATGTGCTTGTAGAAAAAAAGATTCTTATTGTTAAAGTAAAAGTTATGAAAAACCAAACTTTTAAGAGTAAGCCCTAAGTTTTGGATGCTCTTGCTGTAATGTGCTGGATACATGGGCTGAATGTTAGTTAGTAGTTCAGTTTTTAAGCCTAGAACTTTGTCTTCTTATTTTTTAAATACCGTAATTCGAACAATACACAAATAACGCACATAGGAGAAAGAACTTATGACGATGTTTCAGTCCAACCAGGATCATTAACAAGTCACACACAGTCTTGTGTGTGACTTGCGAATGGCACAAATCAGACCAAAGCATTGTTATAAGTTTCTCTCTCCTATGTGTGGGTTATTTATGTACTTCTTTGTTTTTGAGTAATTTTATTATGGAGTTTACCTCTGAGGTAGAGACTGGTGATAAGTACAGTGGTCCCTCGATAATCGTCGGGCTCAATGGTCGTCCTTTTCAGAAATCGTCGCGTTATTTTCGTCCAAACATTGGCTCGCAAATGGTCGGTTGACTTGCTAATTGTCGTTCGTCCTGGACGCATACTCACAGCTCTGAGCCGCCTCGGCCTCCCTTCCCAGCCAGTGTGCCATTGTTTACTAGTGAGCGACAGTCCCTTCACTTGTTCATATGAAATATTTCATAATATTCCATTCATTTTAGTGCTTGCAAGTGCTAAATAAGCTACCATGGCTCCAAAGAAAGCTCCTAGTGCCAAGCCTTTGGTAAAGAAGGTGAGAAATACGATTGAATTTAAGAAAAACATCATAGAACAATATGAAAGTGGCATATGTGTGGCTGAACTGGCCAGGATGTATAACAAACCCCATACAACCATATCTTCCATCTTGGCAAAGAAAAAGGAAATCAAGGAATCTGTTGTTGCTTGGAGAAAATTGTGGCCAGATTGTGTCCACAAGAGGGATTTTGAAGGGTTTGTGGCTGACCCTGATGAGCCTATGTCAGTTGTGAAATCTATTGTGGCATTGGGGAGTTCCATGGGGTTGGATGTGAGTTTGGAGGATGTGGAAGAGTTGGTGGAGGACCACAATGAAGAGCTAACCACTGAGGAGCTGCAAGAGCTTCAGCAGGAACAGCAAGAGATTGCAGCTCAGAATCTTGCTGCAGAGGAGGAGGAAGAGAGATGGAGGAAGGTGCCTTCTTCAGAAATTAAGATTTTTGAAATGTGGGGTAGGATGGAAAGATTTATGGAGGAACATCACCCTGAGAAGGATGTTGCAAGCCATATCGACAACTTGTACAGTGACAGAGTCTTGGCCCATTTTAGGGAAGTTTTAAAGAAACGCCAGAAACAGAGCTCTCTGGGCACTTTTTTTTGCGAGACAGAACTCCAGTGACTCTCAAGCTGGTCTTAGTGGCATTAAGAAACAGAAGAGAAGTATGTAACCCCAGAAAAGGACCTGATACCTGAGGTGTTGATGGAAGGGGATTCCCCTTCCAAACAGTAACTAATCCAATCTCTCTCCTCCTCCAGTCTTCCATACACTAAGAAGAATCGCCAATAAAGGTAAGTGTTATGCTATTAATGTTTCATTCATCATGTCCCATTGTATTGTTTATGCACTACATCTATATTTCATGTAAAAAATTTTTTGGTTTAATACTTCTGGGTGTCAGGAACGGATTAATTGTATTTACATTATTTCTTATGGGGAAAATTGATTTGAAAATCTTCTATTTCGATAATCGTCGCACTTCCAGGAACGGATTAACGACAATAAACAAGGGACCACTGTACAAGGAATTCTTATTAAGAAATTTATTAATACTGGTTTGGGACTTCAGAATGTTACTTGCTAGCTTTGTTCCTTTCTTCTTGTATATATAATTATAGATAACTGCTTAAAAATAAATCCTACTTAACTGAAGATCAGTGAATCAATCTGAAATAATAAGTCATACTCTTAAAAATTGTACCATTTGTTCATTAGGTACCTTCCTCATTGCACATGTAAGTATAGTTAACTGCAAAAAACCCTACTTAATACCCTATATCTAACTCTTAAGTAGTCTAAGTATTTGGATTAGTCTGCCTGGAATACACTGCATATTAGTGACTTTTCTTTGTGCCTAACAATGTTTTATTACATGTAAACTACATTACTTTTGTACGTAAAATAGAAATAAAAATTTTAATTTGAATTCATTAGCAATATCAGAGGCCAAGAGAGTATCTTAAAATAAATTTCTTATTGTGGGTTTTGTTTGTTATTAGAATTTAAGAAAACGTTTTCGAGTTTTTTTTTTTATCTGGTCTTTTAGTTCATTTAATTTGTGTAAATAGTATGTTTATATTTTCTAATAAAGGTATTAAGGGTTGCAGATTATCTTTTTGAAGTCTTTTTGGGGAATGAGTCCGGGCCAATACTATTTTCGAGATCATGTTTTTTTATCGAACAGATCAAAAGAATGCCTATGGGAAGTTTTGGGATTATTTAGCCATTTTGTTGTTATTTGTTTAACAATTAGTGAATATTATAAAGATTTGTTCCTTTGCAAGGAAGGCTTCTCCAGCTACACTGATTTTTTTTTTTAATTTCAAGTAGCTTTTCTCCCCAGTTTAGATTTAAAGTTGAGACAAACGTTTTAATTGAAATACCACTGAAGAATCTATAGTCTAAACTTGATCTTACCAGGTTCTAATGGTACTCTGGTGGTATTGCAAAGAATAAAAATAGGGTAGCGATCCATGTATCACCCAATGTAAATAATTTGGTTCCCTTTTCACTATGGACAACCAGGGAATGCCTCTGAAGATCACATCAGTCTCTATGTGCTTGAAGTTGTATTTGTGATTATGAAGAATGAGACACTTTTTGAAACATTTTGGGAATCTTTATTGTGGGAAAAATTTTGCCAGCCCCGTGGTTTCATCAGTCCAATACAGAGAAGAATGTGGAAGATGAGGAATTTGAGGCACTCAGGGCCCTCAGCTTGGAGTTGATGTATCCACTGGGTTTCAATTCTTCAACCTGTTGGTTTTCTAAACCCTTTACATCATATCTGTGATTACACTTGGGAAAAACCTAGAGGGATTAGTACCAAACTTGCACACGAAAATCACTCCTATGAAAGCAAAAGACTCGGCAGGAGATGCTACATTCCCCCAATGAAAAGCAGGGGTGCCACAAGTTTCACTGAGAGACAACATGATAAGTGTCCGGGCCCAAGACTGTTCGGGCCCCCCCCCGGCAAAACATAAAGGGGGTTACCAATAGACCCCTGGCAGTCTTCAAAAAGGCACTGGGGCAGGCACCTAAAGTCAGTACCTGACCAGCCAGGCTGTGGTTCGTATGTCAGTTTGTGTGTGGCCAGCAGTAACAGCCTGGTTGATCAGACCCTGATTCACCATGAGGCCTGGTCTCAGACCGAGCTGCGGGGCATTGACCCCCCGAAACCCTCTCCAGGTATACTCCTGGTATACACTAGTGAGCTTGTCTGGCCACTCTTGTCCTTCTCTTTATGTGTGTTCAATATCTATTCTGATTGCCAATTTGTAGCTACTGGAAGAGAGCTTTGCTCATATGTGTGTATGTATGGATTTTTTTTTTAGCCTTGCAAGAAGCCTTTTGGCTTAATGCATTCCTGTGCCCAACTCCCGCAAAGGGCCGAACCTGGAAACCATCGTATGTGTTTTCTAGCATCAAGTGCTGAGAATAAAACTGAATGAAACTTCCCAGTGAACGAAATGTGTGTATTGAGCGAAAATTGCATTTTCTATAGAAAAACATTCATTATTTAAAATGAGACCAGTCTGATTAAGACTGGTTCGTTACCAAGATATTGTTGCAAACATGTTGCAAATGTTTGTAGGTGACCATATTTAAAGTAACATCTGGTGGTTTTCTCTACATTGCAAAGATTCTCAAAAAGTGACATTTGTACCTTCAGTGTTTTTTTCTTCTCAGCACCTCATGTAATGAATATGAATGCAGAGGAAATGTCCCCTTGTGTTTCTCATAACCCCTATACTGTAATGGATTTATTCTTGCTTGGATTCAACATTCTTCAACAATTACCTTATTTTGTTTTGGGAAAACCTTACTGTACATGGTTTTCAAAGCAGAAATCTATTTTTTTGAAGGAAAAAAAAAAAAAAAGACACTTTTGTATCAGGAACTATGAGAAATCCTGGGTTTCAACCCTGTATTTCTCAACTTGTAAGACACGGCTTATAAGACTTGTTTTAGTTTCAATGGTTCACTATCGGATGTAACTGGGAAAAAACTACAGACCACCCCAGACCCCAAACTTATAGGTCCCATCACTGACCTTCAGTTTATAGGATGCAGGGTGGTTTTTGGAGACATTTTATGAAAAAACAAAAAAAATGCATCTAATAAGCCGCGAAATACGGTAACACCTATGCACCACTACAGCAGTTAGGTAACTAGCATTACACACGTCAACCCAATGTTTCAGTCCAACTTGGATCATCTAGTTAATGGTCCGGTCGACCGAAACGACGTCTTAAGTTTCATTCTCCTATATGCAGGTTATTTGTGTATTGTTCCAGTCATGGCATTGTGACTTTTTATTGAAGTAACTAGCAGTATAAGCCAAAAGAAGGGCTTAGCTGAGTACCCTTCATTAATTCCCTTTCAGGTCCTGACCCTGATCTGAAACTTGTCCACAGGGTCCAAGAATTAAAAAAAAAAGTTTTTTTTATCTCATGAAATGGCAGATATCCTTTTTCTGAGATAATAAAACAAAAAGTAAGAAATCTGATGGAAAACTGACGAAATTAAAGCCATAGCGAATTTTGCCGCAGCAATGTCTACACATCGGTGATTTTGCCCACTATGAGTCCTATTTTAGGCCAATTATATTGTTCCAGTTGACCAAATTCTTAGCTACTTCGCTGTATTCTTCCATTTTATCAATTAAGCACAAGAAACTGCCCAATCAACTATTGCAATTACCCAAATTTAGTGATCAGAAACTGATAATTTGGACCAATATCATGCAAATTTCAAAATTTCAAATTCAAACAGGGTCCAGAATAAACAATGCAGGGGATTCCTGGGGCTAAAAATAACATTTACTCTGTTCATTAGTTA
Organism: Cherax quadricarinatus; assembly: GCF_026875155.1. Classification (NCBI taxonomy): domain Eukaryota; kingdom Metazoa; phylum Arthropoda; class Malacostraca; order Decapoda; family Parastacidae; genus Cherax; species Cherax quadricarinatus. Next base: position 129,246,619 of record NC_069399.1, on the reverse strand, counting down.
CGTTTCTAGGCTTTACAAATGAAACTCCATTTTGATTTTTTTAAACAAAAAGAATTTTATTCATGCCAGAAAATAGAAGATTTACTGTTATGCAATATTGTAATAATTGTATAAATATCAGTGCATTTGTGAACACATATTAAACTTACCAGTTGATGCGTATTGGAAAACGTGATGAGATTTATTTACTCTTGAACATCGGCCCAAAAAACGAACATTTCTGCTATTTGAGCTCAATTTTAAGCTATTTTCAGTCCAAAATCAATCAAAATCATCCCTGTTCTGTAATATATTTTCATTCTATCAAATGAGACCCAAAAAACCATGAATACAACCCCTAAAAACCACATGAAAATAAAACTGCAGTCATTGTTTTTAAACCAAAAACATGGTTGCAGTTTTGAAGGATTTTTTTGCTGCAGGATTATTTTTATATTCAATTCAATTCAAGTTTATTCTCTATAAGTGCACACTTCCACACAGACCCATTCTCTCATATCTAGGTCCAAATTTACTGCTCATACCTTAACCAAGTTGAGCTTATGGCAGAGAACTACTGGACTGACACTGGCTTCAAAGCTGCAGAACTACGGTATTGACTCTAAAGAAGTTAATGCTGGGGATGAGATTGATAAGTATTTGCACAGGAATGACAATTTTTTTTTTTCAGTTCCCATATGGTCCCTGATCTAACAAGGTTTCTTTAATCCTTCAAACTGCTGTTTTGCCATAAAATATTTCAGACCTCTAAATATCATTTGTCACAGTGAAGTTTGTGTGTTCTAAGACTGCTTTAATTTCTGAAATATTTCAGACACTCTGAATTCTGATATGGTTTCTCTCCCCTATGAACTCTCATATGCGTTACAAAAGTGCTTCTGTACCTGAAATACTTCAGACACTCTGAACACTGGTATGACGTCTTTCTTGTGTGAACTTTCATGTGTCTTACAAGAGTGCTTCTGTATCTGAAGTATTTCAGACACTCTGAACACTGGTATGGCTTTGCTCCTGTATGGACTCTCATGTGTTTTAGGAGACTACTTCTGGTTGTAAAATATTTCTGACACTCTGAGCACTGAAATGGTTTCTCCCCTGTATGAACTTTCATGTGTCTTACAAGATTGCACTTTGCTGCAAAATATTTCAGACACTCTGAACACTGGTATGGTGTTTTCCCTGTGTGAGCTCTCATGTGTGTTACGAGATCAACTAGTTGCATGAAACACTTTAAACATTCCACACACTGAATATGGTTTCTCACCTGTATGATGTCTTGTATGTTTTACAAGATTGTGTTTTGTTGTGAAACATTTCTGGCACTCAGAACACTGGTATGGCTTTTCGATTATGTGAATTTTGTTTCCTGTATGAATTTTCATGTGTTGCACAACTGCACTTCTTTGTGTAAACTGTTTCAGACATTCTGAACATTTATATGGTTTTTCTCCTGTGTGAATTCTTTTATGGGTGGCAAAATTCGCTTTTTGTCGAAAACATTTCAGACATTCCGAACATTGAAATGGTTTCTCTCCGGTGTGAATTCTCATATGCTGTACAAGACAAAATTTAGCTCTGAAACATTTCTGACATTCTGAACACTTATGTGGTTTCTCCCCCGTGTGACCTCTCATATGTTCTACAAGTAGATATTTATATTTAAAACATTTCTTACATTCTGAACACTGATATGTCCTCTTGTCTGCATGAGTTTTGAGAGAAAACTTTTCTTCTATGTCAGTAGGACTACTCATTTTTGTTTTAACATATACCACTATGCAACAAATATATAGAATAAGTCACAATAGAGGTAAAATGCTTACTTGATAATGGGTCTTTAGAGAATAAGTAATTAATATTTAATATTTTATAATATGTAAACCACACATTGTAAGCTTTGCAAGGAAATAAACATTTTCATTTTCACTTCCAAGAACATCTGCTATCGTAAACACACATTCCCACGAATGCTTTGAAAAATAGCCGAAATCAAAAGCAGTGGGTAGCTACTAGTCGGGGGAGATACAGAGTAGTCACCAGGGAGGTTGCTGGCCAGAGTGGTGGCCTGTTTCTTAACAAACCTGTGGAATGGAAAAAGTAAATATTTTAATTTTGAATTTCAGTATTTACTTTCTTCATAGCTAATTGATATTCTACTACATGTACTACGGTAGTGCCCCCATATCCACAAGTGATGTTCCAAGATCTACCGTAGATGTTTGAAACAGCTGATAGTAGTGAACCCTATATATAAGTCATTTAACTGATAAATTACACACAGTAAGACATTACAATGCTGATGGTTGGGGACTGTCGATAGTTGTCAAGGTTTGCTTTCTTTCAACCTTTTGGAAATACATCATGATTGGAAATTGTTTCTTTCTTTCTTTTCAACTCATCAGACATTTGCTGGAGAGGTTCTAATGCTTCGGTGATTACATATTGTAGCCCATTGTAGCCCAGCTCAGGGAACAGGGATAAATTACCTCAAATGAGATAAAAATGAAAATCTCAGGGGTAATGAAGGCTCGATAAACACATTAAAACTGCACAAAAATTTATTATTTAATAAGCGAGGCAAATTATGAAATCATTTTTAGTTTCTTAATAAAATTAAAAATCTAATTCGATGGGACCATTTCTTAAGATGGGAATAATGTAAAACAAGTAAGGATTTGTTAAAGTCTAGTGGGTAATTTCGCTATACACAAATTTGTTTTGGGGTAATACCCAAAAAAAAGTCTGCCAACCTCTGCATTATAGGATCATAATCTATGATTTTTTTCCATTAAAGTCTGTGAAATGAACAACACTTTGCCAAATTTTTCCAATGTCCATATTGCTGGTTCTGTTTCAGTTTCTTCTTTCTCATCATCCTCTTTCTCTGTCAATGACTTGACAAGTTCTTTTAATTCTTCATTAGTAAACACTTTTCAGTGTTCTTTGATATTTTCTTCCACTTCATCAGTCATATTAACGAATACCTCTCCACCAACTTGTCTTACTACATGAATGATTTTCTTCACCTCTCCATTGATAGCCTCTCCAGGGGCCCATGGTAAACCGCACAGAACTGAAACCATGGAAACTGAATCTGCAGATAAGGGGGTTCAACTGTACACAAAATTTCTAAAGAGATTAATGTACAAAATATAAGTTTAGCTGTAATATACACCTACCATCCGAGTTACGACCTGCTCGACATACGACAACTCGACTTACAACCGTGTTTTTTATGCCAAATTTCTGGGAAATAAACAAGTGTTTGTATTGTACACAGTGTTTATCCTAAACCTTACAGTATAAAATACAGTACTAACAGCATAAAAAGTAAAGTAAAACATGAAAAATACCAAAAATAAAACAATAAAATAAAGTCATTACAAAAATGTTATGTTGATATTCAGTAGTAAAGTTCGACTTGCGTCCATTTCAACTTACGACCGGTTTCTCGGAATTGAACTCGGTCGTAAATTGGATGGTAGGTGCATTTTGCAGAAAAAATAGCAAACATAAATACAAACCTTTATTATAACTTATACTGAAAAATTAACTACCTGCCTATACTTTATCCACCTCAGAAACTAACTAAACAATAAACTGCATGAAGCTGGGTAGCTGATGAAGTCTTGCAGACAGCATAAATGGATTGTTACCAGAGGTGAGGTAAAAGACAATCATGCAGTTATAACACAGAAACAAGAATAACAGGACCACAAAAGGATTTAAAAAAAGATTTAAAATGTTTAAATTTATTTAAAGTAAAAACACACACTGGCAGCTGAACAGTTTTTTAACACCATCTACACATATATGGCTAATCCAAAATAAAAAAATACTGGGATATCGGTGATGCATAACAAGTGATGAACACTGGCGATCAAGTGCATCTACGAGTGCCTACCTGGAGTGTACCTGGAAAACATAGTTAAGAGGGGAAGCTTAACAGAGAACTTGAAAGTTGACCCCAGTGTTGTCCACCCGCCACTAAGGTTAATGTTAAGTAGTGCCACAGTTATTAATCTTTATTTGAAAAACCTTTGAAGGAAAAAATAATAGAGAATACCACATAATTACAAAAAGTAAAGAAACAGAAAATTTAGGGTAAAGAAAAGTGAAATTTGTTAGAAATAATAATAATAACACGCTAAAAAACAAGGCAGGAGATTTAAATACCTTACCACCCTTTATATACAAAAAAGTGTCACAAGTGCTATCACCAATCATTGCAACACTCTTTAACAAATCCATTGAATCCTCCACCTTCCCCACAGTACTCAAAATAGCAAGGGTCACCCCGATCCACAAAGGAGGAGACCAAACAGAGTTGAATAACTATAGGCCAATATCCAACTTACACCCTCTCTCAAAAATCTTCGAAAAATTAATTCATAAACGAATCTACTCCTACCTTATCTCCCAAAACATACTCAACCCCTGCCAATTTGGATTCAGGCCAAATAAAAATACTAATGATGCTATATTACACATGCTAGAACATATATACACTGCAATAGAGAAAAAAGAAGTCCCACTGGGATCTTCATTGACTTACGTAAAGCTTTTGATACAGTTAACCATGACTTGCTCCACGTAAAATTGTCACACTATGGTATAAGAGGGCACTCCCTCAACTACCTCAAGTCATACCTCAGCAACAGAAGCCAATATGTGTATGCAAAGGGGGCAAACTCTTCTGCACAACCAATTACAGTTGGTGTCCCACAGGGAAGTGTCCTTGGCCCTCTTCTCTTTCTCCTATACATAAATGACCTACCAAATGCTTCGCAATTACTCAAACCCACACTATTTGCAGATGACACTACATACGTCTTCTCCCACCCGAGCCCAGTCAACGCTAGCCAAATACTGTAAATACAGAATTACAGAAAATATCTACCTGGATGAGGACTAAAAAAACTTACACTAAACATTGACAAAACCTACTTCATTCAGTTTGGTAACAGAGCTACAGATGTCCCTCTTAACATAATGATAACGGATCACCTATCACAAAACTAACAGAGGGAAAATTCTTAGGAATCCACCTTGATAATAGACTCAAATTTCATACACATATACAACAAATTTCTAAGAAAATTTCCAAGACTGTAGGCATACTATCGAAGATACGGTACTATGCTCCACAGTCAGCCCTCCTGGCCCTATATCACTCTCTTATTACCCCTATCTCACCTATGGAATTTGTGCATGGGGCTCAACAACAAGTAACCATCTCAGACCACTAATTACCCAACAAAAGGCTGCAGTTAGAATGATAACAAATTCTCACTATAGGCAGCACACTCCACCAATATTCAATACACTAAACCTATTCACCATACAAAACATTCATACTTATTACGCACCTATTACATACATAGAACACTTAACTCTGATATTAACCCTCCCCTTAAACATCTCCTTGCCAACCTCAACAGAACACAGACCATAACACAAGGCACAGAAACACTCTTTGATGTTCCTCGTGTCCATCTCACACTATGCAAAAACTCAATGCACATAAAAGGCCCTAAAATCTGGAACTCATTACCTGTAAATATAAAAGAAACACTACCTGTTTATAAATTCAAGTCTCTTCTCAAAGATCACTTACTCACCCAAAACCAAATAAATACTGAATAACTGAACCTTATAAATTGTATATCTTAAATGTTTCTCACAATTATATCACATAAATGGTTAAACCTAAAACCCAATCTAACTTTATTATTTTTTAAATACACTACTAACAGAATACTCCATTCTACTGAATGTACAACAATGCATACAACCATATGACCTGTCTTTGTAATACTCACTTGTGCTTTATAGTAATCTGTTTACATTAAAGTTTTATCACCGATGTCATCATTGCTTAGTTCATCTTAAGTTAATTTTAAGCCAGCCCGTAATGCTATGCATAGTATAAGTGGCTTTGGCATACTGCTCTTTTCTGTATTTTTTGTACCTCTGTATGTGTGCACAAATTTTTAAATAAATAAATAAATAAATAAATAATAATAATAATAATAATAATAATAATAAATAATAATAATAATAATAATATTTACTACAAGTACATGTACAAGGTATACAGGCCTAACTGACATCAATGACATACTGTACTACTATATAGAAAGCCCCTTGTTATGCAGAGCACTTGGGCAAATTAGGGCAGTTTCGTCTCAGGATGCGACCCACATCAGTCGACTAACACCCAGGTACTCATTTTACTGGAGTTTACCTGGAGTTTACCTGGAGAGAGTTCCGGGGGTCAACGCCCCCGCGGCCCGGTCTGTGACCAGGCCACTGATGGGTACTGATGGGTGAACATAGACAACCGGTGTAAGGAAACACGTCTGATGTTTACACCCCTTCGCCAGAAATCGAACCAGGACCCTCACCACATGAAGCAAGAGCTTTTGCCACCAGACTACGGGGCACTGTGCCTTAGGAAAATGTCTTAAAATGCCTTAGGAAAATCTCCTATGGAGGTTCAAGGAATGCTTAGTGAGACAACAGTGAATTGCAAGCACCAAGACTTGATTTCATAAAAAAGTAACACCAGGAACAAATAACAGAAGTTGAAATGTCTAGCCATTTTTTTTTGTGTGTTAGGCAGGTAGTGTAGCAAACAATCTGGCCCACCTACTTGGTCTAAGAAAGGTGTTCTGATGCCCCAAGTTATTGAGAATTAGACTCTGCTGTGAAGAATTCTCACATGAGGGGGGTAGGCAGTTCAACAGTAAAAGAAATAATCATCAGAAATACACAGAATTACATTACACTTGCTCATATAAAAGGCTGTCTGAAAAGTTTACGTATAAGGGGAGACTGATAGGTTTAACGTGCAGTGGGAGACTGGTAGGTTTAACGTGCAGTGGAGGACTGATAGGTTTAACATGCAGAGGGAGACTGGTAGGTTTAACCTGCAGTGGGAGACTGGTAGGTTTAATGTGCAGTGGGAGACTGGTAGGTTTAACGTGCAGTGGGAGACTGGTAGGTTTAACGTGCAGGGGGAGACTGGTAGGTTTAACATGCAGGGGATTAAAATTATAATAAAAAAGAAGCGCTAAGCCACAAGGGCTATACAGCACATGCAGGGGGAGACTGAGAGGTTGAACTGACAGCTATGATTATTACCACAGCTCATGAAATTTACCAGTGACATTAATAAGCCTATCATTATCTCCCTGTTAATCACACGGGCAGTAAAACATTGCGGTAGGTTAGTGTAACACCTCCTGGAGAGTTAACACAGTGTGGCAGGTTAATTTACACCCCCAGGAGAGTTAACACAGTGTAGCAGGTTAGTTTAACATCTCCAGGAAATATTTCCTAATGGAAATTTTTCTAAAACCTGTCAGCATGTCAGCATGCCTCGTTGTGCTCCGGGTTTTCTCGTGTTTTCACGGTCGCTCTTACGTGCTAGAACTTTATTTTGTGCCATCAATTCTATATGATACATCCCTCTAGCGCCTGGAACCAATCTTGGGCGGAAAACATTATATACTGAGTCAAAAAAGGAGAATTAGTGTGCACTACCTAGCAGAGTTTACTGCCAGAGGGGAATCATAGGCCTGTGTTCCGTGTGCAAAATAATAATAATAATAGAACTTTTCTTTGTCAGAGGAAAGAAAGTCTCCCTGATAACATTGTGTATACATAGTGAATAGTGTATACTACAGTGGCTCCCTAATATATAGATGATAAAGGCTAAAGTGTCATTTGAAAACAGGTGAATTTGTAAATGAAGTGATAAGCCTATAGAGGCAGGTGCCAGAAGTCGCCAGAAACTTACCACAGGTCAGCTGTTTTAATAATCTTCCTGGCCTGCTAGTGTACTCGCATATAATCTAGTGATACCAGTGAATAGCAGAATACAGTGTTGTAGTAGCAACTAACCAGTATTATAATGGTACTTAGTGGAGTGGAGTGACTTTCATTAGTTTCTTTTTTCTTGAAATACCAGACGTATACTGTGAATTTCATATAACCTGTAGTTACCAGCGGTCGCAATATACACAACGAGAAGCAATTATTACTACAGAAAAAGCGTCCTTCCTTCAAAATTTCCACCAGTCAACTGGTATGTGTGCTCAAATTTTTAAATAAATAAATAAATAAATAAATAGTGATAATATAGCATTTATTGTGGTGGAGACGAAAAAAACCCTAGAAAAGCTAGATACAGCGATTGATAAACAAGGGTTGAGGCTCGACCGTTCGTCACTGTAGGAGCTGCCAGCAATCACCGGTTTCTTCAACACGCAAGTTATACTTTTGTATCAATCAAATCACATATTACTCGGGTCGATAATTTCCAGTAGATCCTTCATGTGTTAGCCCAAATCACCGACCAGTATGTTTTAAATAAGTGACCTACTGATCAGATCAGACTGGTCCGAACCCTCGACTGGTCCGAACCCTTGACTGGTCCGAACCCTTGATTGGTCCAAACCCTTGACTGGTTACAAACGGATTCATTGGACAATAAAGCAGACTGTAAACGGATGGGGTTGTAGGCGCCCTTATCAAACACAAACAATAAATATAAATCAGGAACGTATACGGTAAGCTGTCCAATATAGAAGTACAGTTAGAAATAGAAATACAAAATAGCTAGAGCTTCATTTAAGGAGGTTATTAATAGAGTATTAAAGAGGTTGCTAGTAGAATTACAGTAAATCAACCATTCAAATCATTATGAAGCTCTGTGTAGTCTGCAGTCAATCAAACAAACGGGCTTCCACATGGATAAATTGTCATTTTTGTGGAAATTGGGGTCACGCCCCTTGTGCAGATATCCAAGAACTAGCTACAAGCAGTATTAAAACAGGGAAGTGTTTTCAGGTATGCCCAAATGAGATAAATCTGCGGACTAAAATCACAAGGGTATTAAAAGAGGATAACATCAAAGCTGCTTTCATAGAAAACCTGGAAGCTTTCTACAACAGATGGGAACATAAAAAGTCTGGGCTGGATGGTACTGCCCTTGATACTGGCCATGTAGTCAGAAACTGTAATGCTGGAGGTGATGTCCTGGTAGTCAGTAAATATGGGGCTGATAGTGCTGTCCTGGGAGACAGTAATGGTGAAGCTGGAGGTGCTGTCCTGGGAGACAGTAATGGTGAAGCTGGAGGTGCTGTCCTGGGAGACAGTAATGGTAAGCTGGAGATGCTGTCCTGGGAGACAGTAATGGTGAAGCTGGAGATTTTGTCCAGGTAGTCGAGAATTTTACGCAGGAAGGAATAAATATAAATGACCTCATAGGGGACAGGAGCCGTAGTGGGTGGGGAAACAAGTGTAGTCAAAGATAAGATAAAACCAATATTGCAAACTAGAAATACCACAGGAAATAGCAAACAAGAGGACTCCACTAGCAATAGTGAGGATATATTACCAAAAACAACTGGTGGGAGCTCCATTGTTGGTGCTAGGGAGGATAGGAATAAGACAGGGAAACATGCACCAACAGGGAATACAGTCACAGAAACCCAAGGCAAACGGAAACCAAGCCTGTGCACATACTATGCACTTGGTATCTGCAGGCATGGGAAATCTGGAAAAACAGACGGGACGTGCAACTATGACCACCCTAGAAAATGTCGTGCCCATATGAAATGTGTACCTCTTCAGTACAGGAAAGACTGTGCTATAACTTAAATTGCCAGGCACACCATCTAAAGGGGACAAAAGATACAAAACATCCAGGCCATGGGAAAACCTGGGTAGCGACAGCCACTCAAGAGGGAGAGGTTTTTTAGTGCCAGGAAGGAAAAAAAACTGGCAGGAAATGGCAGAAATCGTACACCAAATCCAGTCATTTCTGGAGTGGAACCACAGTCGATGGCCTCCACTCCAAACCAACAGATACAGATACTAATGCCGGAAAAAAATCCCCCGCAGTACCAACAATACCACCAGTCCGATGACATTCTTCTTTGCAAATATACAGGGTCTAAAGCCAGCAACAAACAACAAAATACCTTTCATCCGTGGACTGCTTGCAGAGGCAAAGGCAATGTTCGCGGCTTTCACTGAGACCCACATAAAGGATCACTTGGACAACGAAATATGGATCCCAGGTTACAACCTATACAGATGTGACAGAGTGAACAGGCAAAAGGGAAGGGGGGGGGGGTTGGCCTGTACATTGCACAGTCACTTGTTTGCACAGAACTGCTTAACCCTTTGAGGGTCGACAGGCCCTCTCCGAAACTCGTTCTCAGGGTCGGCCAAATTTAAAAAAAAAAAAAAATTATTTTCTCTTATGAAAAGATAGAGAATCTTTTCCCGATCATAAGGACACCAAAAGTTTGAAATTTGACAGAAAACTTACGGAATTATGCTCTCGCAAAGTTAGCGGTCTCGGCGATGTTTACGCATCGGCGATTTTGCCCACTTTGTGCCCCATTTTCGGCCAATTTCACTGAACTAGTCGACAAAAAACATGAATATTTCGCTAGAACTCCATTTTTTCTATCGAATGGGTGCAAGAAACCACCCATTTATGAAATTCAACTATCCAGTACAGTGGTCAGAATTTAGCAATTTTGCCAGTTTCACACAAATTTCAAAAGATGCCAATTTCCGAATAGGGTCCAGAATAAACAAGAAAGACATTCCTGGCACTAAAATGACATTTCCTCTAGTCATTAGTCACGTCTCAAGGCCCCTCTTATATTCTTTTGCTTTCCACTTTGAATTTTTATTCTCACAAAAAATATAAGATTTACTGTTATGCTGACTACTGCATTAGTGTAAAAAATGGTATAAATATTATTGGTGCACTTGGGAAAGAATATTAGACTCACCAGTTGACGTGTATTGCACGCTTGGCACGATTTGTTTACTTTTGAAGTTTGGTAAAAATCGAACATTTCTGCTACTTTGAGCTCAATTTCAAGGCACCTTTCATTGTAAAACCAGTCAAAATCATCTCAATTTCTGTAACATGTCTTCCATTCTATAAAATGAGACCAAGAAAACTAGAATACAACAATAAATACCATACGAAAATACACTGCAAAGTCGCTGATTTATTCCAAAAAAATGGTCAAAGTTTTTTTTTTCTCATTATGCACTGTGTGCTGCAGGATTTTTTTTTGACTGTGCACACTGACCACATAGACCCATTCTTTCATATGAAGGCCTACCAGCTTTCTCCCACTAGATTTGCGGCCGCTAGAATTTATGCGTACTAGTACGTCAAAAACCCCTACGCGTAAGACGTACTAGTACGACCAAAACCCTCAAAGGGTTAATGCCTCAAATAATGTAGTGGAAGTTTTAGCAGCAAAGGTCGAGAACCAAAACCTAGTCATTGTGGTAGTCTACAAGCCTCCGGATGCAACATCCCAGCAACAGCTGTTAAAAATTGACCACTGTCTGGAAAATCTTCCAGCTCCTGCACCCAACATCTTGCTCCTGGGGGATTTCAACTTAAGGCACCTAAAATGGAGGAATATAGCAAATAATATTGTTGCAGTAATAACACCAGGAGGCAGCTCTGATGAAAATTCACTCTCACACGAGCTTTTAAATCTCTGCACAAAATTCAATTTAAACCAGCAAATAATAGAGCCTACTAGACTGGAGAATACACTAGACCTCATCTTCACTAACAATGATAATCTGATAAGAAATGTCACCATATCAAAAACAATATACTCAGATCACAACATAATTGAGGTTCAGACATGTATGCGTGGAGCCCCAGACCGACATAATGAGATTAGTCACAAGGGAGCAGTCACCAAATTCAACTTCAATAACAAAAACATAAAGTGGGACCAAGTAAACCAAGTCCTAACCGATATAAGCTGGGAAGATATACTAAGCAACACAGACCCCAACTTATGCCTAGAACAGATTAACTTGGTGGCACTCGATGTATGCACAAGGCTTATTCCTCTAAGAAAAAGGAGGAGTAGATGTAAAATAGAAAGAGACAAGCGGTCCCTTTACAGGCGACGGAAAAGAATAACAGAGCGGCTAAAAGAGGTCAATATATCTGAAATGCGTAGGGAGACACTGGTCAGAGAAATTGCAAGCATCGAACTTAAGCTAAAGGAATCTTATAGGAGTCAGGAATCGCGGGAAGAACTAAAAGCCATAAATGAAATCGAAAGAAACCCAAAGTATTTCTTCTCCTATGCCAAATCAAAGTCAAGAGCAACATCCAGTATTGGGCCCCTACTTAAACAAGATGGGTCCTACACAGATGACAGCAAGGAAATGAGTGAGCAACTCAAGTCCCAATATGACTCAGTTTTTAGCAAGCCGCTAACCAGACTGAGAGTCGAAGATCAAAATGAATTTTTTATGAGAGAGCCACAGAATTTGGTTAACACAAGCCTATCCGATGTTATCCTGATGCCAAATGACTTCGAACAGGCGATAAATGACATGCCCATGCACTCTGCCCCAGGCCCAGACTCATGGAACTCTGTGTTCATCAAGAACTGCAAGAAGCCCCTATCACGAGCCTTTTCCATCCTATGGAGAGGGAGCATGGACACGGGGGCCGTCCCACAGTTACTAAAAACAACAGACAAAGCCCCACTCCACAAAGGGGGCAGTAAAGCAACAGCAAAGAACTACAGACCGATAGCACTGACATCCCATATCATAAAAATCTTTGAAAGGGTCCTAAGAAGCAAGATCACCACCCATCTATAAACCCATCAGTTACACAACCCAGGGCAACATGGGTTTAGAACAGGTCGCTCCTGTCTGTCTCAACTATTGGATCACTGTGACAAGGTCCTAGATGCACTAGAAGACAAAAAGAATGCAGATGTAATATATACAGACTTTGCAAAAGCCTTCGACAAGTGTGACTATGGCGTAATAGCGCACAAAATGCGTGCTACAGGGATAACAGGAAAAGTCGGTCGATGGATCTATAATTTCCTCACTAACAGAACACAGAGAATAGTCGTCAACAGAGTAAAGTCCGAGGCAGCTACGGTGAAAAGCTCTGTTCCACAAGGCACAGTACTCGCTCCCATCTTGTTCCTCATCCTCATATCTGACATAGACAAGGATGTCAGCCACAGCACCGTGTCTTCCTTTGCAGATGACACCCGAATCTTCATGACAGTGTCTTCCATTGCAGACACTGAGAGGCTCCAGGCGGACATCAACCAAATCTTTCAGTGGGCTGCAGAAAACAATATGAAGTTCAACGATGAGAAATTTCAATTACTCAGATATGGTAAACACGAGGAAATTAAATCTTCATCAGAGTACAAAACAAATTCTGGCCACAAAATAGAGCGAAACACCAACGTCAAAGACCTGTGAGTGATCATGTCGGAGGATCTCACCTTCAAGGACCATAACATTGTATCAATCGCATCTGCTAGAAAAATGACAGGATGGATAATGAGAACCTTCAAAACTAGGGAGGCCAAGCCCATGATGACACTCTTCAGGTCACTTGTTCTATCTAGGCTGGAATATTGCTGCACACTAACAGCACCTTTCAAGGCAGGTGAAATTGCTGACCAAGAAAATATACAGAGAACCTTCACGGCGCGCATAACGGAGATAAAACTCCTCAATTACTGGGAGCGCTTGAGGTTCCTAAACCTGTATTCCCTGGAACGCAGGTGGGAGAGATACATGATTATATACACCTGGAAAATCCTAGAGGGCCTAGTACCGAACTTGCACACGAAAATCACTCACTACGAAAGCAAAAGACTTGGCAGACGATGCAACATCCCCCCAATGAAAAGCAGGGGTGTCACTAGCACGTAAAGAGACCATACAATAAGTGTTAGGGGCCCGAGACTGTTCAACTGCCTCCCTGCACACATAAGAGGGATTACCATCAGACCCCTGGCAGTCTTCAAGCTGGCACTGGACAAGCACCTAAAGTCAGTTCCTGATCAACCGGGCTGTGGCTCGTACGTTGGTTTGCGTGCAGCCAGCAGTAACAGCCTGGTTGATCAGGCTCTGATCCACCAGGAGGCCTGGTCACAGACCGGGCCGCGGGGGCGTTGACCCCCGGAACTCTCTCCAGGTAAACTCTAGGTAATATAAATTCCGTGGTATAATAGGACATAATAGACTGGTGATAAGTACAAGGAATTCATCTTTAATATTATTATATTTCACGGGGAAGCGCTAAACCCGTATGGGTTGTACAGGAGAGAGAGAGAGGTAGGTTTAACAAGGGCTCGGGGGGGGGGAGACTTACCATATATATTTTCGTTTTGTGACACCGACACACATGAACTTTATTGGAAATTCGTTAGGCTGGTGTTGGTACTTACTTCGCTCGCTAGTGAACGGGAGATAAATGTCGTAAAAGTTGTAATTTATTGAATGTATTGGTGGTTAAATAAGTGATGCTGCGGAGTTACTCAGCTGTTACTTTTTTTTTTGTTGTTGTTGTTGTAGGATTGAAGGGCCATCAAAGCTCACTGCTTATTGATTCCTTCATCCCTGGAGACGGGGCAAAAATTTTGTGGCCCACGTCTGGCCGGTAATTGACAATGAACCAATGCTGCTTTCCCCCCAAAAAATAAAAATCGGGAACAATGAGTAAGTTTATTTAGATACAGGTACTCGTAAGTACAATTATCATACATAATAACAACCCCCCTCCAAAGTGACTTATTTCTGTTGGGATCCTTGTTTTCTATTAGGATCTAATAAGGTCAGTTTGATACACCTCTCTACAACCACGGCAAAACCAGGCAGGGCCAGGAGCTGTGAATTGACCTCTGCAACCACATGTATATATGTAGGTTGAATTACCGACAATATGTAAAGTTTTTTGTTATATTTTATTTAAAATACAGTATACATTATACATGGAAGCAAACATATGTCACTAAACCAATCGAGGAGGTCTCAGACCGGGCCGCGGGGGCGTTGACCCCCGGAACTCTCTCCAGGTAAACTCCAGGACATGGAACAACAAATTAAAGTACAACATACGTATACACAATCCAAAAAGAAAAGGGAAAACTTCACACAAGTGTACCAACAACATATCCAGATAATTTACTCCAGCACACTTATACATCTTATGCCAAGTTTTATATACAAAACAATTCTTAAAGGTAAAAACCTAACCACATACCATTAAAACCTATACATCCCCCCCCCACCAAAGGTACATTTATAAAGTCATACACATGTGCTCTGGAAGTAAAAAGGTACCCTCCCCCCTCATCAAATACCAACAAAACAATGACATACTGTGAGAGAGCATGATACCACTTGCTCTAAGTAACAATTATGAAAACTTTGTCTAGCATACAAGGATAATATACTCTATATCTCAACACGGGTGCAATCCACGCAAGACTTCTTCATACACTATATACACTATAGCAGTATTAATACATGACATACACCGCTACTTGAACTTATATACATACCTGCTCCAACAAAGTCATCTAAAATTGTGTATTTGCACAAAATCAATATACATTTTTATATTACCTTACATATACTCTTACATGTGACTTGAAACATTAAAATAGCAAAGAGAAACCAACAGCGTGTACTTAAAATATATAACACTACCCTACACATACAGTGTCACACGACATGTGCCATATAATCTTAACCAGGCCGCTGAAACATTATATGTTAGGCCTTATGTGCCAAAATACAATCTCGCATAATATAAAACTGTACCACGTTACTCATTACAGCTATTTACACTTCCGAGCCTTCAGATATACAGAAATTGTGTCTTACAGAATGCTTCCTACAAGAATGGAAACCCCAGACTTTGTATCACAGCATATTCTAAACAGTCATATGGCATACCTTAGTAACACCACGTAGTATGTGCTTTCTATAACATCTTTGAAGACACTCTCACAATAACGAACAGTCATTCTCACACACACAAATACTTTAAGATTCTACCCTTTCACTCACCTTATATAAACACAATGACGTAGTGCTCCAATACACTACGTACATGTACTATCCAAAACCTTCACAACATAAAGGGAACACATGTGTAATAACACCACCCACACCACACTCACTACACAGGAAAAACATAAATGTATCAGTACAAATCCAATCACACTCTTTAAAAGCCATCCACACATCCCCACTCAAGAAACTAGCCCGTCGTTACCCCTTACTTTACACTTAAATCCCGTAAATCCTTCAACTTAAAACTCCGGTATCCCTCAGTAAACGCTGTCTCCCACCTCCCCCCATAAAGATCCCTATTGTGACACTTAGTTCTATAAATGGTGGCCGCTAACACCTTCATTCTGTCATCCACACCCACCTCCCTCATGGCCCAAGACGTATAAATAAAATCAGTGACCACATACGCAACCGCATTCACCACCATCTGACTCCACCCACCTATAAGTAAGTAAGTAAATTTATTCAGGTATACACAAATACAGTTACATAGAATTATCATACATAGCAGCATATGTGTAGAGAACCTGGGATAACCCAAAAAAGTCAGAGTGACTTATTTCCATTGGGGTCCTTTTACCTTATTATTATAATATAAAGGTTATAATATTTTCTTATTATTCTACAATGAAGATAACATCTTATTATCATACTAAAAAGACTATCTACTACACGAGGGTCATTAAGACTATCTACAATACGAGGGTCATTACTAGGAATAAGGTAAAATTTACACGTATTTTAGCTAAAAAATAGAAAATCATTCCCCTCCCTTTCTGTAGCTTCATTCATCAGACACTTTTTGGCAGTCATAGCATGAACCAGTTCAAGAAGACTGCCAAAAAGTGTCTGATGAATGAAGCTACAGAAAGGGAGGGGAATGATTTTCTATTTTTTAGCTAAAATACGTGTAAATTTTACCTTATTCCTAGTAATGACCCTCGTATTGTAGATAGTCTTAATGACCCTCGTGTAGTAGATAGTCTTTTTAGTATGATAATAAGATGTTATCTTCATTGTAGAATAATAAGAAAATATTATAACCTTTATATTATAATAATAAGGTAAAAGGACCCCAATGGAAATAAGTCACTCTGTCTAAACTTACCCTTAACACCTGTAACCCTTCCCCACCCACTAACCTAACTACCCTACCCGATATACACCTTGAGGGTCTGAATTAATTGGTAATATTTATGTATTGGTAATATTCAAGGGATAATTACTCAACAATCCTGGTCGTAATTATTTCGTATTTGGGCTTTTACCCCCCCCCCCCCACATAACCCATTGCTAAATTACCCTGCGTTTCACAAAATAACGTCGGCCGACCATGTTACTAAGTTGAAAGCAGATAATTGTATCACTACAGAAGCCTGGTATAGAGACTACACTATCCACAATACGTCGGGAGCCTCTGCTTCTACACTATCTGGCTGCCAGAGCTCCTTTGAGCTGTTATCCTGAGTGCTGTTGATGCCAGGAGGAGGAACCTCTCACTGGTAAACCCCCCATTTCTCTTTGAACAAAGAGATGCTAGTCATTGTTATTTGTTTAATCTCTTTACCTAATATAACAGAATATTAAAGTCTAAGACCTGTAGTTACCAGCGGTCGCAATATACACAACGAGAAGCAATTATTACTACAGAAAAAGCGTCCTTCCTCCAAAATTTGCACCAGTCAACTATAGTGATAATATAGCATTTATTGTGGTGGAGATGGAAAAAAAATAGAAAAGCTAGATACAGCGATTGATAAACAAGGGTGGAGGTCATTGTAGGAGTTGCCAGCAGTCACCGGCTCTTCAACACGCAAGTTATACTTTTGTATCAATCAAATCAAAGATTACTCGGGTAGATAATTTCCAGGGTGGCCCGGTGGCCTGGTGGCTACAGCTCCCGCTTCACACACGGAGGGCCCGGGTTCGATTCCCGGCGGGTGGAAACATTTCGACACGTTTCCTTACACCTGTTGTCCTGTTCACCTAGCAGCAAATAGGTACCTGGGTGTGGGTCGCATCCTGGGGGACAAGATTAAGTACCCCAATGGAAATAAGTTAGACAGTCCTCGATGACACACTGACTTTCTTGGGTTATCCTGGGTGGCTAACCCTCCGGGGTTAAAAATCCGAACGAAATCTTATCTTAGATCCTTCATGTGTTAGCTCAAATCACCTACCAGTATGGTTTAAATAAGTGACCCACTGATCAGATCAGATCGACTGGTCCGAACCCTGGACTGGTCCGAACCCTTGACTGGTCCGAACACTTGACTGGTTTCAAACGGTTTCGTTGGACAATAAAGCAGACTGTAAACGGATGGGGTTGTAGGCGCCCTTATTACCTGGAGTTTACCTGGAGAGAGTTTCGGGGGTCAATGCCCCCGCGGCCCGGTCTGTGACCAGGCCTCCTGGTGGATCAGCGCCTGATCAACCAGGCTGTTGCTGCTGGCTGCACGCAAACCAGCGTACGAGCCACAGCCCGGCTGATCAGGAACTGACTTTAGGTGCTTGTCCAGTGCCAGCTTGAAGACTGCCAGGGGTCTGTTGGTAATCCCCCTTATGTGTGCTGGGAGGCAGTTGAACAGTCTCGGGCCCCTGACACTTATTGTATGGTCTCTTAACGTGCTAGTGACACCCCTGCTTTTCATTGGGGGGATGGTGCATCGTCTGCCAAGTCTTTTGCTTTCATAGTGAGTGATTTTCGTGTGCAAGTTCGGTACTAGTCCCTCTAGGATTTTCCAGGTGTATATAATCATGTATCTCTCCCTCCTGCGTTCCAGGGAATACAGGTTTAGAAACCTCAAGCGCTCCCAGTAATTGAGGTGTTTTATCTCCGTTATGCGTGCCGTGAAAGTTCTCTGTACATTTTCTAGGTCGGCAATTTCACCTGCCTTGAAAGGTGCTGTTAGAGTGCAGCAATATTCCAGCCTAGATAGAACAAGTGACCTGAAGAGTGTCATTATGGGCTTGGCCTCCCTAGTTTTTGAAGGTTCTCATTATCCATCCTGTCATTTTTCTAGCAGATGCGATTGATACAATGTTATGGTCCTTGAAGGTGAGATCCTCCGACATAATCACTCCCAGGTCTTTGACGTTGGTGTTTCGCTCTATTTTGTGGCCAGAATTTGTTCTGTACTCTGATGAAGATTTAATTTCCTCATGTTTACCATATCTGAGTAATTGAAATTTCTCATCGTTGAACTTCATATTGTTTTCTGCAGCCCACTGAAAGATTTGGTTGATGTCCGCCTGGAGCCTTGCAGTGTCTGCAATGGAAGACACTGTCATGCAGATTCGGGTGTCACCTGCAAAGGAAGACACGGTGCTGTGGCTGACATCCTTGTCTATGTCGGATATGAGGATGAGGAACAAGATGGGAGCTAGTACTGTGCCCTGTGGAACAGAGCTTTTCACCATAGCTGCCTTGGACTTTACTCTGTTGACGACTACTCTCTGTGTTCTGTTAGTGAGGAAATTATAGATCCATCGACCGACTTTTCCTGTTATTCCTTTAGCGCGCATTTTTGTGCGCTATTACGCCATGGTCACACTTGTCGAAGGCTTTTGCAAAGTCTGTATATATTACATCTGCATTCTTTTTGTCTTCTAGTGCATTTAGGACCTTGTCGTAGTGATCCAGTAGTTGAGACAGACAGGAGCGACCAGTTCTAAACCCATGTTGCCCTGGGTTGTGTAACTGATGGGTTTCTAGATGGGTGGTGATCTTGCTTCTTAGGACCCTTTCAAAGATTTTTATGATATGGGATGTTAGTGCTATTGGTCTGTAGTTCTTTGCTGTTGCTTTACTGCCCCCTTTGTGGAGTGGGGGCTATGTCTGTTGTTTTTAGTAACTGAGGGACGACCCCCGTGTCCATGCTCCCTCTCCATAGGATGGAAAAGGCTCGTGATAGGGGCTTCTTGCAGTTCTTGATGAACACAGAGTTCCATGAGTCTGGCCCTGGGGCAGAGTGCATGGGCATGTCATTTATCGCCTGTTCGAAGTCATTGGCGTCAGGATAACATCGGATAGGCTTGTGTTAATCAAATTTTGTGGCTCTCTCATAAAAAATTCATTTTGATCTTCGACTCTCAGTCTGGTTAGCGGCTTGCTAAAAACTGAGTCATATTGGGACTTGAGTAGCTCACTCATTTCCTTGCTGTCATCTGTGTAGGACCCATCTTGTTTTAGTAGGGGCCCAATACTGGGCGTTGTTCTCGATTTTGATTTGGCATAGGAGAAGAAATACTTTGGGTTTCTTTCAATTTCATTTATAGCTTTTAGTTCTTCCCGCGATTCCTGACTCCTAAAGGATTCTTTTAGCTTAAGTTCGATGCTTGCTATTTCTCTGCCCAGTGTCTCCCTGCGCATTTCAGATATATTGACCTCTTTTAGCCGCTCTGTTATTCTTTTTCCGTCGCCTGTAAAGGGAGCGCCTGTCTCTTTATATTTTAATCTACTCCTCCTTTTTCTTAGAGGAATAAGCCTTGTGCATACATCGAGTGCCACCGAGTTAATCTGTTCTAGGCATAAGTTTGGGTCTGTGTTGCTTAGTATATCTTCCCAGCTTATATCGGTTAGGACTTGGTTTACTTGGTCCCATTTTATGTTTTTGTTATTGAAGTTGAATTTGGTGAATGCTCCTCGTGACTAGTCTCATTTTGTCGGTCTGGGGCTCCTCGCATACATGTCTGAACCTCAATTATGTTGTGATCTGAGTATATTGTTTTTGATATGGTGACATTTCTTATCAGATCATCATTGTTAGTGAATATGAGGTCTAGTGTATTCTCCAGTCTAGTAGGCTCTATTATTTGCTGGTTTAAATTGAATTTTGTGCAGAGATTTAAAAGCTCGTGTGAGTGTGAGTTTTCATCAGAGCTGCCTCCTGGTGTTATTTCTGCAACAATATTATTTGCTATATTCCTCCTTTTAGGTGCCTTAAGTTGAAATCCCCCAGGAGCAAGATGTTGGGTGCAGGAGCTGGAAGATTTTCCAGACAGTGGGCAATTTTTAACAGCTGTTCCTGGAATTGCTGGGATGTTGCATCCGGAGGCTTGTAGACTACCACAATGACTAGGTTTTGGTTCTCGACCTTTACTGCTAAAACTTCCACTACGTCATTTGAGGCATTAAGCATTCTGTGCAAACAAGTGACTCTGCAATGTACAGGCCAACCCCCCCTTTTGCCTGTTCACTCTGTCACATCTGTATAGGTTGTAACCTGGGATCCATATTTCATTGTCCAAGTGATCCTTTATGTGGGTCTCAGTGAAAGCCGCGAACATTGCCTTTGCCTCTGCAAGCAGTCCACGGATGAAAGGTATTTTGTTGTTTGTTGCTGGCTTTAGACCCTGTATATTTGCAAAGAAGAATGTTATCGGACTGGTGGTATTGTTGGTACTGGGGGGGGATTTTTTTTCCGGCATTAGTATCTGTATCTGTTGGTTTGGAGTGGAGGCCATCGACTGTGGTTCCACTCCAGGAATGACTGGATTTGGTGTACGATTTCTGCCATTTCCTGCCAGTTTTTTTTCCTTCCTGGCACTAAAAAACCTCTCCCTCTTGAGTGGCTGTGGCTACCCAGGTAAGCTGTCCAATATACAAAAACAGTTAGAAACAGAAATACAAATAGCTAGAGCTTCATTTAAGGAGGTTATTAATAGAATATTCAAGAGGTTGCTAGTAGAATTGCAGTAAATCAACCATTCAAATCATTATGAAGCTGTTTGTAGTCTGTGGTCAGTCAAACAAACGAGCTTCCACATGCATAAATTGTCATTTTTGTGGAAATTGGTGTCACGCCCCTTGTGCAGATATCCAAGAACTAGCTACAAGCAGTATTAAAACAGGGAAGTGTTTTTGGGTATGCCCAAATGAGATAAATCTGTGGACTAAAATCACAAGGGTATTAAAAGAGGTCAACATCAAAGCTGTTTTCATAGAAAACCTGGAAGCTTTCTACAACAGATGGGAACATAAAAAGTCTGGGCTGAATGGTACTGCCCTTGATACTGGCCATGTAGTCAGAAACTGTAAGGCTGGAGTTGATGTCCTGGTAGTCAGTAAATGTGGGGCTGATAGTGCTGTCCTGGGAGACAGTAATGGTGAAGCTGGAGGTGCTGTCCTGGGAGACAGTAATGGTGAAGCTGGAGGTGCTGTCCTGGGAGACAGTAATGGTGAAGCTGGAGATGCTGTCCTGGGAGACAGTAATGGTGAAGCTGGAGATGCTGTCCTGGGAGACAGTAATGGTGAAGGTGGAGATTTTGTCCAGGTAGTCGGGAATTATACGCAGGAAGGAATACATATAAATGACCTCATTGGGGACAGGAGCCATAGTAGGGAAACAAGTGTAATCAAAGATAAGATAAAACCAATATTGCAAACTAGAAATACCGCAGGAAATAGCAAACAAGAGGACTCCACTAGCAATAGTGAGGATATATTACCAAAAACAACTGGTGGGAGCTCCATTGTTGGTGCTATGGAGGATAGAAGTAAGACAGGGAAACATGCACCAACAGGGAATACAGTCACAGAAACCCAAGGCAAATGGAAACCAAGCCTGTGTACATACTATGCACTCGGTATCTGCTGGCATGGGAAATCTGGAAAAACAGATGGGACGTGCAACTATGACCACCCTAGAAAATGCCATGCCCATATGACAACAGGAAAATGCAAACTCCCTTCCTGTAAGCTTTTTCACCCTGAACTGTGTACCTCTTCAGTACATTAAAGACTGTGCTATAACTTAAATTGCCAGGCATACCATCTAAAGGGGACAAAAAGATACAAAACATCCAGGCCATGGGAAAACCTGGGTAGCCACAGCCACTCAAGAGGGAGAGGTTTTTTAGTGCCAGGAAGGAAAAAAAACTGGCAGGAAATGGCAGAAATCGTACACCAAATCCAGTCATTCCTGGAGTGGAACCACAGTCGATGGCCTCCACTCCAAACCAACAGATACAGATACTAATGCCGGAAAAAAAGTCCCCCCCCAGAACCAACAATACCACCAGTCCGATAACATTCTTCTTGGCAAATATACAGGGTCTAAAGCCAGCAACAAACAACAAAATACCTTTCATCCGTGGACTGCTTGCAGAGGCAAAGGCAATGTTCGCGGCTTTCACTGAGACCTACATAAAGGATCACTTGGACAACGAAATATGGATCCCAGGTTACAACCTATACAGATGTGACAGAGTGAACAGGCAAAAGGGGGGGGGGGTTGGCCTGTACATTGCAGAGTCACTTGTTTGCGCAGAACTGCTAAATGCCTCAAATGATGTAGTGGAAGTTTTAGCAGTAAAGGTCGAGAACTCAGCATTGTAATCCTTATAGAGAATAAACTTTGAATTTGAATTTGAATTTGAATTGTGGTAGTCTACAAGCCTCCGGATGCAACATCCCAGCAATTCCAGGAACAACTGTTAAAAATTGACCACTGTCTGGAAAATCTTCCAGCTCCTGCACCCAACATCTTGCTCCTGGGGAATTTCAACTTAAGGCACCTAAAATGGAGGAATATAGCAAATAATATTGTTGCAGTAATAACACCAGGAGGCAGCTCTGATGAAAACTCACACTCACGCGAGCTTTTAAATCTCTGCACAAAATTCAATTTAAACCAGCAAATAATAGAGCCTACTAGACTGGAGAATACACTAGACTCATCTTCACTAACAATGATGATCTGATAAGAAATGTCACCATATCAAAAAACAATATACTCAGATCACAACATAATTGAGGTTCAGTCATGTATGCGTGGAGCCCAGACCGACATAATGAGATTAGTCACGAGGGAGCATTCACCAAATTCAACTTCAATAACAAAAAATAAAGTGGGACCAAGTAAACCAAGTCCTAACCGATATAAGCTGGGAAGATATACTAAGCAACACAGACCCCAACTTATGCCTAGAACAGATTAACTCGGTGGCACTCGATGTATGCACAAGGCTTATTCCTCTAAGAAAAAGGAGGAGTAGATGTAAAATAGAAAGAGACAGGCGCTCCCTTTACAGGCGACGGAAAAGAATAACAGAGCGGCTAAAAGAGGTCAATATATCTGAAATGCGTAGGGAGACACTGGTCAGAGAAATAGCAAGCATCGAACTTAAGCTAAAAGAATCCTTTAGGAGTCAGGAATCGCGGGAAGAACTAAAAGCCATAAATGAAATCGAAAGAAACCCAAAGTATTTCTTCTCCTATGCCAAATCAAAATCGAGAACACGTCCAGTATTGGGCCCCTACTTAAACAAGATGGGTCCTACACAGATGACAGCAAGGAAATGAGTGAGCTACTCAAGTCCCAATATGACTCAGTTTTAGCAAGCCGCTAACCAGACTGAGAGTCGAAGATCAAAATGAATTTTTTATGAGAGAGCCACAAAATTTGATTAACACAAGCCTATCCGATGTTATCCTGACGCCAAATGACTTCGAACAGGCGATAAATGACATGCCCATGCACTCTGCCCCAGGGCCAGACTCATGGAACTCTGTGTTCATCAAGAACTGCAAGAAGCCCCTATCACGAGCCTTTTCCATCCTATGGAGAGGGAGCATGGACACGGGGGTCGTCCCACATTTACTAAAAACAACAGACATAGCCCCACTCCACAAAGGGGGCAGTAAAGCAACAGCAAAAAAAAAAAAGAACTACAGACCAATAGCACTAACATCCCATATCATAAAAACTTTGAAAGGGTTCTAAGAAGCAAGATCACCACCCATCTAGAAACCCATCAGTTACACAACCCAGGGCAACATGGGTTTAGAACAGGTCGCTCCTGTCTGTCTCAACTATTGGATCACTACGACAAGGTCCTAAATGCACTAGAAGACAAAAAGAATGCAGATGTAATATATACAGACTTTGCATTATTATGTCATTATGTACTGGAGTGCGATAAAATTAATGAATTTAGAAACAACTCACTCAGAAGTGTTCAAGAAATGGCTAAGTATTTTATCCACAGTGGTATATTACAGACCATTCTGGAGAAATACCCTGACTTTGCTAGCTGTAAATAAAGCATTACCACATGTGTGCATGTGTGTGTGTGTGTGTGTGTGTGTGTGTGTGTGTGTGTGTGTGTGTGTGTGTGTGTGTGTGAGTATGAGTGTGTGTGTGTATGAGTGTGAGTGTGTGTATGAGTGTGTGTGAGTATGAGTGTGTGTGCGTGTGTGTATGAGTTTGGGTGTGTGTGTGTGTGTGTGTGTGTGTTTATGTGTGTGTGTGTATGAATTTGTATGTGTGTGTGTGTGTGTGTGTGTGTGTGTGAGAGAGAGAGAGAGAGACTCAGCAATCAAACATTTGCACCAATAACTCACTACAGTTGTGACCGGGTTGTGGAAGTGTGAATTGCTCATTACTCTAAAATTTGTTCATGATTGCAGCCATGTATAAACGTAAGTAACCATTCTTACAGTATTCATTACCTTTGTAACTTGGTGAGTTCATTACCTTTGTAACTTGTGAGTTCATTACCTTGTACCTAGTTCAGCCATCAAAACTTTGGAGCCCGGTCCCTGGACCCATTGTGTACCTCTGTAATCTGTAAATACCTTTGTAACTTGTAATGATTGTGACTAGACCTACCTGGAGTTCATTACCTTTGTAAATTGTGAGTTCATTACCTTTGTAAATTGTGAATTCATTGCCTCTGTAACTTGCTCAGCTATCAAAACTTTGAGGCCCAGTCCCTGGACCCATTATGTACCTCTGTAATCTTTTGACTACCGCCCACAGGATGGGTATGGGGTGCATAATAAACATATTAAACTAACTAACTAACTAACAAGTGTGACCATGGCGTAATAGCGCACAAAATGCGTGCTAAAGGAATAACAGGAAAAGTCGGTCGATGGATCTATAATTTCCTCACTAACAGAACACAGAGAGTAGTCGTCAACAGAGTAAAGTCCGAGGCAGCTACGGTGAAAAGCTCTGTTCCACAAGGCACAGTACTCGCTCCCATCTTGTTCCTCATCCTCATATCCGACATAGACAAGGATGTCAGCCACAGCACCGTGTCTTCCTTTGCAGATGACACCCGAATCTGCATGACAGTGTCTTCCATTGCAGACACTGCAAAGCTCCAGGCGGACATCAACCGAATCTTTCAGTGGGCTGCAGAAAACAATATGAAGTTCAACGATGAGAAATTTCAATTACTCAGATATGGTAAACACGAGGAAATTAAATCTTCATCAGAGTACAAAACAAATTCTGGCCACAAAATAGAGCGAAACACCAACGTCAAAGACCTGGGAGTCATCATGTCGGAGGATCTCACCTTCAAGGACCATAACATTGTATCAATCGCATCTGCTAGAAAAATGACAGGATGGATAATGAGAGCCTTCAAAACTAGGGAGGCCAAGCCCATGATGACACTTTTCAGGTCTCTTGTTGTATCTAGGCTGGAATATTGCTGCACACTAACAGCACCTTTCAAGGCAGGTGAAATTGCTGACCTAGAAAGTGTACAGAGAACCTTCACGGCGCGCATAACGGAGATAAAACACCTCAATTACTGGGAGCGCTTGAGGTTCCTGAACCTGTATTCCCTGGAATGCAGGCGGGAGAGATACATGATTATATACACCTGGAAAATCCTAGAGGGACTATTTCCGAACTTGCACAGGAAAATCACTCACTACGAAAGCAAAAGACTTGGCAGACGATGCAACATCCCCCCAATGAAAAGCAGGGGTGTCACTAGCACGTTAAGAGACCATACAATAAGTGTCAGGGGCCCGAGACTGTTCAACTGCCTCCCAGCATACATAAGGGGGATTACCAACAGACCCCTGGCAGTCTTCAAGCTGGCACTGGACAAGCACCTAAAGTCGGTTCCTGACCAGCCGGGCTGTGGCTCGTACGTCGGTTTGCGTGCAGCCAGCAGCAACAGCCTGGTTGATCAGGCTCTGATCCACCAGGAGGCCTGGTCACAGACCGGGCCGCGGGGGAGTTGACCCCCGGAACTCTCTCCAGGTATACTCCAGGTAAACAGCACCGTGTCTTCCTTTGCAGGTGACACCCGAATCTGCATGACAGTGTCTTCCATTGCAGACACTGCAAGGCTCCAGGCGGACATCAACCAAATCTTTCAATGGGCTGCAGAAAACAATATGAAGTTCAACGATGAGAAATTTAAATTACTCCGATGTGGTAAACATGAGGAAATTAAAACTTCATCAGAGTACAAAACAAATTCCGGCCACAAAATAGAGCGAAAAACCAACGTCAAAGACCTGGGAGTGATCATGTCGGAGGACCTCACCTTCAAGGACCATAACATTGTATCAATTGCATCTGCTAGAAAAATGACAGGATGGATAATGAGAACCTTCAAAACTAGGGATGCCAAGCCCATGATGACACTCTTCAGGTCGCTTGTTCTATCTAGGCTGGAATGTTGCTACACACTAACAGCACTTTTCAAGGCAGGTGAAATTGCTGACCTAGAAAATGTGCAAAGAACCTTCACAGCGTGCATAACTGAGATAAAACACCTCAATTACTGGGAGCGCTTGAAGTTCCTGAACCTGTACTCCCTGGAACGCAGGCGGGAGAGATACATGATTATATACACCTAGAAAATCCTAAAGAGACTGGTGCCGAACTTGCACACGAAAATCACTCCCTACGAAAGCAAAAGACTCGGCAGACGATGCAACATCTCCTCAATGAAAAGCAGGGGTGTCACTAGCATGTTAAGAGACAATATAGTAAGTGTCAGGGGCCCAAGACTGTTCAACTGCCAGCATACATAAGGGTGATTACCAATAGACCCAGCACCGTGTCTTCCTATGCAGGTGACACCCGAATCTGCATGACAGTGTCTTCCATTGCAGACACTGCAAGAATCCAGGCAGACATCAACCAAATCTTTCAGTGGGCTGCAGAAAACAATATGAAGTTTAACGATGAAAAATTTCAATTACTCAGATATGGCAAACACGAGGAAATTAAATCGTCATCAGAGTACAAAACAAATTCTGGCCACAAAATAGAGCGAAACACCAACGTCAAAGACCTAGGAATGATCATGTAGGAGGATCTCACCTTCAACGACCATAACATTGTATGAATCGCATCGGCTAGAAAAATGACAGGATGGATAATGAGAACCTTCAAAACTAGGGAGGCCAAGCCCATGGTGACACTCTTCAGGTCACTTGTTCTATCTAGGCTGGAATATTGCTGCACACTAACAGCACCTTTCAAGGCAGGTGAAATTGCTGACCTAGAAAATGTACAGAGAACCTTCACGGCGCGCAAAACGGAGATAAAACACCTCAATTACTGGGAGTGCTTGAGGTTCCTAAACCTGTATTCCCTGGAACGCAGGCGGGAGAGATACATGATTATATACACCTGGAAAATCCTAGAGGGACTAGTACCGAACTTGCACACGAAAATCACTCACTACGAAAGCAAAAGACTTGGCAGACGATGCAACATCCCCCAATGAAAAGCAGTGGTGTCACTAGCACGTTAAGAGACCATACAATAAGTGTCAGGGGCCCGAGACTGTTCAACTGCCTCCCAGCATACATAACGGGGATTACCAACAGACCCCTGGCAGTCTTCAAGCTGGCACTGGACAAGCACCTAAAGTCGGTTCCTGACCAGCCGGGCTGTGGCTCGTACGTTGGTTTGCGTGCAGCCAACAGTAACAGCCTTGTTGATCAGGCTCTGATCCACCAGGAGGCCTGGTCACAGACCGGGCCGCGGGGGCGTTGACCTCCGGAACTCTCTCCTGGTAAACTCCAGGTAAACCCCTGGCTGATTTAAGCAGGCACTGGACAAGCACCTCAAATCGGTACCTAACCAGCCGGGCTGTGGCTCGTTCGTTGGATTGCGTGCAGCTAGCAGTAACAGCCTGGTTGATCAGGCTCTGATGCACCATGAAGCCTGGTCAGAGACCGGGCCGCGGGGGCGTTGACCCCCGGATCTCTCTCCAGGTAAACGATAGCTACCACTTCAAGCATGGGCTCACTTTCTGTTTTTCTTTCAGACACATTCATACTGGCCTGGGGTTCCCTTACATTACTGAGACAGTGCAATATGATGCCTACTTCTGCGGCAGTTGTAGCACACCCAAAGCTGTGTCTGGCAATTCTCTTCTCTTGTGTTACCCACAACACCTTAAGTAGAGCTGCAATTCTCTTAGTTTCTGTTGCCTTCTGCTCAATGCTGCATAATTAAAGTAACTCTTACTAGTGTGTTCACCTTTACAAAACACGCGTATTTTAGTTCGAGTAGATCTGGGGTTCTGTTTAGAGGTCTTTTCACGAGACATTTGTCTTATGGCCTTTGGATTTGTCTCTTGAGTGATTAGAGTGATAATCTGGTTCATTCTCTCGCCTATGACAACCATCAACCCAGGGCAACATGGGTTTAGAGCAGGTTGCTCCTGCCTGTCCCAACTACTGGACCACTATGACAAGGTCCTGGATGCGATGGAGGATAAACAAAATGCAGATGTAGTATACAGAGACGTTGTGAAAGCCTTCGACAAATGGGACCATGGTATAATAGCACACAAAATGCATGATAAAGAAATAAAAGGAAAAATGGTAGATGGATCTGTAACTTCCTAACAAATAGAACACAGAGTAGTAGTAAACTGAGTAAAGTCTGAGGCAGCTGCTGTGAAAAACTCTGTTGCACAAGGCACGGAGTAACTTGCCATGATTAGTGACCAGATCTACCTGGAGTTCATTACCTTTGTAACTAGTTCAGCTATCATAACTTTGGGGTCCAGTCACTGGACCCATTATGTACCTTTGTAATCTTTTGACTACCGCCCACAGGATGGGTATGGGGTGCATAAAGATATTAAACTAAAGTGTGGTGTGTGTGTGTGTGTGTGTGTGTGTGTGTGTGTGTGTGTGTGTGTGTGTGTGTGTGTGTGGTGTGTGTGACTCAACAATCAATATTTGCACCAATAACTCATTACAGTTGTGACCGG
Source organism: Cherax quadricarinatus (assembly GCF_026875155.1). Lineage (NCBI taxonomy): Eukaryota > Metazoa > Arthropoda > Malacostraca > Decapoda > Parastacidae > Cherax > Cherax quadricarinatus. The sequence continues at coordinate 129,216,697 of NC_069399.1, read as the reverse complement.
GTGTGGAAGTGTGAATTGCTCATTACTCTATAATTTGTTCATGATTGTAGCCAAAGTATAAACGTAAGTAACCATTCTACAGAATTCATTACCTTTGTAACTTGTGAGCTCATTACCTTTGTACCTAGTTCAGCTATCAAAACTTTGGGGGCCCAGTCCCTGGACCCATTACGTACCTCTGTAATCTGTAAATACCTTTGTAACTTGTCATGATTGTGACCAGACTTACCTGGAGTTCATTACCTTTGTAAATTGTGAGTTCATTACCTTTGTAAATTGTGAGTTCATTACCTTTGTAAATTGTGAGTTCATTACCTCTGTAACTTGCTCAGCTATCAAAACTTTGGAGTCCAGTCCCTGGACCAATTATGTACCTCTGTAATCTTTTGACTACCGCCCACAGGATGGGTATGGGGTGCATAATAAACATATTAAACTAACTAACAAGGCACGGTACTTGCTCCCATCTTGTTTCTCATCCTCATATTTGATATAGACAAAGATGTATGCCATAGATCCGTGTCTTCCTTTGCGGATGACACCCGAATTGCATGACAGCGTCATCCATAGAAGACACTGTACGACTACAAGTGGACATCAACCAGGGGCCGCAGAAAACAATATGAAGTTGAATGAAAAGAAATTTCAATTGCTCCGATATGGAAAACTTGAGGAAATTAAAACTGTATCAGAGTATAAAACAATTTCCAATACACAATAGAGCATAAACCTAACATGAAGGACCTGGGAGTGATGTTGTCAGAGGATCTCACTTTCAAAGACCACAACAATGTATCTACCTCATCTGCTAGAAAAATGATAGGATGGACTATGAAAACCTTCAAAACTAGGGAACCCAAGCCCACGAGGATTCTCTTCAAATCGCTTGTTCTCTCTAGGCTGGAATACTGCTGTATACTAACTGCTCCCTTCAAGGCAGGCGAAATTGCTGAACTGGAGAGTGTACAGAGAACTTTCACGGCACACATAAGTACGACAAAGCATCTAAATTACTGGGAACGGTTAAAATCCCATGATTTGTATTCCCTGGAATGCAGGCGAGAAAGGTACTCGATAGTATACACTTGGAAAATCCTAGAGGGACTAGTAACAAACTTGCACACGAATATCACTCCTTATGAAAGGAAAAGACTGGCAGGAGATGCAACATCCCCCCAGTGAAAAGAAGGGGCGCCACGAGTACACTGAGAGACAACACAATAAGTGCCAGGGGCCCAAAACTGTTCAGCTGCTTCCCAGCATACATAAGGGGGATTACCAATAGACCACTGGCTGTCTTCAAGAAGGCGCTGGACAGGAACATAAAGTCAGTACCTGACCAGCCGGGCTATGGTTTGTATGTCAGTTTACGTGCGGCATTCCGGCATTCCAGCATTCCGAAGGCCATGTGTGGCGCAGAATGCTGGACAGACCATCGCCTCATCGTCTCGAAACTCAAGCTCCGTGTCCAGCCCAGGAGACGCCCTCAGGGCGCGAAACCACCAAAACGCCTGAACGTCGGCAAGCTGAAGGCCCACAACGTCAAGCAGTCGTTTGCAGAAATTCTGGAAACCAGCTTGGAGTCCGTCGTGCTGGACGTTCAAAACGTCGAAGCAGCATGGATCGCACTCCGTGATACAGTGTACAGCACAGCCATGGAGTGTCTAGGACCCGTCACCAGGAAGCACAAGGACTGGTTCGACGAACACTGCACAGAAATCCAGCAGCTGCTGGAAGAGAAACGAAAGGCCTACATGGCCCACATCAATGACCCAAAGTCCACAGCGAAGCAAGATGCACTGAGAAACATACGCAGCAATACCCAGCGAAAAATGCGTGAAATGCAAGACTCTTGGCTAAGCAACAAAGCCGATGAGATTCAGGGCTTTGCAGACAGAAACGATATGAAGAACTTCTATGACGGCCTGAAAGAAATCTACGGCCCTACCACCTCTGGCACATTACCACTCCTCAGCGCAGATGGGTCAACGCTGCTCACAGACAAGGAGGAAATTCTAGAGAGATGGGCAGAACATTTTGACAGCGTGCTGAACCGTCCATCCACCATCAGCGATGAAGCCATCGAACGTCTACCTCAGATTCCGACCAACGAGACGCTGAATGCCATCCCCACTTTGGAGGAGACTCAGCAAGCAATACGTCAACTGTCCAGTGGCAAAGCTCCTGGGTCTGACGCCATCCCAGCTGAAGTCTACAAAGAAGGCGGAATGGCACTGGTAGAGAAACTTCACCAACTCTTCCAGCTTGTATGGCAGTACGAGACAGTTCCTCAGGACTTTAAAGATGCTTCCATCGTGCATCTCTACAAACGAAAAGGAAACCGCCAGGCATGCGACAACCACCGTGGTATCTCCCTGCTCTCCATCGCAGGCAAAACCCTGGCTAAAGTTCTACTCAATCGGCTCAATGAACATCTAGAGCATGGACTCCTACCTGAAAGCCAGTGCGGCTTCCGGAAAGATCGCGGGACTATCGACATGGTGTTCGCTGCTAGACAGCTACAGGAGAAATGTCAGGAACAGAACGCCGACTTGTACTCCACCTACGTCGATTTGACCAAGGCCTTCGACACCGTTAGTAGAGAGGGCCTTTGGAGAATCATGTCAAAGTACGGCTGCCCAAAGACGTTTATCGCCATCGTACGCCAACTTCACGATGGAATGCTGGCCAGAGTCCAAGACAACGGAGAGACGTCTAAACCATTCCCAGTCTCAAATGGAGTGAAACAAGGCTGTGTGCTTGCTCCCACCCTGTTCAGCCTGATGTTCTCGGCCATTCTTACAGACGCATTCAGGGACACAGACGCAGGAATCGGCATCAGGTACCGTACAGATGGGTCTGTCTTCAACCTCAGGAGGCTTCAAGCAAAAACCAAGGCTGCAACTGACACCATCAATGACCTGCTATTTGCTGATGTCTGCGCCCTCAACGCTGCTTCAGAAACCGCCATGCAGCACAGTGTTGACAAGTTCTCTGATGCCTGCAACAACTTCGGGCTGACAATCAGTACAACGAAGACTGAAGTGATGCACCATCCTGCTCCGGGAAAGACGTATGTTGAGCCAAACATCACCATCAACGGGCAGCGACTGAACGCCGTAGACAAATTCACCTACCTCGGCAGTACCCTTTCCAGAAACGTTGTCATCGATGATGAGGTGAATGCCAGACTTGCCAAAGCCAGTGCCACCTTCAGCAGGCTCCACAAGAATGTATGGAACCGAAGAGGCATCACCACAAGCACCAAGATCAAGGTGTACAGAGCCATAGTCCTCACCACACTTCTCTATGGCTGCGAAACCTGGACTGACTACAAACGTCACGCCAGAAAGTTGAACCACTTTCACACCACACGGCTCAGAAAAATTCTTGGCATCAAATGGCAAGATAAGATCCCAGACACAGAAGTGCTGACTACAGCTGGCCTGCCTAGCATCTACACCATCCTAATGCAGACACAGCTTCGCTGGGCAGGTCACGTTTCTCGCATGCCAGACCACCGGCTGCCAAAGAAACTCTTGTTTGGCGAACTGCAGCATGGAAAGCGCTCACAAGGAGGCCAAAAGAAGCGCTATAAGGACACCCTTAAGACAGCTCTGAAAGCTTTCAACATCAACCACACCATGTGGGAGCTGATAGCTCAGGGCAGGAATGACTGGCGAGCAGTTGTCCAGAAAGGGGCAACATCCTGCGAGGCAAGCAGAATCTCACTAGCTGAGCAGTGCAGGCAGGCGAGGAAGACCAGAGCCATCAGACCCCTCGATGCCGCCACCCTTCCCTGTCCACACTGCCAGAGAACGTTTCGTGCGCGGATTGGCCTGACAAGTCAATCTGCGTACCCACCAACTTCGACCCCAGGATGACTAGGTGGTCCTCGTCGAATCGACGGACAAACATACGTGCGGCCAGCAGTGACAAATTGGTTGATCAGGCCCTGATCTACCGCGAGGCTTGACCAAGGACCTCGCCGCAGGGGCATTGACCCCCAAAACCTTCTCCAGGTATACATAATGGATCCAGGCACTGTCTCAACATTACAGAGGTACATAATGGGTCCAGACGCTGTGTCAACATACATTACAGAGGTACATAATGGGTCCAAGGACTGTACCTGAACATTACAGAGGTACATAATGGGTCCAAGGACTGTACCTGAACATTACAGAGGTACATAATGGGTCCAAGGACTGTACCTGAACATTACAGAGGTACATAATGGGTCCAAGGACTGTACCTGAACATTACAGAGGTACATAATGGGTCCAAGGACTGTACCTGAACATTACAGAGGTACATAATGGGTCCAAGGACTGTACCTGAACATTACAGAGGTACATAATGGGTCCAAGGACTGTACCTGAACATTACAGAGGTACATAATGGGTCCAAGGACTGTACCTGAACATTACAGAGGTACATAATGGGTCCAAGGACTGTACCTGAACATTACAGAGGTACATAATGGGTCCAAGGACTGTACCTGAACATTACAGAGGTACATAATGGGTCCAAGGACTGTACCTGAACATTACAGAGGTACATAATGGGTCCAAGGACTGTACCTGAACATTACAGAGGTACATAATGGGTCCAAGGACTGTACCTGAACATTACAGAGGTACATAATGGGTCCAAGGACTGGGCCACAGAGATATGATAGCTAAATAGATTACAGTGGTAATGAAATATTTATGCTGACATGAATTAGGTAACAAAGTATACTTGTAAGTGTAAGTGGTAACGCGTTATTTACGGTGAGCAAAATGAGCTTGTTATCACAGAATGCTCTGTAATATACCACTGTGGATAAAATACTTTGACATATCTTAAACATTTCTGAGTGACTTGTCTCTGAATTCAATAATTTTATCGCACTCCAGTACATAATTATGCAAGGTGTGACGCATTCCAGCACATAAGGACGCAAGGTGTGACGCACTCCAGTACATAATTATGCAAGGTGTGATGCATTCCAGCACATAATTCAATTCAATTCAATTCAATTCAAAGTTTATTCTCTACAAGGATTACAATGCTGAGTTTACAGAATTTGGTTATTGTGTGGTTTACATGTAGTAAAATAATAATTACAGAGTGTACCACTAGAACACCTAGCATGGCTAGGCATTTCGGGCAGACTTATATTAAATCTTAAGTTTAAAATATTACAAAATTATGAGGTAAGTTGGTATTATGGCTAAGTGACTAAATACTAGTTGTGAGTTTAGCAATGTGAATGCTTTTGTTTTGGCACTATACATAGTTTCAGTATTGGAGTATCACAGGCCAACTTATGACTAGTTAAGATTCATTATTTTGAGATTGAGATTGATATTTCTGTTTATGGTCAAATGGGTGAGCGAGTGTAAGTGTGAACCACCAGGTGGTATTCGTATTATTAGTTGACAGGATGTATCAGGGAGATAAGATGTTTTCTGATGGTAGTTTTGAAGGTGATGAATGTGTCTGCAGTTTTGGAATTTTCAGGTAGGGTGTTCCAGATTTTAGGGCCTTTGACATACATTGAATTTTTGTAAAGGTTTAGTCGGACACGGGGAATGTCGTAGAGATGTTTGTGTCTGGTGTTGTGCCTGTGGGTTCTGTCACAACTATCAAGAAAGCGTTTTAGGTCAAGGTTAATATTGGAATTTAAGGTCCTGATGGTTCTGTTCACCAATCCACTGGTGCAGCTGGTAGTGCTGCTGTTGTCGTACAGAGTGATGGCTCTCTTAAAGAAATTGGAGCACGCATCAAAAATTGGGCCTCTACCCTTCAGACAGAACTGTTTGCCATACTCCTTGCACTGAAATGCATCTATGTATCAAAGATTGACAGTTTAATTGTAACTGATTCTCTGTCATCCATAAATACTCTCAACTCATTAAGCATAAATTGTTGCATGCTTGTGTCAGAAGCCAGACACAGGTATGGTAGGATTGTGGACAGTGGAGTCAGAGTGCACATGCTGTGGATTCCATCTCACATTGGTTTTCAGATGCATGATAGAACTGATAAATTGGCTAAGCTGAATGCTTTCAAAGAGGGAGTAGATTACAATCTTGGCTTGTCAGGTAGTAGTTTGAGAACAATAATACGAAAAGAACTTCAACTGAATTTTATGGACTTAAGGCTCAGGGAGATTGACACCAGTGAGTCCACCTATCATCATTCTATCATGCAGGAGGAGCCACATGTCTATGGTGCATCCAACAAAATAAGCAGACTCTTGGATGTCACTACCGCCCGGCTCCGGCTGGGTTACAAGTATCTTTGGCAGGTTAAATCACCACCACCAAATGTAGACCAAACGAAATGTAAACTTTGCCAGATGGACTATTGTCACACATTGCGTCATTATGTACTGGAGTGCGATAAAATTAATGAATTTAGAAACAACTCGCTCATAAATGTTCAAGAAATGGCAAAGTATTTTATCCACAGTGGTATATTGCAGACCATTCTCAAGAAATACCCTGACTTTGCTAGCTGTAAATAATGCATTACCACGTGTGTGCATGTGTGTGTGTGTGTGTGTGTGTGTGTGTGTGTGTGTGTGTGTGTGTGTGTGTGTGTGTGTGTGTGTGTGTGTGTGTGTGTGTGTGTGTGTCTGTGTGTTTATGTGTGTGTGCGTGTGTGTATGAATTTGTATATGTGTGTGTGTGTGTGTGTGACTCAACAATCAATATTTGCACCAATAACTCACTACAGTTGTGACCGGGTGTGGAAGTGTGAATTGCTCATTACTCTATAATTAGTTCATGATTGTAGCCATGTATAAACGTAAGTAACCATTCTTACAGGATTCATTACCTTTGTAACTTGTGAGTTCATTACCTTTGTACCTAGTTCAGCCATCACAACTTTGGGAGCCCAGTCCCTGGACCCATTACGTACCTCTGTAATCTGTAAATACCTTTGTAACTTGTCATGATTGTGACTAGACCTACCTGGAGTTCATTACCTTTGTAAATTGTGAGTTCATTACCTTTGTAAATTGTGAATTCATTACCTCTGTAACTTGCTCAGCTATCAAAACTTTGGAGTCCAGTCCCTGGACCAATTATGTACCTCTGTAACCTTTTGACTACCGCCCACAGGATGGGTATGGGGTGCATAATAAACGTATTAAATTAATTTAATTAGGTCCTGTAGATGTAGATTGCACAGTAGTAAGTGTGGATGTACTGAACTGGGAGTAAATTTAGATCTATGAAGAGTGGGGGGGGGGTGTTGCCAGGGATGGGATTTAGTGATTATTCTTACTGCAGCTTTTTGTTGGGTTATTATTGGTTTTAGGTGTGTTGCTGCAGTTGATCCCCAAGCACAGATAGCATAGGTGAGGTATGGATATATAAGTGAATGGTATAGTGTTTGCGGCACGTAATATCGTATCTTGGAGAGGATCCCAACCGTTTTGGATACTTTTTTGGTTATGTGTTGGATATGGGTGCTGAAGTTCAGGTTGTTGTCGAGGTATAGGCCTAGGAATTTGCCCTCATTATGCCTGACAATTAGAGTGTTGTCGATCTTAATGTTAATTTGCGCATCTCCTGCTCTGCTACCAAACATAATCTGGAGTATCTGGAGTTTGGGGGCTCTGGTTTTGTCAACGTTAAGCCTAAGTTTATTGGCTGTCATCCAAGTTGATATTTTGATCAGCTCCTCATTAACAATGGTGTTGAGGGTGGCAAGATTAGGGTGAGAGATGACACAAGTCGTGTCGTCAGCAAAGAGAATGGGGTTCAGGTGTCGAGATACGTTTGGAAGATCATTGATGTATATGAGGAAGAGCAGGGGACCAAGGACACTTCCCTGCGGAACTCCAGTATCAAGTGGCTGTGTTGTTGATGCTGTGTCTTTAATGGTGACATAAGGACGCAAGGTGTGACGCACTCCAGTACATAATTATGCAAGGTGTGATGCATTCCAGCACATAAGGACGCAAGGTGTGACGCACTCCAGTACATAATTATGCAAGGTGTGATGCAGACCAGCACACAAGGACGCAAGGTGTGACGCACTCCAGTACATAATTATGCAAGGTGTGATGCAGACCAGCACATAAGGACGCAAGGTGTGACGCATTCCAGTACATAATTATGCAAGGTGTGATGCAGACCAGCACATAAGGACGCAAGGTGTGACGCACTCCAGCACATAATTATGCAAGGTGTGAAGCAGACCAGCACATAAGGACGCAAGGTGTGACGCACTCCAGTACATAATTATGCAAGGTGTGATGCAGACCAGCACACAAGGACGCAAGGTGTGACGCACTCCAGTACATAATTATGCAAGGTGTGATGCAGACCAGCACATAAGGACGCAAGGTGTGACGCATTCCAGTACATAATTATGCAAGGTGTGATGCAGACCAGCACATAAGGACGCAAGGTGTGACGCACTCCAGTACATAATTATGCAAGGTGTGATGCAGACCAGCACATAAGGACGCAAGGTGTGACGCACTCCAGCACATAATTATGCAAGGTGTGATGCAGACCAGCACATAAGGACGCAAGGTGTGACGCACTCCAGTACATAATTATGCAAGGTGTGACGTATTCCAGCACAATGACGCAAGGTGAGGCGCACTTCAGCACAGTGACGCAAGGTGTGACGCATTCCAGCACAGTGACGCAAGGTGTGGCGCACTTCAGCGCAGTGACGCAAGGTGTTTACCTGGAGTTTACCTGGAGAGAGTTCCGGGGGTCAACGCCCCCGCGGCCCGGTCTGTGACCAGGCCTCCTGGTGGACCAGAGCCTGATCAACCAGGCTGTTGCTGCTGGCTGCACGCAAACCAACGTACGAGCCACAGCCCGGCTGATCCGGAACTGACTTTAGGTGCTTGTCCAGTGCCAGCTTGAAGGCTGCCAGGGGTCTGTTGGTAATCCCCCTTATGTGTGCTGGGAGGCAGTTGAACAGTCTCGGGCCCCTGACACTTATTGTATGGTCTCTTAACGTGCTAGTGACACCCCTGCTTTTCATTGGGGGGATGGTGCATCGTCTGCCAAGTCTTTTGCTTTCGTAGTGAGTGATTTTCGTGTGCAAGTTCGGTACTAGTCCCTCTAGGATTTTCCAGGTGTATATAATCATGTATCTCTCCCTCCTGCGTTCCAGGGATTACAGGTTTAGAAACCTCAAGCGCTCCCAGTAATTGAGGTGTTTTATCTCCGTTATGCGCACCGTGAAAGTTCTCTGTACATTTTCTAGGTCAGCAATTTCACCTGCCTTGAAAGGGTTTGCTGTTAGTGTGCAGCAATATTCCAGCCTAGATAGAACAAGTGACCTGAAGAGTGTCATCATGGGCTTGGCCTCCCTAGTTTTGAAGGTTCTCATTATCCATCCTGTCATTTTTCTAGCAGATGCGATTGATACAATGTTATGGTCCTTGAAGGTGAGATCCTCCTACATAATCACTCCCAGGTCTTTGACGTTGGTGTTTCGCTCTATTTTGTGGCCAGAATTTGTTTTGTACTCTGAAGATTTAATTTCCTCATGTTTACCATATCTGAGTAATTGAAATTTCTCATCGTTGAACTTCATATCGTTTTCTGCAGCCCACTGAAAGATTTGGTTGATGTCCGCCTGGAGCCTTGCAGTGTCTGCAATGGAAGACACTGTCATGCAGATTCGGGTGTCATCTGCAAAAGGGAAAACACGGTGCTGTGGCTGACATCCTTGTCTATGTCGGATATGAGGATGAGGAACAAGATGGGAGCGAGTACTGTGCCTTGTGGAACAGAGCTTTTCACAGTAGCTGCCTCGGACTTTACTCTGTTGACGACTACTCTCTGTGTTCTGTTAGTGAGGAAATTATAGATCCATCGACCGACTTTTCCTGTTATTCCATTAGCACGCATTTGTGAGCTATTAACGCCATGGTCACACTTGTCGAAGGCTTTTGCAAAGTCTGTATATATTACATCTGCATTCTTTTTGTCTTCTAGTGCATTTAGGACCTTGTCGTAGTGATCCAATAGTTGAGACAGACAGGAGCGACCTGTTCTAAACCCATGTTGCCCTGGGTTGTGTAACTGATGGGTTTTTAGATGGGTGGTGATCTTGCTTCTTAGGACCCTTTCAAAGATTTTTATGATATGGGATGTTAGTGCTATTGGTCTGTAGTTCTTTGCTGTTGCTTTACTGCCCCCTTTGTGGAGTGGGGCTATGTCTGTTGTTTTTAGTAACTGTGGGACGACCCCCGTGTCCATGCTCCCTCTCCATAGGATGGAAAAGGCTCGTGATAGGGGCTTCTTGCAGTTCTTGATGAACACAGAGTTCCATGAGTCTGGCCCTGGGGCAGAGTGCATGGGCATGTCATTTATCGCCTGTTCGAAGTCATTTGGCGTCAGGATAACATCGGATAGGCTTGTGTTAATCAAATTTTGTGGCTCTCTCATAAAAAATTCATTTTGATCTTCGACTCTCAGTCTGGTTAGCGGCTTGCTAAAAACTGAGTCATATTGGGACTTGAGTAGCTCACTCATTTCCTTGCTGTCATCTGTGTAGGACCCATCTTGTTTAAGTAGGGGCCCAATACTGGACGTTGTTCTCGATTTTGATTTGGCATAGGAGAAGAAATACTTTGGGTTTCTTTTGATTTCATTTATGGCTTTTAGTTCTTCCCGCAATTCCTGACTCCTAAAGGATTCTTTTAGCTTAAGTTCGATGCTTGTTATTTCTCTGACCAGTGTCTCCCTACGCATTTCAGATATATTGACCTCTTTTAGCCGCTCTGTTATTCTTTTCCGTCGCCTGTAAAGGGAGCGCCTGTCTCTTTCTATTTTACATCTACTCCTCCTTTTTCTTAGAGGAATAAGCCTTGTGCATATATCGAGCTCCACCGAGTTAATCTGTTCTAGGCATAAGTTGGGGTCTGTGTTGCTTAGTATATCTTCCCAGCTTATATCGGTTAGGGCTTGGTTTACTTGGTCCCACTTTATGTTTTTGTTATTGAAATTGAATTTGGTGAATGCTCCCTCGTGACTAGTCTCATTATGTCGGTCTGGGGCTCCACGCATACATGTCTGAACTTCAGTTATGTTGTGATCTGAGTATATTGTTTTTGATATGGTGACATTTCTTATCAGATCATCATTGTTAGTGAAGATGAGGTCTAGTGTATTCTCCAGTCTAGTAGGCTCTATTATTTGCTGGTTTAAATTGAATTTTGTGCAGAGATTTAAAAACTCGTGTGAGTGTGAATTTTCATCAGAGCTGCCTCCTGGTGTTATTACTGCAACAATATTATTTGCTATATTCCCCCATTTTAGGTGCCTTAAGTTGAAATCCCCCAGGAGCAAGATGTTGGGTGCAGGAGCTGGAAGATTTTCCAGACAGTGGTCAATTTTTAACAGCTGTTCCTGGAATTGCTGGGATGTTGCATCCGGAGGCTTGTAGACTACCACAATGACTAGGTTTTGGTTTCTCGCCTTACTGCTAAAACTTCCACTACATCATTTGAGGCATTAAGCAGTTCTGTGCAAACAAGTGACTCTGCAATGTACAGGCCAACCCTCCCCTTTTGCCTGTTCACTCTGTCACATCTGTATAGGTTGTAACCTGGGATCCATATTTCGTTGTCCAAGTGATCCTTTATGTAGGTCTCAGTGAAAGCCGCGAACATTGCCTTTGCCTTTGCAAGCAGTCCACGAATGAAAGGTATTTTGTTGTTTGTTGCTGGCTTTAGACCCTGTATATTTGCAAAGAAGAATGTTATCGGACTGGTGGTATTGTTGGTACTGGGGGGGGGATTTTTTCCGGCATTAGTATCTGTATCTGTTGGTTTGGAGTGGAGGCCATCGACTGTGGTTCCACTCCAGGAATGACTGGATTTGGTGTACGATTTCTGCCATTTCCTGCCAGTTTTTTTTCCTTCCTGGCACTAAAAAACCTCTCCCTCTTGAGTGGCTGTGGCTACCCAGGTTTTCCCATGGCCTGGATGTTTTGTATCTTTTTGTCCCCTTTAGATGGTATGCCTGGCAATTTAAGTTATAGCACAGTCTTTCCTGTACTGAAGAGGTACACAGTTCAGGGTGAAAAAGCTTACTGGAAGGGAGTTTGCATTTTCCTGTTGTCATATGGGCATGGCATTTTCTAGGGTGGTCATAGTTGCACGTCCCATCTGTTTTTCCAGATTTCCATGCCAGCAGATACCAAGTGCATAGTATGTGCACAGGCTTGGTTTTCCGTTTGCCTTGGGTTTCTGTGGACTGTATTCCCTGTTGGTGCATGTTTCCCTGTCTTACTTCTATCCTCCCTAGCACCAACAATGGAGCTCCCACCAGATGTTTTTGGTAATATATCCTCACTATTGCTAGTGGAGTCCTCTTGTTTGCTATTTCCTGCGGTATTTCTAGTTTGCAATATTGGTTTTATCTTATCTTTGACTACACTTGTTTCCCTACTATGGCTCCTGTCTCCTATGAGGTCATTTATATGTATTCCTTCCTGCGTATAATTCCCGACTACCTGTGACGCATTCCAGCACAGTGACGCAAGGTGTGACGCACTTCAGCACAGTGACGCAAGGCGTGACGCATTCCAGCACAGTGACGCAAGGTGTGACACTTGTACATCTGGCAAAGTTCACATTTAGTTTCACTGTTACAAAAAACGCGATTCTAAAGCTTAGAGATCTCCAGTGAATACTAGAAAGGACTGCCCTTCTAGCATCCAGCCTGTTACTGGGTTTTCGTAACAAGTAGTTTACCTGGAGTTTACCTGGAGAGAGTTTCGGGGGTCAATGCCCCCGCGGCCCGGTCTGTGACCAGGCCTACTGGTGGATCAGAGCCTGATCAACCAGGCTGTTGCTGCTGGCTGCACGCAAACCAACGTACGAGCCACAGCCCGGCTGATCAGGAACTGACTTTAGGTGCTTGTCCAGTGCCAGCCTGAAGACTGCCAGGGGTCTGTTGGTAATCCCCCTTATGTGTGCTGGGAGGCAGTTGAACAGTCTCGGGCCCCTGACACTTATTGTATGGTCTCTTAACGTGCTAGTGACACCCCTGCTTTTCATTGGGGGGATGATGCATCGTCTGCCAAGTCTTTTGCTTTCGTAGTGAGTGATTTTCGTGTGCAAGTTCGATACTAGTCCCTCTAGGATTTTCCAGGTGTATATAATCACCATCAGCAGATCCTCCACAAAAGTTACAAAACTCCCATACTACTGAATCTAAGTTCAGCATAAGAAAATCACCGACTGTGATAATACACAGATACCAGTACAACGTTAGGTCAGAAGCTACAGCTCAGGACCTGAGGTGTTCAAAGTGTCTATGAGACACACAACCTCAGTACAACGTCGAAAATCACTAAGTCTATACAATGTTCTATGAACAGAGTTCTACAGAACTAACAAGAATAATGAGACAGACATTCTGTCCAACCACCAAGAGAGTCTAGATCAGACTGAATACTTCAGGCGAGGTGAGGACACCCCCCCCCCTCGATCACATGATAGCTCCGTGGACAGCAGTCGCCCAGCAAGAAGTCGGCAATCTAACGAGCAAAGAGCAATAATTACAGTAGTTAGACAATCAAGACTTGAACTGAGTACATAATATGTTACATCCTACCTAACAAATCAAATAACAATATAAAGCAATACATTTACGATTTAGCTATTATCACAAATATAAGCAACATAAAATTAAATGAAAAGGTAATAATTATATATATACATAATAATCATTGCAACCCATTCAGGGGTTGCAACACCATTCCAACACGACAGACGGTCGCACTAGGAGTTGCATTAATGTCTTTCACATTACTGATTACTCAGGTCACATTACTAACAATATAATATAAATATTAATCAGTCTCTCTCTTGTGCCAAGCACCTCTACAATTTCACAGCGTCCATCACTAGTATATGCCCCTAGTACTAGGGCAGTACACAGTATCGTATCTCCGCATACTCGTGGTTATGTACATCAGTGTAGAAACAGGATAGTGCAGACAAGTAGGGCACGATGAGGCTCGATCATAGTAGAGGAGACTGCATTCCACTCTTAAGTAGTGGTTGTGGAATGCCATGTAGTATGGACATCTGAGTATGAAACAGCTTAAGGTGTGTAGTGAGGGGGGGGGTCTGTGGCAGGACAGTGTTGTGCCACACGCAGTACATCGCCCACACCACACTACCCACTCAACACTCAGCTTATGTCTCCTTACACACACAACAATACTGTGAATATATAAATATAATAATTAGACATGAGTATATATAGTTAATATGGGCTGGAGGGATTAAGTTACTTTACTGAATTTGACATAGCAAGTAACAAAAGGTATTTGGGCATAAAATTACGTTAATTTAATGTAACTGATAATTATTAAGGACGTGACAGAGCGTCAGCAATTGCATTACAATGACCACTTATGTGTTTTATACTAATAGAATAAGGTTGGATTCTGAGGGCCCACCTCATGATCCTAGCAATTTTTACTTTTCATAGTGTTAATGTAGGTGAGTGGATTGTGGTCTGAAAAAAACGTTAATTTTAAATGGGGAAGTGCCCAAATACACGTCAAAATGTTCCAAGGACACCACAAGAGCTAGAGCCTCTTTCTCAATAGTGGCATAATTTTTCTGGTATCGTTTAAGCTTAGATGAATAGTAACATATAGGATGGAGAATATCAGTGGATGTTGACTGTTGGAGCAGCACAGCACCCACTGCATAGCCACTCGCATCTATATGTAAAAAGAAGGGAAGATTGAAATTAGGACTTTTCAACACAGAAGCAGAGGATAGCAAGCGCTTCAACCTTTAGAACAAGACTGAACAATGTCTAGTCCAGATGAACTGAACTTTGCTACTAATGAACACAGTGAGAGGCGCAGGTGGAGGTGAGTGCGCTGGCTTGCCTGTCACTTGACACACGTGGCAACGTCGCACATGATCAGCTACTGTTTCCTTCATCTTTGGCCAAGTAAAATGTTTTGCCAGTTTACCGAGTGTCTTCTTGACACCCAAATGTCCTCCTATGGGACTATTGTGAGCAAAATCAATGGCTTGTTCACGAAATGTAACTGGTAACACTACGAGATGCTTGACTGTGGTGGAAACACTATCAGCTGACAACTTACATGTATTTTTCTCCATCAGTACACCGTTACTATAATAGTAACAATTATCGAGATCCTTTGCTTCACTCTCAGTAACTGCTATATCTCTCAGTCTTTCCAGTGACTGATCAACAAACTGATCCTTGATTAAATTATCATGAGTTAGAAATTTAACGTCAGTTGTCTCCTGACTAGGTTGCTGACAGGGGGGAGTCAGTGTTAATGATCCTGGATGCAGAGCGTCACTAAACAACATATTCAAGCCCAAATCATTGTCATCCACTAACTCAACAGGAGACAAGGATGGTTGTTGTATCTTTGACATAGCTCTAGTAATTGCGCTGAGAGGAAATAAAATAGGCTTCTCTCTACAAGCTTCAATGGCATAATTATCATCAGTGTTATTATCAATCACAAGTGCTTTTTTACATATACCAGCATGAAGGATATCGTTCCCTATCAACAAGTCCACTGACCTGATAGGAAATACACCACTGGATATATCCACTGAAATATAACCTGTATAATAGCTTGTTTGAATATAAACTTTGTGCAGAGGCACTTTTATAACAGCCCCTCCATAGGCTTCTAACAATACATCTATCTTGGTATAGGTATCGTCAGTTATGGGCAGTACATCTTTTCTCAATAAGGTGAGATAACTGCCAGTGTCTCTGAATGTAATTATCTCAGTTAGATGTGATTCATCAAATCCTATTCTACCTCTTGAAAAGTAAGGACTCATCGCTGAATGAATCTTTTCGTCAGATACACTTTCTGACGCTAGTCATCTATCCTGAGTAACATTATCTAAAACAGTAGGATCAGAGGTATTACTAGGATTTTGGTGCCTTTGTTGCTCGGAAGAAGATACGACTTGTGTGGGGGCGCCAGCCGTACGACTGCTTCTCGTATCTCTTTCTAACTTATAGCAATACTCTCTAGCATGTCCTTTTCTGTTACAATAGGTACATTTTAATTTCTTTTTCTCGATATCAGATTTCTGTCTAGCCACAGAGACAGATTCAGGATTGTGAGTTTTCCTGGTAAAGGTACGAGAAGTTACAGTAGCAGGTACATCAGGCCGGCAATGAGCAGCTGATTTAGGTTGCCAACTTCTAGGACAATTTTTAGTTACCTTGTTTCTGTGTGTTTTAGTACGTACAAGTTTGTGAGAAATCTCGTAATTGTTGCTAATGCTGCAGTTTCCAGAATATCCGAGGTAGTATGATCGATCAGATATTCTTGTATGTCAGCAGGCATACAGTTGTTAAACTCTTCGTGTAGTAACAACTGAACAAGGCTGTTGTAGTTGTTACACTTGGCAGCTCTAGACCATCTCTCAAAAGCAACTTTTTTCTCACGAGCAAATTCTACACAAGTTTGATCTTGTCATCGTTGTAACGTACGAAATGTTCTTTGATAACTTACAGGTAACAAGTTATATGTCTCTAGAATAGTTTGTTTGACAGCGTCATAACTAATGTACTTGGCAAATGGTAAAGCAGCAGTACAAGTTTGAGCTCTTCCTGTCAACGCTGTATGCAACAAGGTAGCCCAGTGCTTACGTGGCCAGTTCATAGCACGTGCCTGGTTCTCAAACACATCAAAATAGGTGTCTAAGTCACTCTCAAAAAACTTAGGAACCATGGATGCAGCTTTCTGCACATTAAATGTGTCCTGTGATCTATCAGTCTGTTGTCTTCCCAGACGAACATTTTCTCTTTGGAAATCTTCTTCGTTCAATTTCCTCTGTGCCTCTATTTGTGCAGTCTGCAACATAATGAGGCGTTCATACCTCTCAAACTGTTCCTGAGAGATAGGACCAGTGGGTAATGGAGGAGTAAGTTCCTTAGGTCGGGCACCTCGTCCATACGTCTCTAGAGAGTCTAGATCTGGTCTAGAATAAGTGTATACAGGTGTAGCATACACTGTACTAGTATGTGGCTGCATCATCCTACCAGCTACACTCTCTACTATTGTGCCAGTGAGGGAAGGAGCGAGCAAGAACTGAGCTACACTAGGCTCAGACACTTCTGCCTTAGTTGCTCTTTCTTCTTCGTCATCAAATAGAGTCATACTTCCTAATTGTGACACTAGGCTTTCTGAATCTGAATCATAATCAGACATCTCTGTATGAGCAGGAAACAATATATCTTTAATTAATGCTCTGACAGTTTCTGCGGTGTAATTCGTGTTATACTTCACACCGAGATATTTGGCTACTTGCCAACACATCTGAAGTTTTAATGTACTTAACTCAGACAAAGTCAGAGTATCAATTAACTGTTTCACTATGGTATACATCACGAAAATAAATGTACTATGAGAGAGTGATTATTGGAAACTATAATCCTGATAGGAATTTTAGTGTTGGTTGTCTTAGAGCTAGAACTCATAAACAGTATTTCCTTCTCCTTGGATCAAGAGACTCAGTCAGGTACATACATCCACCTGGTATGTTGTACAAGACTAAACTCAAGTCTTCAGATTAGGAAAGTACTCAAAGTGTTTGATCATAGAGTTACTAGTATGTCAAACTGGACAATTTCTCCAACACCTTGGTTCAAGAGCATCCCAGACAGGCCCCCATTTGTTACAAAAAATGCGATTCTAAAAGCTTAGAGATCTCCAGTGAATACTAGAAAGGACTGCCCTTCTAACATCCAGCCTGTTACTGGGTTTTTGTAACAAGTAGTCAGTATCCTTGTCCAATTATCCAATAGAATCCAGTATGATTCAATAGTGCTTCAGGATTACAACTGGTAGGCTACTACCAGTTGTAGAGGTATATTATCAAATTAAATTAAATTAAATTAATCACAGTAATCAAAATAATATCACTTCTCTCAAGTTCAATATTATTGTGCTGAAAGCACATATCACATTTATAATTAAGTACTGTCTGGTACATTAACATTTACCAAGATATTACAAATATGTACAATTAATTTTGTGTGCATGTGTGTAAGTGCTCTAAGTAGTTCGCTATGTCTCACGACTCGACTAGACTTAAACAAGTGACTGACAAAGTCCTCAAATAAACTAACTTCTTGACCGACTGGCAACCAGTACAGTCTGCTTGAACAACAAAAAGAATGCTAAAGCCCAATAGCAATACAACAAGCAACTGCGACACAGAATCAGGAACAAGGAGATAATATAACGACACTAAGTAGGGACCATCAGCAGATCCTCCAAAAAAGTTACAAAACTCCCATACTACTGAATCTAAGTTCAGCATAAGAAAATCACCGACTGTGATAATACACAGATACCAGTACAACGTTAGGTCAGAAGCTACAGCTCAGGACCTGAGATGCTCAAAGTGTCTATGCGACACACACTACCTCAGTACAACGTCGAAAATCACTAAGTCTATACAATGTTCTGTGAACAGAGTTCTACAGAACTAACAAGAATAATGAGACAGACATTCTGTCCAACCACCAAGAGAGTCTAGATCAGACTGAATACTTCAGGCGAGGTGAGGACACCCCCCCCCCTCGATCACGTGATAGCTCCGTGGACAGCAGTTGCCCAGCAAGAAGCCGACAATCTAACGAGCAAAGAGCGATAATTACAGTAGTTAGACAATCAAGACTTGAACTGAGTACATAATATGTTACATCCTACCTAACAAATCAAATAACAATATAAAGCAATACATTTACGATTTAGCTATTATCGCAAATATAAACAATATAAAATTAAATGAAAAGGTAATAAATATATATATACATAATAATCATTGCAACCCATTCAGGGGTTGCAACATTCACCTACACCAGCTGGTGATGCTGATGTGACCTCCCAGAGGTATACCTGGAGTGTAGATGAATGGTTCAGATAACCGACATATTGATAAATTAGACACATGTGCAACTCTTGGGTGTCTTTATTTAGGAAACGTTTCGCCACACAGTAGCTTCATCAGTCCATACAAAGGAGAATCTTGAAGAACAGGAGGAGAATGAGGCAATCAGTCCCTCAGCCTTGAGTCGATGTGGTCAGTCCATCATGTGTCTAATTTATCAACGTGTCGGCTCTCTAAACCATTCATCTACAATCCTGTCAGACACTGCAACTTCTTGGGATCTTAATACTTGGGAATTCTTCACTTGCCTAATCCTTGGGCACGACCTACTTCCACACTGGACAAATGTGACACCACCTACGACTGCTGCACCTCTCCTGCCATACGGTTTATAAGCTGCTTCTCTGCTCATATGCCATATTCTATTCAAGATTGATGGACTGACCACATCGACTCAAGGTTGAGGGACTGATTACCTCAGTCTCCTCCTGTTCTTCAAGTTTCTCCTACGTATGGACTGATGAAGCCACTGTGTGGCGAAACGTTTCCTCAATAAAGATAACCAAGAGTTGGACATGTGTCTAATTTATCATACCTGGAGTATACCTGGAGAGGGTTTCAGGGGTCAACGCCCCCGCGGTTCCATCTGAGACCAGGTCTCATGGTGAATCAGAATCTGACCAACCAGGCTGTTACTGTTGGCCACATGCAAACTGACGTACGAACCACAGCCCGGTTCGTCAGGTACTGACTTTAGGTGCCTGTCCAGTGCCTTCTTGAAGACAGCCAGGGGTCTATTGGTAATCCCCCTTATGTATGCTGGGAGACAGTTGAAGAGTCTTGGGCCCCGGACATTTATTGTGTTCCCTCTCAGTGTACTCGTGGCGCCCCTGCTTTTCATTTGGTACTGGCAACGCAGCCAGAGGTACTAGTAACCCCAGCCAGAGGTACTGGTAACGCAGCCAGAGGTACTGGTAACCCCAGCCAGAGGTGCTGGTAACGCAGCCAGAGGTACTGGTAACCCAGTCAGAGGTACTGGTAATCCCAGCCAGAGGTATTGGTAACCCAGCCGAAGGTACTGGCAACCCAGCCAAAGGTACTGGCAACCCAGCCAGAGTCAGGCAGAAGTGACATCCAGGAGTCTGGACGTCGTACTCATCAGCCGCCTCCCGGTTCTTAATATATCACAACAAGGTTTTTCTCTCACATGTAGATAATCTCAACTAATTCATCTTATTTCTAACACCACGACGATGTTTACAACTTACATTAAACAAACAATTTTCTTATACTTGTTTCCACCTCTCTATGTCTGCCTTTCCACTATTTCTGTTTATTGATTCAACGTTAATGGATAAATCTGGATGAAGGCAATCCTCAGTAACACAATTTTAATACTTTATGAAGCCTATTTCTAGTTTAATGGGTGTTTTTTTAAGCCAGCAATTGGTGCTAATTATCCCCCTCCCCCCTGGGTAATTATCACTAACTGTACTGGGCAACAGTTCCTCTTCACTTGACATCCTTAGTAATAACTTATAAACTTGTCAGACAGTCCAGAAATTTCATCGATAATTAAACTTTCAGGAAACACTTCAGAGATGTATTCTGCAGAGAGAGAGAGAGAGAGAGAGAGAGAGAGAGAGAGAGAGAGAGAGAGAGAGAGAGAGAGAGAGAGAGAGAGAGAGAGAGAGAGAGAGAGAGAGAGAGAGAGAAGAAATGCCAGCTGCTCTAAGCTACATCAATCACCAGCTAAGAGCTATATCAGCTTGGGGAAATAGATGGCAAGTAGCATTTGCACCTGAGAAAACACAAATGATGATCTCTAGGCACCAAGATGGTAATGCTGGTGCAGTAGTAAGGATGAAAGGGAGGGTGTTGGCACCTGGGGAAGAAGTTGATATCCTTGAGGTGAAATTTTACTCCAAACTGACCATGAAAAACCACGTTGTAAATCCTGCAAACAAGGCAGCCAGGAAGCTTACAGCACTTCGCCATATCTCGCATCTGCTTGACAGCAGGGGTTGTAAGATTTTGTACGAGGCACAAGTACGCTCACACCTTGAGTATATTCCATTTTCTTGGTTCGCCTGCCCCCCTTTCCTTCTTATCTGCGACTGCTTGACAGAGTAAAGAACAGAACAAAACGTCTCATCTCTCGCCTGGATCAGTCCTGGATAGAACTGTCATTTCAGCAGAGCCTTCAACACAGGAGGTATGTGGATGGCCTTACTGTTATGTACAAGGCCAATATTGTCAAAGTACCACACTTGGATCCACTTCGAGGACAGCGTGAAGCAAACTTCTATACCACAAGACGGGCAGAAAGCAGCAACTTCACTCTGGCTGTACCCTTCTCCAGAACATCACTCCATCTGAGATCATACATACCCAGGATGACTCGAGTATGGAACACATTCGTACAGCATAATGATGTCAACGAGATAAAGTCAATTGATCAAATGAAATGCTGGCCCACAGATGGCTCCAACTTCATCCTGTTCCCTATTTGTATGTCTCATAACAATAAAAATACTTTCAAATGAGCTGATGTAGGTAACAGCTCTTAGCTTGTCAATAAAGTTGGGAATCCTTAACCTGTAAATAGCTTGTCAATAAAGCTAGGGATCCTTAACCTAACCTTGTCAAACCCTGTGTAAAAAAAAGGAGAGAGAGAGAGAGAGAGAGAGAGAGAGAGAGAGAGAGTATTCCAGGTCAACATCAACACTGGCAGTGTTCCAGGTCTACAACAACACTAGCAGTGTTCCAGGTCATCAGCAACACTGACAGTGTTCCAGGTCAACAACAACACTGACAGTGTTCCAGGTCAACAGCAACACTGACAGTGTTCCAGGTCAACAACAACACTGGCAGTGTTCCAGGTCAACAACACCACTGACAGTGTTACAAGTCATCAGCAACAATGGCAGTGCCCCAGGTCAACAACAACACTGACAGTGTTCCAGGTCATCAGCAACACTGACAGTGCTCCAGGTCAACAACAACAACACTGGCAGTGTTCCAGGTCAACAACACTGGCAGTGTTCCAGGTCAACAACACTGGCAGTGTTCCAGGTCAACAACACTGGCAGTGTTCCAGGTCAACAACAACACTGACAGTGTTCCAGGTCAACAACAACACTGGCAGTGTTCCAGGTCAACAACAACACTGACAGTGTTCCAGGTCATTAGCAACACTGGCAGTGTTCCAGGTCATCAGCAACACTGACAGTGTTCCAGGTCAACTACAACACTGGCAATGTTCCAGGTCAACAATAACACTGGAAATGTTCCAGGTCAACAACTCTGACAGTGTTCCAGGTCATCAGCAACACTGGCAGTGTTCCAGGTCAACAACAACACTGGCAGTGTTCTAGGTCAACAACAACACTGACAGTGTTCCAGGTCAACAACAACACTGGCAGTGTTCCAGGTCAACAACAACACTGACAGTGTTCCAGGTCAACAACAACACTGGCAGTGTTCCAGGTCAACAACAACACTGGCAGTGTTCTGGGTGTTCCAGGTCAACAACAACACTGACAGTGTTCCAGGTCAACAACAACACTGGCAGTGTTCCAGGTCAACAACAACACTGGCAGTGTTCTGGGTCAACAACAACACTGGCAGTGTTCCAGGTCAACAACACCACTGACAGTGTTACAAGTCATCAGCAACAATGGCAGTGCTACAGGTCAACAACAACACTGACAGTGTTCCAGGTCATCAGCAACACTGACAGTGCTCCAGGTCAACAACAACAACACTGGCAGTGTTCCAGGTCAACAACACTTGCAGTGTTACAAGTCATCAGCAACAATGGCAGTGCTCCGGGTCAACAACAACACTGGCAGTGTTTCAGGTCAACAATAACACTGACAGTGTTCCAGGTCAACAACAACACTAGAAGTGTTCCAGGTCAACAACAACACTGACAGTGTTCCAGGTCAACAACAACACTGACAGTGTTCCAGGTCAACAACAACACTGACAATGTTCCAGGTCAACAACAACACTGACAGTGTTCCAGGCCAACAACAACACTGACAGTGTTCCAGGCCATCAGCAACATTGGCAGTGTTCCAGGTCATCAGCAACACTGGCTCTCTCAGAAGGTTGCTGCAACATTTGCAATCGATCGGTGTTGCACTCTCAACGGAACTTTCCGGGCTGCCAGCGGTAACAAGAGGCAGAGCAGAAGTCCACCCGGCAGACTGTTGTTAGGTCAGATCTGCCTGTCAGACTAGATTTCTTTCTTTATACTTTTCTTTCATCATGTCATCTGACTAGCACGTTAAGAGACCATACAATAAGTGTCAGGGGCCCGAGACTGTTCAACTGCCTCCCAGCACACATAAGGGGGATTACCAACAGACCCCTGGCAGTCTTCAAGCTGGCACTGGACAAGCACCTAAAGTCGGTTCCTGACCAGCCGGGCTGTGGCTCGTACGTTGGTTTGCGTGCAGCCAGCAGTAACAGCCTCGTTGATCCGGCTCTGATCCACCAGGAGGCCTGGTCACAGACCGGGCCGCGGGGGCGTTGACCCCAGGAAATCTCTCCAGGTAAACTCCAGGTAAACTGAAGATCAATGATTTCCATCTGAAACTGACTTTCACCTGTCCTTCAAATAGCATCAATTTCGCCCTGAATGCCTTGACATGTGTGAATAGATCACAAATCAAATTTGTTTCACCTTGCAACTTCAGATTCAATTGATTCATATGACTTTTCACATCTGCAAAAAATTGCCAATTTCTTAAGCCATATAGCGTTTGATAAAAGTGGGTCAGCTCCATTTTTGTCTGTGAGAAATAAATCAATTTCATTTCCTAGCTCAGAGAACTGTGATAGAACCTTTCCACAACTAAGCCATCAAAATGCTGTATAATAAGGCCAGTCAATGGACTCAGAACCACAAAACTGGTGATGATTAAGCCCGTGAGATGGAGTGGAATTCACTGATGAAACAGCAGGTTTCAGAACACAAGACATATCCACATATTTTCCACACAATGCTGCCCATGGATAACACAATGCAGAAACCTGGGCTTTGAGAATCCATCATCGTCACAAGCTTTTGTGATTTGTTCATCCAAACCTTTCTTCACTTTAGACATGTTCTTTCCTCCTTCATTTGTCACGCAGTTTATTCCACTCCAAGTTACATTCCAATACAGTTTTCTCTTTTTGCAATTCTTTGAAGATGTCTTCTCCGATTCTTGTGCTGTGCACGCTATATATTAATAATAATATAATAATAATATCTTTATTTACTACAAGTGCATGTACAAGGTATATAGGTCTAGCTGACATCAATGACATACTACTATATAGAAAGCTGCTTGTTATGCTCAGCATTTCGGGCAAATTAGGTCAGTTTTGTCCCAGGATGCGACCCACACCACTCCACTAGCACCCAGGTACCCATTTTGAAACGGATGTGATGTGTCACTCTCACATCATTTGATTCATCAAGGGTGAGAGAAAAAAAAAATGAAAATTTCTTGTTGTGAGCAATTTGATAAAACATATTACTTCCTCTAACAATATTTGGCTCAAGACTGAGGATTTTGAGCAGATTTGCCTTTTCTGGGCATAACTCTCCCACTGCTTCCATCATACACTCTTTGATCAGATCTCCATCCGTGAATGGCTTTCTTCTTTTAGCTAACACATTAGTTACTTTGTGACTGGCTTTATTTTCAGCTCGCTTCTGCGTTAAAAAGTCTTGTTGGGAAAGCAACCTGCGTTGCATCGATTCAGATTTTTCCGAACGCTGTGTTTCTGTGAACTGGGAATAGTTTGTTTTATGTTTGGTCTCACAGTGTCGACGTACAATGTCCTCCTTCAAAGCTGCAGGCAGCAGTGTGTTTATCTTCAACCATTATATCTCCACAGAACAATCTCAACAGAGTAAATTCTCAGGCGGCTACTATGAAAAGCTCTGCTATAGAAGACACAATACTCACTCCCATCCTGTTTTTCATCTTCATATCTGACTAGACAAGATGTAAGCCACAGCACGTTTTCTTCCTTCGCAGATGACACCCGAATTTGCATGACAGTGTCCTCCACTGAAGACACTGCAAGACTCCAGGCGGACATCAACTAAATCTTTAAATGGGCCGCAGAAAGCAATATGAAGTTCAATGATGAGAAATTTCAATTACTCAGATATGGAAAACGTGAGGAAATTAAAACTAAATCGGAGTATAAAACAATTTCTAACCACAAAATCGAGCGAAAAACTTAAATAAAAGACCTGGGAGTGATCATGTCAGAGGATCTCCCTTTCAAAGACCATAACATTGTATCAATCGTATCTGCTAGAAAAATGACAGGATGGATAATGAGAACCTTCAAAATTAGGGACGCCAGTCCCATGATGACACTCTTCAGGTCACTTGTTCTATCTAGGCTGGAATATTGCTGCACACTAACACCACCTTTCAAGGCAGGTGAAATTGCTAACCTAGAAAATGTACAGAGGACTTTCACGGCGCGCATAACGGAGATAAAACACCTCAGTTACTGGGAACGGTACCCCCTGTACTCCCTAGAACGCAGGCGGGAGAGATACATGAAAATATACACATGGAAAATCCTAGAGGGATTAGTACCAAACTAATCCCTCTTGGAAAAGCAGGGGCGCCACGAGTACACTAAGGGACAACACAGTAAGTGTCAGGGGCCCAAGATTGTTCAACTGCCTCCCAGCATACATAAGGGGAATTACCAATAGACCCCTGGCTGTCTTCAAGGAGGCACTGGACAGGCACTTAAAGTCAGTACCTGACCAACCAGGCTGTGGTTCGTACATCGGGTTGCATGCGGCCAACAGTAACAGCCTGGTTGATCAGGCCCTGACCACCATGAGGGCCACGGAGGCGTTGACCCCCGAAACCCTCTCCAGGTATACTCCAGGTATACCATGGTATGTTTCCGAAAGTTTGTGGGATCCGTACCTTCTGGTCCCCTTTAAATGGTGTTGATGAGAGTATGTGTTTCAATATTGTCTTTGATGGACTGACGAATAACACATCTGAGAATGAATGATTTTATAGGCAGGAGAATTGCATTCTCCTCTGGTCGAGGTAGTTTTTTGATGGTAAGAACTGCAAGTCTTACCTGTTTTTCTAGATATTCCATGCCTACAGCAGACTTTGTTGTGTGGCGGTCGTGGTGGCAGCAGACAGTGCCGTGTGTGTAGTGGCAACAGACAGTGCAGTGTGTGTGGTGGCAGCAGACAGTGCCGTGTGTGGTGGTAGCAGACAGTGTCTTGTGTGTAGTGGCAACAGACAGTGCAGTGTGTGTGGTGGCAGCAGACAGTGCCGTGTGTGGTGGTAGCAAACAGTGTCTTGTGTGTGGTGGCAGCAGACAGTGCAGTGTGTGTGGTGGCAGCAGACAGTGCCGTGTGTGGTGGCAGCAGACAGTGTTTTGTGTGTGGTGGCAGCAGACAGTGTTGTGTGTGTAGTGGCAACAGACAGGGCCGTGTGTGGTGGCAGCAGACAGTGCCGTGTGTGGTGGCAGTAGACAGTGTTGTGTGTGTAGTGGCAACAGACAGTGCAGTGTGTGTGGTGGCAGCAGACAGGGCCGTGTGTGGTGGCAGCAGACAGTGTCTTGTGTGTGGTGGCAGCAGACAGTGCCGTGTGTGGTGGCAGTAGAC
The DNA here is from genome assembly GCF_026875155.1 of Cherax quadricarinatus. Lineage (NCBI taxonomy): Eukaryota > Metazoa > Arthropoda > Malacostraca > Decapoda > Parastacidae > Cherax > Cherax quadricarinatus. The sequence continues at coordinate 129,190,115 of NC_069399.1, read as the reverse complement.
AGTGTTGTGTGTGTGGTGGCAGCAGACAGTGCTGTGTGTGGTGGCAGCAGACAGTGTTGTGTGTGTGGTGGGAGCAGACAATGCCGTGTGTGGTGGCAGCAGACAGTACTCACCTAGTTGTACTCACCTAGTTGTGGTTGCGGGGGTCGATTCACAGCTCCTGGCCCCGCCTCTTCAACTGGCCGCTACCCGGTCACTCTTCCCGCTCCGTGAGCTTTATTATACCTGTTCTTAAAGCTATGTATGGATCCTGCCTCCACTACATCACTACCCAGGCTATTCTACTTCCTGACAACTCTGACTCAAGAAATACTTCCTAACATCCCTGTGGTTCATCTGAGTCTTCAGCTTCCAACTGTGACCCCTTGTTGCTGTATCCCATCTCTGGAATATCCTGTCCCTGCCCACCTTGTCTATACCTCTCAGTATTTCATATGTCGTTATCCTATCTCTCCTGTCTTCCAGTGTCGTCAGGTCGATTTTCCTTAACCGTTCCTCGTAGGACATATCCCTTAGCTCCGGGACTAGTCTTGTTGCAAACCTTTGCACATGCTTGGCTAGGTGAAGGTTCCAAACTGGCGCTGCATATTCCAGTATGGGCCTAATGTACACAGTGTACAGGGTCCTGAATGACTCCTTATTTAGATGTCGAATTCTGTTCTTACTTTTGCCAGGTGCCAGTATGCTGCAGCAATTATTTGGTTGATGTGCACCTCAGGAGATGTGCTCGGTGTTATACACATACACCAAGATTCTTTTCCTTGAGTGAGGTTTGTAGGATCTGGCCCCCTAGACTGTGCTCCGTCTGTGGTCTTCCGTGCCCTTCCCCAATCTTCATGCATTTGGTGGGGTTGAACTCCAGGAGCCAATTGCTGTGAACCAGGCCTACAGTCTGTCCAGATCCCTCTGTAATTCTGCCTGGTCCTTGTCTGACTGAATTCTTCTCATCATCTTCACATCATCTGCAAACAGGGACACTTCGGATTCTATTCCTTCCGTCATGTCTTTCACAAATACCAGAAACAGCACCGGTCCTAGGACTGATCCCTGTGGCACCTCGCTCGTTACAGGCGCCCACTCTGACACCTCGCCAAGTTCCATGACTCACGTACCTGCTGTCTTCCTTTCAGGTATTCCCTGATCCATTGCAGTGCATTCCCTGTTATCCATGCCTGGTCCTCCAGCTTCTGCATTAATCTCTTGTGTGGATCTGTGTCAAACGCCTTCTTACAGTACAAGAAAATGCTATCTACCCACCTCTCTCTCTCTTGTCTTACTGCCGTCACCCTGTCACAGAACTCCAGTAGGTTTGTGATACAGGATTTTCCGTCCCTGAAACCGTACTGGCTGTTGTTGATAAGCTCATTCCTATCCAGGTACTGCACCACTGTTCTCCTGATAATTTTCTCCATGACCTGGCCCGGTGGCCTGGTGGCTAAAGCTCCCGCTTCACACACGGAGGGCCCGGGTTCGATTCCCGGCGGGTGGAAACATTTCGACACGTTTCCTTACACCTGTTGTCCTGTTCACCTAGCAGCAAATAGGTACCTGGGTGTTAGTCGACTGGTGTGGGTCGCATCCTGGTGGACAAGATTAAGGACCCCAATGGAAATAAGTTAGACAGTCCTCGATGACGCACTGACTTTCTTGGGTTATCCTGGGTGGCTAACCATCCGGGGTTAAAAATCCGAACGAAATCTTATCTTATCTTATCTTATCTTACTATACACGTCAGTGACACTGGTCTGTAGTTTAATGCTTCGTGTCTGTCCCTGTTTTTTAAAAGCTGGGACTACATTTGCTGTCTTCCATACTTCAGGTAGTCGTCCTGTTTCAAGAGATGTGTTGAAGATAGTTGTTAGTGGTACACAAAGCGCCTCTGCTCCCTCTTTCAGGACCCATGGAGAGATGTTATCCGGCCCTATCGCCTTTGAGGTATCTAGCTCACTTGACAGCTTTTACTTCTTCCTCGATTGTATGTATTGTGTCCAACACTTGATGGTGTACCTCACTTCCCTGTCTTTCTGGCCCTTCTGTCTCCTATGTGAACACTTCTTTGAATCTCATGTTGAGTTCCTCACATACTTCGCAGTCGTTGTTTGTGACCTCCCCTCCTTCCTTCCTTAGCCTGATTACCTGGTCCTTGACTGTTGTTTTCCTCCTGATGTGGCTGTACAACAGCTTTGGGTCAGACTTGGCTTTCGCTGCTATGTCATTCTCATATTGCCTTTGGGCCTCCTGTCTTACCTGTGCATATTCATTTCTGGCTCTACGACTGGTCTCCTTATTCTCCTGGGTCCTTTTCCTTCTATACTTCTTCCATTCCCTAGCACACTTGGTTTTGGCCTTCCTGCACTTTAGGGTGAACCAGGGGCTCATCCTGGCTTTTTCCTTATTCCTGTTACCCTTGGGTACAAACCTCTCCTCAGCTTCCTTGCACATTGTTGACACATATTCCATCATCTCGTTTACTGATTTCCCTATCAGGTCTCTGTCCCACTGAACCCCGTTAAGGAAGTTCTTCATGCTTGTGTAGTCCCCTTTCTTGTACTTTGGTTTCATTTGTTTGGCCCTTCCTGCTTCCCCCTCCACTTGTAACTCTACTATGTATTCAAAGCTTAAAACCACATGATCACTGACCCCCCCAGGGGTCTTTCATATGTGATGTCCTCAATATCTGCACTACTCAAGGTGAATACTAGGTCCAGTCCTGCTGGTTCATCCTCTTCTCTCTCTCTCTCTCTCTCTTACATGTTGGTACATGAGGTTTTCCAGTACCACCTCTATCATCTTAGCCCTCCACGTTTCTTGGCACCCATGTGGCTCCAAGTTCTTCCAATCAATTTCGTTGTGGTTGAAGTCACCTGTGATCAGTAGCTTTGCCCTGCTTGCATGAGCCCTTCTGGCCACCTCAGCCAGTGTGTCAACCATCGCTCTATTACTCTTATCATATTCTTGCCTTGGCCTCCTGCTGTTCTGTGGTGGGTTATCCATCACTGCAATTACCACCTTGGGACCTCCAGACTGAAGCGTTAGTACTATGTAATCTCTTGCTTCTTCTCTGTCTCTTCTCTCAAGCTCATCAAAATCTCTTCGGTTTTTGATCAGCAGTGCCACTCCTCCACTCCCTCTGTTCCCTCTGTCTTTCTTCAGGATCTGATACCACGTTGGAAAGACGGCATCTGTTATCAGATGTTGTGTATGTAGTGGCAGCAGACAGTGCCGTGTGTGTGGTGACAGCACGCAGTGCCGTGTGTATGGTTGCAGCAGACAGTGCCGTGTGTGTGGTGGCAGCAAACAGTGCCGTGTGTGTGGTGGCAGCAGACAGTGCCGTGTGTGTGGTGGCAGCAGACAGTGCCGTGAGTGTGGTGGCAGCAGACTGTGTTGTGCGTGTGGTGGCAGCAGACAGTGCTCTGTGTGTGGTTGCAGCAGACAGTGCCGTGAGTGTGGTGGCAGCAGACAGTGCCGTGCGTGTGGTGGCAGCAGACAGTGCTGTGTGTGTGGTGGCAGCAGACAGTGCCGTGTGTATGGTTGCAGCAGACAGTGCTGTGTGTGTGGTGGCAGCAGACAGTGCCGTGTGTATGGTTGCAGCAGACAGTGCTGTGTGTGTGGTGACAGCAGACAGTGCTGTGTGTGTGGTGGCAGCAGACAGTGCCGTGTGTATGGTTCCAGCAGACAGTGCCGTGTGTGTGGTGGCAGCAGACTGTGTTGTGCGTGTGGTGGCAGCAGACAGTGGTGTGTGTGTGGTGGCAGCAGACAGTGCCGTGTGTGTGGTGGTAGCAGACAGTGCCGTGTGTGTGGTGGCAGCAGACAGTGCCGTGAGTGTGGTGGCAGCAGACAGTGCCGTGTGTGTGGTGGTAGCAGACAGTGCCGTGTGTGTGGTGGCAGCAGACAGTGCCGTGAGTGTGGTGGCAGCAGACAGTGCCATGTGTGTGGTGGCAGCAGACAGTGCTGTGTGTGTGGTGGCAGCAGACAGTGCCGTGTGTGTGGTGGCAGCAGACATTATTGTGCGTGTGGTGGCAGCAGACAGTGCTGTGTGTGTGGTGGCAGCAGACAGTGCCGTGAGTGTGGTGACAGCAGACAGTGCCGTGTGTGTGGTGACAGCAGACAGTGCCGTGAGTGTGGTGACAGCAGACAGTGCCGTGAGTGTGGTGACAGCAGACAGTGCCGTGAGTGTGGTGACAGCAGACAGTGCCGTGTGTGTGGTGACAGCAGACAATGCCGTGAGTGTGGTGACAGCAGACAGTGCCGTGTGTGTGGTGACAGCAGACAGTGCCGTGAGTGTGGTGACAGCAGACAGTGCCGTGAGTGTGGTGACAGCAGACAGTGCCGTGAGTGTGGTGACAGCAGACAGTGCCGTGAGTGTGGTGACAGCAGACAGTGCAGTGTGTGTGGTGACAGCAGACAGTGCCGTGAGTGTGGTGACAGCAGACAGTGCCGTGTGTGTGGTGACAGCAGACAGTGCCGTGAGTGTGGTGACAGCAGACAGTGCCGTGAGTGTGGTGACAGCAGACAGTGCCGTGAGTGTGGTGACAGCAGACAGTGCCGTGAGTGTGGTGACAGCAGACAGTGCCGTGAGTGTGGTGACAGCAGACAGTGCCGTGTGTGTGGTGACAGCAGACAGTGCAGTGTGTGTGGTGGCAGCAGACAGTGCAGTGTGTGTGGTGACAGCAGACAGTGTCGTGAGTGTGGTGACAGCAGACAGTGCCGTGAGTGTGGTGACAGCAGACAGTGCCGCGAGTGTGGTGACAGCAGACAGTGCAGTGTGTGTGGTGACAGCAGACAGTGCCGTGAGTGTGGTGACAGCAGACAGTGCCGTGTGTGTGGTGACAGCAGACAGTGCCGTGTGTGTGGTGACAGCAGACAGTGCCGTGAGTGTGGTAACAGCAGACAGTGCCGTGTGTGTGGTGACAGCAGACAGTGCCGTGTGTGTGGTGACAGCAGACAGTGCAGTGTGTGTGGTGACAGCAGACAGTGCCGTGTGTGTGGTGGCAGTAGGCAGCAGTGGTTGCTGGCAGCAGTATAGCTGCAGCAGGCGGTGAAGGAGGGTGGCACTCTATGGTAGAGCTCAGAGTGCCGGTATCTCTCTCCTACACCACTGGCAGTATTCCCTCAGTGTGCACCGTCACTCCAGTCACCACTGGTTCTTCACTCAGTACATCTACCAGTGAAAAACAACACTTTCGTTTTAAGTGATTAAAAGTGTTTTATTTTAAACTATAAAATGATGAAATCGTTTTCATTACATTTAAACTGAGATGAAAATGGTTTTATTGAGTGTATTTCGGAAGCTTAGTGGGAGTGGAAAAATACGGAGCGTGTGAAATTTGGTAGCGAGTGTTAGTGAGCGGAAAGTTACTGTGTATTCCTCTTCCAGACGTACACACACCACTGGCTGTTTCCACTATACACATACATGATCTACAACTCTTTGTACACACCAGTGACTATCTTCACCACACACACATACATGATCTCCAACATTCCGTACACAGCACTTGTCTACGTTAAGAGGCTGTGTTTAGCCTCTGGTGACTGTCCTTAAGGGCGTGGTGCACTCCAGTCTCCTTGTCACAGGAAGGTTGAATGTACACCTCCTTGGGACGACAGTAACACGCGCTGGTGCACAAGTACTGTGCACGTGTGTGTGCAAATCACCTTATTACTGGTCAACACATGACTTGCTGACTTCACCTCGGTTAACTAGCTGAGGTCAACCCCTGAACTTGGTACAACACGACCACCCTGGTCCTCGGGCACTCTTTCCACCACCTGTAGGTGGTAGTTACGAACGACCACCTGAGTTGTAGTGACCAGTTCACCTCACAATCACCTGGCAACCTTAACAAGATTCACTACGGTTATTGATCCGACCAACGTTACCTGGAGGTCATTCCAGCCTTCCACTGACGTATGTTGGTGAGTAGTAACCTTCACCAGGTCTTGCATACAGGTCAATACTGTACTTGCATCCCCAGCCTTCCATTGACGAGTGTTGGTGAGTAGTAACCTTCACCAGGTCTTGCATACAGGTCAATACTTGCACCCCCAGCCTTCCATTGACGAGTGTTGATGAGCAGTAACCTTCACCAGGTCTTGCATACAGGTCTATACTTGCATCCCCAGCCTTCCATTGACGAGTCTTGGTGAGTAGTAACCTTCAACAGAGTTGGTGAAAAGATTAATAATTCCATCATAATCCTGGCAAGGGAAAGATTTATTTCTGATGTAAATAATAACAACAAATAACAAATGATTAATATATTTAACATAGGGGCTGTTGCCAGCTATGCTAGGGTTACCAGAAATTTAAAATACACCCTAACGTTCTCCAGAGATGTTCAAGACAACTTTCTTATGAGACAAGATATCACACTCGTGAGAGTAGAGTTTCTCTCACACTTACAACATCTTGGTTTCGTGGACCAAACAATCTCTGGATCAAATCAAATCAAATCAATTCAAGTTTATTCTCTGTAAGGGTTACAATGTGGGGTTTACAGGATTTGGATATTGTGTGGTTTACGTGTTATAAAATACTAATTACAGAGGGGCCACTAGGACACCTAGCCTGGCTAGGCATTTCGAGCAGACTTAGATTAATTCTTAACATTAAATCCTTATAGATTATGGTATTAAGGCTAAGTGACTACATCATAATTTGTGAGTTTAGCAATGTGAATGCTTTTGTTTTGGACAATACAAAGTGTCTATATTGGAGTTTCATAGGCAAACTTATGACTAGTTAGGATTCATTATTTTAAGATTAAGATTAGTATTTCTGTGTTTATAGTCAATGGGTGAGTGTAATTGTGAACCACCAGGTGGTTATCATGTAGTTAGTTGTCGGGGTGTATCAGGGAGATAAGATGTTCTCTAACTGTAAGTAAGTTTATTCAAGTATACACAAATACAGTTACATAGAATTATCATACATAGCAGCATATGTGTAGAGAACCTAGGATAACCCCAAAAAATCAGAGAGTGACTTATTTCCATTGGGGTCTTTTATATTTCCATTAGTTTTGAAAGTGATGAGTGTGTCTGCAGTTCTAGAGTTTTCAGGTAGGGTGTTCCAGATTTTAGGTCATTTGAAATACGTTGAATTTTTGTAAAGGTTTAGTTGGACACGGGGAATGTCATAGAGATGTTTGTGTCTGGTGTTATGCCTGTGGATCCTGTCACAACTATCAAGAAAGCGTTTTAGGTCAAGGTTAATAATGGAATTTAAGGTCCTGTAGATATAGATTGCACAGTAGTAAGTGTGGATGTTCTGAACAGGGAGTAAGTTTAGATCTATGAAGATTGGGGGGGTGTGTTGCCAGGGATAGGATTTAGTGATTATTCTCACTGCGGCTTTTTGTTGGGTTATTATTGGCTTTAGGTGTGTTGCTGCAGTTGATCCCCAAGCACAAATAGCATAGGTGAGGTATGGATATATAAGTGAATGATATAGTGTGAGAAGGGCAGTTTGCAGCACGTAGTTTCGTATCTTGGAGAGGATCCCCACCATTTTGGATACTTTTTTTGTTATGTGTTGGATATGGGTGCTGAAATTTAGGTTGTTGTCGAGGTATAGGCCAAGGAATTTGCCCTCATTATGTCTGGCAATTAGAGTGTTGTCGATCTTAATGTTAAGTTGTGCAACACCTGCTCTGCTACCAAACATAATATAGAAGGTTTTGTCAGTGTTAAGTGTAAGTTTATTGGCTGTCATCCAAGTCGATATTTTGAGCAGCTCCTCGTTAACAATGGTGTTGAAGGTGGCAAGATTAGGGTGGGAGATGACATAAGTCGTGTCGTCAGCAAAGAGAATGGGTCTCAGGTGTTGGGATACGTTTGGAAGATCATTGATGTAAATGAGGAAGAGCAGGGGTCCAAGGACACTCCAGTATCAAGTGGCTGTATTGATGAGGCTGTGTCTTTAATGGTGACATACTGATACCTATTAGAAAGGTAGGATTTGAAATATAATATACAAACGCATGGCCTCTTATACCATAATGGTCAAGTTTGTGCAGTAGGATGCCGTGGTCAACTGTGTCAAACGCTTTTCTTAGGTCAATAAAAATTCCTAGCGGATATTCCTTATTTTCCAATGCTGTGTAAAGCAGGTCTAGCATTTTTATAATTGCATCATTAGTTTTTTTATTTTTCCTGAATCCAAATTGGCAGGGGTTGAGTATGTTTTGTGACATTATAAAAGAATATAGTCTCCTGTGCATGAGTTTCTCGAAGATTTTGGATAGCAATGGTAAGTTTGATATTGGCCTATAGTTGTTTACGTCTGTAGGGTCACCACCTTTATGCATTGGTGTTACCCTTACTGTCTTGAGTAGTGTCGGGAAAGTGCTAGTTTCTAGTGACTTGTTAAAAAGTAATGTAATAGCATGCGAAAGGACATACCTGGAGGTTACCTGGAGGTTATTCCGGGGATCAACGCCCCCGCGGCCCGGTCCACGACCAGGCCTCCCGATGGATCAGGGCCTGATCAACTAGGCTGTTACTGCTGGCCGCACGCAGTCCGACGTACGAGCCACAGCCCGGCTGATCCGGCACTGACTTTAGGTATCTGTCCAGCTCTCTCTTGAAGGCAGCCAGGGGTTTATTGGCAATTCCCCTAATGCTTGATGGGAGGCTGTTGAACAGTTTTGGGCCCCGGACACTTATGGTGTTTTCTCTTAGTGTACCAATGGCGCCCCTACTTTTTATTGGCGGCATTTTGCATCGCCTGCCCAGTCTTTTACTTTCGTAGGGAGTGATTTCTGTGTGCAGATTTGGGACCATTCCTTCCAAGATTTTCCAAGTGTATATTATGATATATCTCTCCCTCCTGCGTTCCAACGAGTACAAGTCAAGTGCTTCCAAGCGTTCCCAGTAGTTAAGGTGCTTGACAGAACTTATACGTGCAGTAAAGGATCTCTGTACACTCTCTAGATCTGCGATTTCACCTGCTTTGTATGGAGATGTTAATGTACAGCAGTATTCCAGCCTAGAGAGAACAAGTGATTTGAAAAGGATCATCATGGGCTTGGCATCTCTCGTTTTGAAAGTTCTCATTATCCATCCTATCATTTTCTTTGCACGTGCGATCGTGGCACTGTTGTGATCCTTGAAAGTGAGATCCTCAGACATTACTACTCCCAGGTCCCTTACATTATTTTTCCGCTCTATTGTATGGCCGGAGTCAGTAGTATACTCTGTTCTAGTTATTATCTCCTCCAGTTTTCCATAACGGAGTAGTTGGAATTTGTCCTCATTGAACATCATATTGTTTACCGTTGCCCACTGGAAAACTTTGTTTATATCTTCTTGGAGGTTAACCGCGTCCTCAGCAGATGACAGCCTCATGCAGATCCTAGTATCATCCGCAAAGGATGACACGGTGCTGTGGTGTATATCTCTGTTTATGTCTGATATGAGGATAAGGAATAAGATGGGGGCGAGTACTGTGCCTTGTGGAACAGAGCTCTTCACTATGGCAGCCTCCGATTTAACTCTGTTGACCACTACTCTTTGTGTTCGATTTGTTAGGAAGTTGAAGATCCATCTCCCCACTTTCCCAGTTATTCCTTTAGCACGTATTTTATGGGCTATTACGCCATGATCGCATTTGTCAAATGCTTTTGCAAAGTCTGTGTATATTACATCTGCATTCTGATTTTCTTCCAGTGCATCCAAGGCCATGTCATAGTGATCCAGTAGTTGTGAGAGGCAGGAGCGACCTGCCCTGAACCCATGTTGCCCTGGATTGTGCAGATTTTGGGAATCCAGGTGATTTGCACATGGGCCGCTCGCTTGTACAATAATGGTGGGACGTGAGACAGATTCCCCGAGTTATTTTTAAGTGACTTTATGATCGCGGTGATTTCTGTGGGCTCAGTTGGTACAAGATAGAAGGAATTTGGGAAATTCCTATCTAGGTAGTCCCCAGCATGGGCATTGGTACATGGGATTTTACTGCCGAGATTAGATCCTATATTTGAGAAGAAGTCGTTTATCTTGTTAGCTGTATCAGAGGGATGCAGTGGTGTTTCATTAGGTTTAGTTAGGACAATATTCTTGTTTTTTTTTTCAGTTTGTGGGTCCCCAGAATCTGGGAAAGTGTTTTCCAGGTCTTTTTTATATCTCCTCTTGTGTCAGGGAATCTGCTGGAGTAGTACAGTTGTTTGGCTTTCTTAATTACTTTGGTGAGAGCTAATGAATAGTGTTTAAGAATATCTTTGTGTATTAAGCCCTGTCTATAATGCTTTTCATATTGGTGTTTCTTATCAATGGATTTCAGAATGCTGCTGGTTAGCCATGGGCAACCGAGCCGTTTATCCGTGATCTGTTTCGTTTATACAGGACAATGTTGGTTGTATAGTCTAAGTATTTTGTTAAGAAAAATGTCTGTCCAATCGTCATACCATTGGCATTGGAGAATTCTGTAGGCCAGTCAACAGTCTCTAGGTCTGCTGTGAAATTCCTTACTGAGGCCTCGTCATGGAGTCTAAATGAAACTTTGTTGTATTCGAGTGATGGCTTACTAATGTTTGTTAAGAGAAGGTTAGGTAGTGGTAAATAGTGCTGTCTGTGATTATCCCTGATTTAAGGGGGGGCTAGTATATTGGTCCATATGTGGTCTATTATGGTTGCACTTGTCTCAGTCAGCCTGGTTGGTTTAATTATTATTATGATTATTATTATTATTATTATTATTATTATTATTATTATTATTATTATTATTATTATTATTATTATTATTATTATTATTATAATCAAAAAGAAGCGCTACGTCACAAGGGCTATACAGCTGGTTTAGTTATTGTTGGTATGAAAAGTGTGTTGTTCATATTGTTGATGAAATCAGTTACAGTCTGATCATCTGGTAGGCCAAGGTTGATGTTGAAGTCTCCAGCTAAGAGAAGGTGGTGCGTGTTCATTTGTCTGTTTGTTATTAGTGACTTTAGATTCTCACTGAAGTTTGGGATGTTTGTGTGTGGTATCCGGTAAATGGCACCGATTGTTATAGCATCTTAAGGTTTTTTACAGTAAAATTAGCAAAAATGTATTCCCCATATTCATCACTAAAGCAATTGGTGCTAATACAAGATAGTTGGTTAGAGTAATACATTGCAGTACCACCCCAACTTGGTATGGTCTGCAGTTGTGGATTGCTCTGTATCCTGGTAGAGGGTAGATATCTATTGTGTCCTGCTTAAGCCAGGTCTCAGTAAGAATAATGCAGGAGAAAGGTGTCTTTAGTGACTCAAGGAGTGCCAGGAGGTCATCATAGTGTTTGCATAAGGACCTGATGTTGTAGTTAAGAACTGATAGACTTTGAGCAGTGTTCAGGATAGTGCTGGCTTGTGATGCTGTGTAATAAAGGCAGTTACTTTCCAATAAGTTTTGATTGTGTGTTAGATTATGGAGGTTTAGATCAGGGTGAATGTGATCATTCATCTTTTAGGTTTAAATTGTGGTTATTTATATCCTGTATTATGTGGTGAGTTCTAATACTGATATCTGTAGTGGTGGGAAGTTTAGACAAGTATATAGCTAAAGCACTTTGGTCATATAGAGTATAGTCACTAATAAACATAATGAAATTGATATTGTCTATGTGTTGTGCTAGATGAGCTAAAGTACAACTAGGTATAAACTAATACTATAAAAAAAATTATAAATGGCACCAGACTCACTCTTGTAATTCCACTAAGGTCTAACATAATGAATTTAGTGTTGTCTATGTATTGAGCTAGAATGAGCTTAAGTACAACTAGGTATAAACTTACAATATAAAAATACAAATTAAAATGGTACTTGCAATTGCACTAGGGTCTGATATAGGCTGTTAACAAGAACAATTGCACTAGGGTCTGATATAGGTTGTTAACAAGAACAATTGCACTAGGGTCTGATATAGGCTGTTAACAAGAACAATTTCACTAGGGTCTGATATAGGTTGTTAACAAGAACAATTGCACTAGGGTCTGATATAGCCTGTTAACAAGAACAATTTCACTAGGGTCTGATATAGGTTGTTAACAAGAACAATTGCACTAGGGTCTGGTATAGGTTGTTGACAAGAACAATTGCACTAGGGTCTGATATAGGTTGTTAACAAGAACAATTACACTAGGGTCTGATATAGGTTGTTAACAAGAACAATTGCACTAGGGTCTGATATAGGTTGTTAACAAGAACAATTGCACTAGGGTCTGTATAGGTTGTTAACAAGAACAATTGCACTAGGGTCTGATATAGGTTGTTAACAAGAACAATTGCACTAGGGTCTGATATAGGTTGTTAACAAGAACAATTGCACTAGGGTCTGATATAGGTTGTTAACAAGAACAATTGCACTAGGGTCTGATATAGGTTGTTAACAAGAACAATTGCACTAGGGTCTGATATAGGTTGTTAACAAGAACAATTGCACTAGGGTCTGATATAGGTTGTTAACAAGAACAATTGCACTAGGGTCTGATATAGGTTGTTAACAAGAACAATTGCACTAGGGTCTGATATAGGTTGTTAACAAGAACAATTGCACTAGGGTCTGATATAGGTTGTTAACAAGAACAATTGCACTAGGGTTGGTATAGGTGTTAACAAAAACAATTGCACTAGGGTCTGATATAGGTTGTAACAAGAACAATTGCACTAGGGTCTGATATAGTTGTTAACAAAAACAATTGCACTAGGGTCTGGTTATAGGTTGTTAACAGAACAATTGCACTAGGTCTGATATAGGTTGTTAACAAGAACAATTGCACTAGGTCTGATATAGGTTGTTAACAAGAACAATTGCACTAGGTCTGGTATAGGTTGTTAACAAGAACAATGCACTAGGGTTGATATAGGTTGTTAACAAGAACAATTGCACTAGGTCTGTATAGGTTGTTAACAAGACAATTGCACTAGGGTTGATATAGGTTGTTAACAGAACAATTGCACTAGGGTCTGATATAGTTGTTAACAAGAACATTGCACTAGGGTCGGTATAGGTTGTTAACAAGAACAATTGCACTAGGGTCTGATATAGGTTGTTAACAAGAACAATTGCACTAGGGTCTGGTATAGGTTGTTAACAAGAACAAGAGTATAACTACATTTAAACTGACAAAATAAAATTCACAAATTAAAGTACCAAAAGAATAATAAGTAAAAAATAACAATGGCAATGTCTTGGTTATAATATGATAGTAAGATGGTAGACAGGTAGACAGGTACACAGGTACACAGGTACACAGGTAAACAGGTACAGAGGTACACAGGTACAGAGGTACACAGGTACACAGGTCGACAGGTACACATGTCGACAGGTACACAGGTACATAGGTACACAGGTACAGAGGTACACAGGTACAGAGGTACACAGGTCGACAGGTCGACAGGTACACAGGTACAGAGGTACAGAGGTACACAGGTACACAGGTACACAGGTACACAGGTACACAGGTCGACAGGTACACAGGTACAGAGGTACAGAGGTACAGAGGTATAAAGGTACACAGGTACAGAGGTACAGAGGTACACAGGTACACAGGTACACAGGTACAAAGGTACACAGGTACACAGGTACACAGGTACACAGATACACGGGTACAGAGGTACACAGGTACAGAGGTACACAGGTACACAGGTCGACAGGTACACAGGTACACAGGTACAGAGGTACAAAGGTACACAGGTACACAGGTACAAAGGTACACAGGTACACAGGTACAAAGGTACACAGGTACAAAGGTACACAGGTACACAGGTACACAGGTACAAAGGTACACAGGTACACAGGTACACATGTACACAGGTACACAGGTACAAATATACACAGGTACAAAGGTACACAGGTACAAAGGTACACATGTACAAAGGTACACAGGTACAAAGGTACACAGGTACAAAGGTACACAGGTACAAAGGTACACAGGTACAAAGGTACACAGGTACAAAGGTACACAGGTACAAAGGTACACAGGTACAAAGGTACACAGGTACACAGGTACACAGGTACAAAGGATAATATTAAGGTTGGAGTTGAATATACAAACTTGAAAGTTTGGCAACAAAAGGTTAAGAAAAAGTATAAAATAATGATTAATGTACAAAAGTAAAATTGACTGGTAGTAAATATGAGTTTAAAAAAAACAAATAGTAAGTAATAATGATTACAAAAAAAGATTAATTAGCAAAAAAAAAGAAAAAAAAGTGAAAAAACAATGTTTATTTCAAGTATTAAATTTTAAGAAGAGTTATTTGGATTCAATATTGGACTGGTAGTTATACTAGAAGTTATTTGTCAGTACAAGGTATTTAAGAGTAGTCTAAGATAGTAAATGTGGTATTAAAACAGGTTATGGTAATTAGACAAGTAATGGTAATTAAATGATGTCAAAAATGTTAAGAGTAAATTATACTGATAGTAAAAATGGTATTTAATTATTAATTTTAGTAAGTAATATCAATTAATAGTATTTAAAGAAATATGAGGTAGTAATATGGACAGAGAAAGTATCAATTCAGCTAATATTTAAGCAAACAATAGTAAATAAGAAAATTACATAAGGTAACTTATGCTTACTAGTAAATCACATAATGAGGTAGTTGATTATTTAATTACTAGGAGATTGTACAATGAAATTTGAACAATAATGGAGCAAAACATACACTACACTACGTAGACTTTTAAGTTGGACATTGTTTAGTTATTCTCTGTAAGATTAGTATCCCTGAGAAATCGTGATAGATCATTCTCGTTCGTGATTGTGTACAGTTGACCTACATTTATTTTCCTAACTAGAATTTTCCCATCCCCTGTGAAGCATTGATGTATTGTGTCATTATTCTCAGGATGCTGGGTATTACAACCCAGGAGTCCAAATGGCCTGTTATCCTGGGTGTAAAGGGAGTCAAATGAACTCAGCAGAAAACTTTTGACTTATATTATCCTTCACCAATTTAGAACAGAAGTGTGTACACTATTTACACTATGTACAACAATAGGTATTAGTGCACTCCACGGTAAGCAAGGCAGAATAGAAGCCACTAGAGAGCAGACCATGCTTCAACCAGCTCTAGAATGGGAATGACAAGGGCAGACAGGAGAGTGGTACCCACATAACCTCTTCGATTGCCAAAACCATCTTCTTATTGGCTGGAACCTGGTTACTAGTTGAACGACGGGGCCCCATCGTCAACCCTCAGTCTTCTGGTTCGCTGTAAATGAGGGTGTGTACATGCGCCGAATAAAGGTTACGTACTCTTTGTATGCCACAATGGGGAAGACCAAACAGCCTCAGGATTCTGAGGTAGACCAAACAATCTCAAGATGCTGGGGTAGACCAAACAATCTCAGGATACTGGGGTAGACTAGTCATCATTATATTAAACATCATTGCATTAAATGTTATAAATTTTTTGGTAATATCTTCATTATATCCACACACGCACACACAGGAGTGGGTTGATTGCATCTTCTTGGACTGCAAGAAGGTCTTTGACACAGTTCCTCACAAGAGATTAGTGCAGAAGCTAGAGCATCAGGCGCATATAACAGGAAGGGCACTGCAATGGATCAGAGAATACCTGACAGGGAGGCAACAACGAGTCATGGTACGTAATGATGTATCACAGTGGGCACCTGTGACGAGCGGGGTCCCACAGGGGTCGGTCCTAGGACCAGTGCTATTTTTGATATATGTGAACGACATGATGGAAGGGTTAGACTCAGAAGTGTCCCTGTTTGCAGATGATGTGAAGTTAATGAGGAGAATTAAATCAGATGAGGACCAGGCAGGACTTCAAAGAGACCTGGACAGACTGGACACCTGGTCCAGCAAATGGATTCTCGAATTTAATCCTGCCAAATGCAAAGTCATGAAGTAGGGGAAGGGCACAGAAGACCACAGACAGAGTATAGGCTAGGTGGTCAAAGACTGCAAACCTCACTCAAGGAGGAAAGATCTTGGGGTGAGTATAACACCGAGCATGTCTCGGAAGCACACATCAATCAGATAACTGCTGCAGCATATGGGCGCCTGGCAAACCTGAGAACAGCATTCCGATACCTTAGTAAGGAATCGTTCAAGACACTGTACACCGTGTATGTCAGGCCCATACTGGAGTATGCAGCACCTGTTTGGAACCCGCACTTGATAAAGCACGTTAAGAAAATAAAGAAAGTACAAAGGTTTGCGACAAGGTTAGTTCCAGAGCTAAGGGGAATGTCCTATGAAGAAAGATTAAGGGAAATCGGCCTGACGACACTGGAGGACAGGAGGGTCAGGGGAGACATGATAACGACTATAAAATACTGCGTGGAATAGACAAGGTGGACAAAGACAGGATGTTCCAGGGAGGGGACACAGAAACAAGAGGCCACAACTGGAAGTTGAAGACACAAATGAGTCAGAGACATATTAGGAAGTATTTCTTCAGTCATAGAGTTGTAAGGCAGTGGAATAGCCTAGAAAATGACGTAGTGGAGGCAGGAACCATACACAGTCTTAATTAATTAAGACGAGGTTTGATAAAGCTTATGGAGCGGGGAGAGAGAGGACCCAGTAGCAACCGGTGAAGAGGCGGGGCCAGGAGCTAAGACTCGACCCTTGCAACCACAAATAGGTGAGTACGCACACACACACACATATATATCTATCTATCTATCTATCTATATATATATATATATATATATATATATATATATATATATATATATATTATATTATATATATATATATATTTTATATATATAGTATATATACATATGCAAAACAACCACTCTGAAAGAATAGAGAAATTCCAAGCGCTTTCGTGACTACTCACATTATCAAGGAACTATGAAAGTAAAGCATCCAAGGAAGCTATATAAGGGGTCTGGCCAGCACCTCACTATCAGATCCCACAACGGTTAAACACCTGACGCGCGCCGACCCAACTTGAATAGGTCCTTTGCATAACTCACCCACAAACTATTCTACCCAAGAAAATTTAAAAATTATTAATTGTCCAGTGTATTATTAAATTCTTCCCATATTCTATTAATTATAAATGGATCTAATTTATATAAACCAAAGGAAATATTCATATTATTGTCAAAACTGCTTTTTATGAAACAAGATTCAATTATATTCCTGTCGACCATGGACTTGCTTGATACTACTTTCTCAACTTAGTGAAAATCAATTGGATGGTTAAAATCCAGTATTGGGCCCCTACTTAAACAAGATGGGTCCTACACAGTTTTTAGCAAGCCGCTAACCAGACTGAGAGTCGAAGATCAAAATGAATTTTTTATGAGAGAGCCACAAAATTTGATTAACACAAGCCTATCCGATGTTATCCTGACGCCAAATGACTTCGAACAGGCGATAAATGACATGCCCATGCACTCTGCCCCAGGGCCAGACTCATGGAACTCTGTGTTCATCAAGAACTGCAAGAAGCCCCTATCACGAGCCTTTTCCATTCTTTGGAGAGGGAGCATGGACACGGGGGTCGTCCCACAGTTACTAAAAACAACAGACATAGCCCCACTCCACAAAGGGGGCGTAAAGCAACAGCAAAGAACTACAGACCAATGGGCATAACATCCCATATCAAAAAAAATCTTTGAAAGGGTCCTAAGAAGCAAGATCACCACCCATCTAGAAACCCAACAGTTACAACAACCCAGGGCAACATGGGTTTAGAACAGGCCCGCTCCTGTCTGTCTCAACTATTGTATCACTACGACAAGGTCCTAAAATGCACTAGAAGACAAAAAGAATGCAGATGTAATATATACAGACTTTGCAAAAGCCTTCGACAAGTGTGACCATGGCGTAAATAGCGCACAAAATGCGTGCTAAAGGAATAACAGGAAAAGTAGGTCGATGGATCTATAATTTCCTCACTAACAGAACACAGGAGTAGTCGTCAACAGAGTAAAGTCCCAGGCAGCTACGGTGAAAAGCCCCTGTTCCACAAGGCACAGTACTTTGCTCCATCTTGTTCCTCACCTCGTATCCGACATAGACAAGGATGTCAGCCACAGCACCCGGGGTTCCTTTGCAGATGACACCCGAATCTGCATGACAGTGTCTTCCATTGCAGACACTGTAAAGCTCCAGGCGGACATCAACCAAATCTTTCAGTGGGCTGCAGAAAACAATATGAAGTTCAACGATGAGAAATTTCAATTACTCAGATATGGTAAACATGAGGAAAGTAAATATTCATCAGAGTACAAAACAAATTCTGGCCACAAAATAGAGCGAAACACCAACGTCAAAGACCTGGGAGTGATCATGTCGGAGGATCTCACCTTCAAGGACCATAACATTGTATCAATCGCATCTGCTAAAAAAATGACAGGATGGATAATGAGAACCTTCAAAACTAGGGAGGGCAAGCCCATGATGACACTCTTCAGGTCACTTGTTCTATCTAGGCTGGAATATTGCTGCACACTAACAGCACCTTTCAAGGCAGGTGAAATTGCCGACCTAGAAAATGTACAGAGAACTTTCACGGCGCGCATAACGGAGATAAAACACCTCAATTATTGGGAGCGCTTGAGGTTCCTAAACCTGTATTCCCTGGAACGCAGGAGGGAGAGATACATGATTATATACACCTGGAAAATCCTAGAGGGACTAGTACCGAACTTGCACACGAAAATCACTCACTACGAAAGCAAAAGACTTGGCAGACGATGCACCATCCCCCAGTGAAAAGCAGGGGTGTCACTAGCACGTTAAGAGACCATACAATAAGTGTCAGGGGCCCGAGACTGTTCAACTGCCTCCCAGCACACATAAGGGGGATTACCAACAGACCCCTGGCAGTCTTCAAGCTGGCACTGGACAAGCACCTGAAGTCAGTTCCTGATCAGCCGGGCTGTGGCTCGTACGTTGGTTTGCGTGCAGCCAGCAGCAACAGCCTGGTTGATCAGGCTCTGATCCACCAGGAGGCCTGGTCACAGACCGGGCCGCGGGGGCGTTGACCCCCGGAACTCTCTCCAGGTAAACTCCAGGTGAATAAATAGAGCATTGGAATCTTGTCCAGTTCTAATGCTATATTTATGTTGTTTTAATCTTAGTTCGAGATTTTTACCAGTTTGACCGTAATAAACTTTATCGCAAATTTTACAAGGAATCTTATAGACACATCCATCAGCATTTTGGGGGGAATTCTTTATCAAAAGTTTTTTTACTGTATCAAGATTTTTGAATACAACTTTAATATTAAAAGTCTTAAGAGAGAAGGCATATCAACCAAGTTTTCATGGTAAGGGAGAATCAACATATTTTTAGTTGAATAAGGTTGGTTGTCCCTTTTTGGATTGTAAAAAGTATTTCTAGGAACTTTAAAAGATTTATGTATTACATTTCTTGGGTATTTTAAATCATTACCTATTTCATAAATTTTGGATATTTCCTCATCTATGAACTCAGGACTACAAATTCGTAAAGCTCTCAAAAATATTGATGAGAAAACAGACAGTTTGACTCTATCTTGATGCGAGGAATAATAGTGGACATAGGAACAGTTATTTGTAGGTTTTCTGTAAATTTTAAATTTGAATTCATTATTACCCTTAATAATTAAAACATCTAGAAAAGGCAATGAGTTATTTTCTTCAAACTCAACAGTAAAGTTTATAGAATGGGCTAAGCTATTTAATTTTCCAAGAAATGGTGTATATCTACATTTTTGGGCATAAGACACAAAATATCATCAACATATCTGAACCATTTAGCTCTATTAGGGAGGATTGTGTTAAGCAACCTTGTTTCAAAAATTCCATGTATGGGTTTATTTAAGAACAGGTGAAAGAGGATTTCCCATTGCCATACCAAACTTCTGAGTGTAAAACTTATCATTAAATACAAATTTTGCATCAACAATGCAAAGTTTAATAAGTTTAAGGAACTTTCGTAAACAAGGAAGTAACATCAAAACTAACCATGTTAAAATCATTTAAAGTCAGTCAAGAGCTTAATTTATCAACCAGTCTATGTTGTTTTTAACATTAAAGTTAGAAATTTTGCCAACAATAGGGCTCAAAATATCAACAAGCCATTTGGATAATTTATATGAAACTGACTCTATGGAGCTAATAATTGGTCTGACTGGATTCCCTGGTTTGTGTGTTTTTATTAGTCCATACATGTAAGGCAAAGATGGATTAGTGGAAGTAAATTGTTTGACTAATTCATCTTTGCCTTTCAGTATGGACTAAAAAAACACAAACCAGGGAATCCAGTCAGACCAATTTAAATTTAGCTCCATAGGGTCAGTTTCATTTTAAATTATTCAAATGGCTTGTTGATATTTTGAGCCGTATTGTTGGCAAAATTTCTAACTTTAATGTTAAAAACAACATAGACTTTGTTGATAAATTAAGCTCCTTGACTGACTTAAATGATTTTAACATGGTTAGTTTTGATGTTATTCCTTGTTTACGAAAGTTCCTGTTGATGATTTATTAAGTTTCTTATCTGAAGAAACTCGTTACCATGATTTACCATTGCCAGTTCCTATTATCATTAAACTTATTAAACTTACATTTTTGGATGCAAAATTTGTATTTAATGATAAGTTTTACACTCAGATTTTTGGTATGGCAATTGGGGAAATCCTCTTTCACCTGTTCTAGTAACTTATACTGGAATTTTTTTGAAACGGGTTGCTTAACACAATCCTCCCTAATAGAGCTAAAGGTTCAGATTGTTGATGATATTTTGTGTCTTATGCCCAAAAATGAAGATATACACCATTTCCTTGGAAAATTAAATAGCTTAGCCCATTCTATAAACTTACTGTGAGTTTGAAAAAAATAAATCATTGCTTTTTCTAGATTTTTTAAATTATTAAGGGTAATAATGAATTCAAATTTAAAATTTACAAAAAACCTACAAATAACTGTTCCTATGTCCACTATTATTCCTCTCATCAAGATAGAGTCAAACTGTCTGTTTCTCATCAATGTTTTTGAGAGGTTTACGAATTTGTGTCCTGAGTTCATAGATGAGGAAATATCAAAATTTATGAAATAGGAAATGATTTTAAAAAACCCCAAGAAATGAAATTTGATAAATCTTTTAAAGTTGTTTAGAAACACTTTTATATCCAAAAAAGGGACAACCAGCCTTATTCAACTAAAAATATGTTGGTTCCCCCTTACCATGAAAACTTGGTTGATATGCCTTCTCTTCTTAAGACTTTTTAATATTAAAGTTGTATTCAAAAATCTTGATACAGTAAAAAGCTTTTGATAAAGAATTCCCCCAAAAGCTGATGGATGTGTCTATAAGATTCCTCGTAAAATTTGCGAAAAAGTTTTTACGGTAAAAACTGGTGAGAAATCTCAAAACTAAGATTAAAAACAACATAATTATAGCATTGGGAACTGGACAAGATTCCAAGGCTCGTTTATTCATGTAAGAGATTTTAACCATCCAATTGATTTTAAAAAAGTTGAGAAATTTGTATAATCAAGTCCATGGTCGACGGATAAATGAATCTTGTTTCATAAAAAGCAGTTTTGAAAATAATATAAATATTTCCTTTGGTTATAAAATTGATCCTTTTTAAATTTTAATAGAATTTGGGAAGAATTTAATAATACACTGGACAATCAATAAATTTTTAAATTTTCTTGGGTAAAGATAGTTTGTGGGTGAGTTGTGCAAAGGGACCTATAAGTTGGGTCAGGCGCTTTCAGTGTTTAAACCGTTTTGGGATTGATAGTGAGTGCTGGCCAGACCCTTTTTTAATACTTCCTTTTATTTTTACTTTCATTTCCTTGATAATTGATTTAGTCACGAAAGCGCTTGGAATTTCTCTATTCTTTCAGAGTGGTTGTTTTGCAATTTTGAAATCATCTATATCTATATATATATAAATAAATATATACCGTGTATACCGTGTATATACATCTGCAGATAGTGTATATGCAGTGCAACTAAGCTCACACTTTTTATAATAATAATAATAATAATAATAATAATAATAATAATAATAATAATAATAATAATAATAATAATATCTAAGTTCTTATTAAAAATATTTCATACATATTCCACAAGGACACTAAGTGATTTAATATAAAAGACGTGTTTCCTTACACCAGTTGTCCGTGGTACCTGGGTGTTAGTGTATTGGTGTGTGTCCGTGGTACGTGGGTGTTAGTGTACTGGTGTGTGTCCGTGGTACGTGGGTGTTAGTGTACTGGTGTGTGTCCCTGGTACCTGGGGGTTAGTGTAATGGTGTGTGTCCGTGGTACCTGGGTGTTAGTGTATTGGTGTGTGTCCGTGGTACTTTGGGTGTTTTGTTACTGGTGTGGTCCGTGGGTACGTGGGTGTTAGTGTACTGGTGTGTGTCCCTGGTACCTGGGGGTTAGTGTAATGGTGTGTGTCCGTGGTACCTGGGTGTTAGTGTATTGGTGTGTGTCCGTGGTACGTGGGTGTTAGTGTACTGGTGTGTGTCCGTGGTACCTGGGGGTTAGTGTACTGCTGTGTGTCCGTGGTACCTAGGTGTTAGTTTACTGGTGTGTGTCCGTGGTACCTGGGTGTTAGTGTACTGGTGGGTGTCCGTGGTACCTGGGAGTTAGTGCACTGGTGTGTGTCCGTGATACCTGAGTGTTAGTGTACTGGTGTGTGTCCGTGGTACCTGGGTGTTAGTGTACTGGTGTGTGTCCGTGGTACCTGGGTGTTAGTGTACTGGTGTGTGTCCGTGGTACCTGGGTGTTAGTGTACTGGTGTGTGTCCGTGGTACCTGAGTGTTAGTGGACTGGTGTGTGTCCGTGGTACCTGAGTGTTAGTGGACTGGTGTGTGTCCGTGGTACCTGAGTGTTAGTGGACTGGTGTGTCTGTGGTACCTGGGTGTTAGTGGACTGGTGTGTGTCCGTGGTACCTGGGTGTTAGTGTACTGGTGTGTGTCCGTGGTACCTGAGTGTTAGTGGACTGGTGTGTGTCCGTGGTACCTGAGTGTTAGTGGACTGGTGTGTGTCCGTGGTACATGGGTGTTAGTGTACTGGTGTGTGTCCGTGGTACGTGGGTGTTAGTGGACTGGTGTGTGTCCGTGGTACCTGGGTGTTAGTGGACTGCTGTGTGTCCGTGGTAAGTGAGTGTTAGTGTACTGGTGTGTGTCCGTCGTGGTACCTGAGTGTTAGTGTACTGGTGTGTGTCCGTGGTACCTGAGTGTTAGTGTACTGGTGTGCGTCCGTGGTACCTGGGTGTTAGTGTACTGGTGTGTGTCCGTGGTACCTGGGTGTTAGTGTATTGGTGTGTGTGCGTAGTACCTGAGTGTTAGTGGACTGGTGTGTGTCCGTGGTACCTGAGTACTCACCTAATTGTACTCACCTAATTGTGGTTGCAGGGGTCGAGACTCAGCTCCTGGCCCCGCCTCTTCACTGATCGCTACTGGATCCTCTCTCTCTCTGCTTCCTGAGCTTTGTCATACCTCTTCTTAAAACTATGTATGGTTCCTGCCTCCACTACTTCACTTGCTAGGCTATTCCACTTGCTGACAACTCTATGACTGAAGAAATACTTCCTAACGTCCCTGTGACTCGTCTGAGTCTTCAGCTTCCAGTTGTGACCCCTTGTCCCTGTGTCCCCTCTCTGGAACATCCTATCTCTGTCCACCTTGTCTATTCCCCGCAGTATCTTGATGCGTTATAATGTCTCCCTGACCTTCTGTCCTCCAGTGTCGTCAGTCCGATTTCCTTAACCTTTCCTCGTACGACATTCCCTTGAGCTCTGGGACTAGCCCTTTTTGCAAACCCTTTTTATTTCTCTAACTCTTGACGTGCTTGACCAGGTGTGGGTTCCAGACTGGTGCTGCATACTCCAGTATGGGCCTAACATACACAGTGTACAGTGTCTTGAACGATTCCTTATTAAGGTATCGGAACGTATTCTCAGGTTTGCCAGGCGCCCGTATGCTGCAGCGGTTATTGGTTGATGTTGCCTCGGTTTATGTGCTCGGTGTTTGGTCACCCCAAGGGCTTTCTCCCTGAGTGAGGTCTGTAGTTTTTGTCCCCTAGCCTATACTCTGTCTGCGGTCTTCTTTGCCCCCCCAATCTTCATGACTTTTTCATTTGGCTGGATTGAATTCGAGAAGCCAGTGCTGACCACATGTCCAGCCCGTCCAGGTCTCTTTGCAGTCCTGCCTCATCCTCGTCCTATTTAATTCTTCATCATCAACTTCACGCATCTGCGAACAGGGACACTTCAGAGTCTATTCCTTCCATCATGTCGTTCACATATATCAAAAATAGCATGGTCCTAGAACTGACCCTGTGGGACCCCGCTCGTAACAGGCGCCCTCTGTGATACCCCTTCACGTACCATGACTCGTTGCTGCCTCCCTGTCAGGTATTCCCTTCATTGCAGTGCCCTCCCTTTTACGTGTGCCTGATCCTCCAGCTTCTGCACTAATCTCTTGTGGGAAACTGTGTCAAAGGCCTTCCTGCAGTCTAGGAAAACGCAATCTACCCACCCTCTCTCTCGTGTCTTACTTCTGTTACCCTTTTCATAAAAAATCCAGGAGGGTTTTCTGATACAAGATTTGCCCTTTCCTGAACCCATGCTGGTTTCATTTATAATCTTGTTCTTTCCAGGTGTTGACCACTCTCCTCCTGATAATCTTCTCCATGACTTTGCACACAATACATGTCAGAGACACAGGTCTGTAGTTTAGTGCCTCGTTTCTGTTTCCTTTCTTAAATATGGGGGCTCATTAGCTGTCTTTCCATTTCTCAGGTAGTAGCCCAGTTTCAAGGGATGTGTTGAAGATTGTGGTTAGAGGCACGCACAGCATCTCTGCTCCTTTCTAAGGACCATGGGGAGATGTTGTCCGGTCCCATGGCCTTTGAGGTGTCCGAGGTCATTAGGCTTCTTCACCTCCTCCTCAGGTTGTTCGTAAGTCATCCAACACTTGTTGGTATATTCCCTCTTGATGTTTCCCTTCTCTGCTGTCTTCCACAGCCCTCCTTTCTATCTGCTGTCTTCCCACAGCCCCTTCCTTTCTTACTGTAAAACACTTCCCTTAAATCTCCTGCTTCAGCCTCCTCACATACTCCTGATCATTTCCTTGTGAGTTCTCCACCTTCTGTCCATAATCTGAGCACCTGGTCTTTGACTGTTGTCTTCCTCCTGATATGGCATACAACAGTTTCGGGTCAGTCCATGATTTCGTGCGTATGTCATTTGTACTGTTCTGTGGGCCTCCCTCATTACCTGTGCGTACTCATTTCTGGCTCTGCGACTGATTCCCTATTTTCGTGGTGTTCTTCTGCGTCTGTACTTTTTCCATTCTCTAAGCACTTTGTTTTTGCCTCCTCACACCGTGGGTAAAACCAGGGGCTCGCTTTTCCCCCCCTCTTCTGGTCTCTTCCGTTGTTACGTTGCCCTTGGGAATAAACCTTTCCCAGGCCTCTGCATTTTGTTGTTAATATTCATCATTTCATTTACTGAATTTTCCTGCAAGTTCTCTGTCCCACTGGACCTCCCGCCAGGAAGTTCTTCAACCCTATGAAGTCCCCTCTTTCTATAGTCAGGCTTCCCATTCAACTCCTGTTATTCTTCCTATTGCAGCATACTATGTATTCAACGCACCAGAACACGTGGTACGCTAGCTCTAGGGGACTCCATACTTGATGTTCTCAATTTCTGAGCTTGCCCAGGTGAACACAAGGTCCAATCTTGCTGGGTCATCTCCCCTCTCACTCTGGTTGTGTCCTTAAACATGTTGGTGCATGAGGTTTTCCTGCCACCAAGTCCAACATCACGGCATCTCCATGATTCGGGTACCCCCATGTGGCTCCAGGTTTTCCCAGTCAATATCCCTGTGGTTAGAATCCCCCATAACAGCAACTTTGCTCTGTGGAGTGAGGGTCTTCTTGCCACCTCAGCAAGTTTGTCCACATTGCTCTGTTGCTCTCTTCATATTCCTCTCTTGGCCTCCTGCAGTTCTGTGGTGGATTATACATCACATGCAATGACCACTTTGAGTTCCCCAGGACTGAAGTGTACATGCTATGTTGTTCTTACTCCCGTCTCATCTATTCCTTCCATTTTATCGAATTTTCCATCTGTTTTTTATGAGCAGAGCACCCACCTCCCCACCTCCCCCCTGCCCCTTCTTCTTTCCTCATGAATCTGGTATCCTGGTGGGAAGAATTGCATCTGCGTTATTGTCTCCATGAGTTTTGTTTTCTGTAACTGCCTATGTGTCTGGGACTTCTCATTGATTCTTTCTTGCATTCCTCATGTTTATTCGTTAATCCATCTGCATTTGTTTACCAAACCTTCAGCTTCTGTTTAATACTGTAACTGTGGTGTTGCGGGGGCGTGAAAACAGGGGATCGGTGTTGTGGATGGTTGGTTTGGATTGTTAGTTGCTTGGGGGGGTGTATGGCTGGAGTCCTTCTGCAGTGTTTTGGGGGGTGGCTTGTCCTTCCATTTGATCCTGGGTTATTTCTGCTCGCCTTTTTCATTTCCCCCCCATTTTCTCCTTTTCGATTTTTTGAAAACTCTCTCTTTCATTGTCTTCTTTCGTCCTGTGTTCTGTCTCGATCGAGGTACACTCACTCCAGGAACTCCTGCTTGCCTCTCAGCCAAGCTTTCTCCTGCAGGTCCATGGTTCGGTGTTGATCTGCCTTGAAAATTACTTTGAGAGGCGATTCTTTTCTTTGTGAACCACCTATTTCTCCGAAAATTTCGCCACCCGCGGTCATGTCCCCTCGCCTATCACCTCACGATATCTTCAATTGCTTTTTTCTCTCCTGCTTTGTTTCTTCATAAGTTTCCCCTTTAGCTTCGTCTAGCATAGACAAACACGGATCTTTCCTTTCCACTCCCACTGCGACTCCCCACTGATCCTCTGATGTGTTTTAGTTTCCTTCCCGTCGGAGTGTTCCTTCCCTTCCAGTCCCTTCCTAGTTATGGCCCCTATGCTTCTTGGTTTATCCTTCCTGCTCACCTGCTCCTGGCCCCCAAGGTTATCTGGTAAGGTCCTTGCACATGTTAGTTCCTTCAATGTCCTCTTCCAACCTTCTCATTCTGTCCTAGTGTGCTCCCTGTCTTGTTATGGCCCATGTGGGTCTTGACAGGACCTCTGCATACAGTTTAGTTTCTTGCTTTCCTTTTCAGACCTGTTTGGTCTGTGTTTGATGTAGCATTGACGATGCGACTTCTGTAATATCTTTGTTCTCTGTGCTGTTTCTGATGTCTCAGCTCCTCTTCTAATCTCTCTACTACCTTGACTTCTGCTGCTGGGCCTGTTGCTTCCACCTCTGCATTTGCCTGCTAACTCTCTTCATCTTCCTTTCAGCTCATCTAGGTCTCCTTCCCAGTCTTCCTCCCTATTTTTGAAGCTCTACCTCCCATTCCTCCCTCCCAGATTCGCCCTTTGGGAGCCCCTTGTCCTCATCCGGGTTGGGGGAGGGGAATAGAAGGTTAGGAGAGGGGATGATGGTTGTGGGGAGGGGGTGAAGGGTTATTGGAGGGGTAGAGAAGTTGGGGAGGGGGTTAGATGGTTTGGGGAGAGAGGGGATGGATGGTTATGGGAGGAGAGGATGGTTATTGGAGGGAGGGAGGTAGTTGGGGGGTTAGACGTTTGGGGAGGGGTTAGGTGGTTTGGGGGGGGGGTAGGGGGCTAAGGTGAGGTGCTTGGGGATGGGAGGGGTGGTTAGGGAGGGGGTACGTGTTTGTGTCAAGTGTTTGTGTCAAGTGGTGAGGGTGGGGGTGGGTGTGTGTGTGTGTGTTGTGATGTGGTGTGTGGTGCGTGTGTGTGTGTGTGGTGTGTGTGTGTTGTGTGTGTGGGGTGTGTGTGTGGTGTGTGTGTGGTGTGGTGTGTGTGTGTGGTGTGTGTGTGTGTGTAGGGTATGTGTGGTGGGTGTGTGTGTGGTGTGTGTGGTGGTGTGTGTGTGTGGGGTGTGTGTGTGGGGGTTTGTGTATTGTGGTGTTGTGTGTGTGGTGTGTGTGAGTGTGTGTGTGTGTGTGTGGTGTGTGTGTGTGGTGTGTGTGTGTGTATATGTGTGTACTCACCTAGTTGAGGTTGCGGGGTCGAGTCCGAGTGTGTGTGTGTGTGTGTGGTGTTTTGTGTGTGTGTTTGTGTTTGTGTGTGTGTGTGTAGGTGTTTATGTATGTTTTTGTAGGTATGTATGTGTGTGTATGTGTGTTGGGTATGAAATTTGTTTTGTTTGGGGTTTGTTGTGTGTGTGTGTTGTGTGTGTGTGTGTGTGTGTGGTGTGTGATGTGAGTGTCTACCCTTGTGTGTGTTGTTTGTGTGTGAGGGATGGAGGTTGGGGGGGGTAGGTTGTGTGGTTGAAAGATCTCGTGTGGGCAAAAAATTTAGTCTCATTTATCTTTCCCAATATATCTACTCTCTCCACTTATTGCCCTTTCTGGATTTATGTATTAATTGTTGCTGGTTATTATCATTTCCTTGTTCACATTGAGAGAGGACTTCCTACTTCCTAATATTCTTACTGCTAATAACACCGGTAAAACACTGCCTGTGTGCGTGTGTGCATGTGTGTGTTTTGTGTGAGTGTGTGTGTGTGTGTGAGAGAGAATCTTGTGCGTGTAATTGATGGCCACAACTTCTTGTGACCTACACAACCCTCCTGGGACCTGACCCTAGCACCTCTTACAATGTTGCCCTTAAAAGCTTTCCCCCCTTTCCTTCTCACACTCGTCAACACTATATTTTTCTATGTCTATTTCTATTCTATTCTAATTCTGGTAATAGCTTGCAGGAGTGAGTGACCAGTATCAAACAGTATGCAAGGCCACCAGGCCGTCAACATGCAAACCACAAATAGGCGAATAAACTTGCGGGGACAGTTGCCAGCTGCTGATGACGAGTCGTCGTACGTAGGGCCCTTTAAATCCCTATTTTGGAGATCCTTCACCCTGATGATTATAACCATATATTCTCATACATTTTCCCCGCTTCACTCTTCTCTGATGAAGTAACACTTCACATTATATACACTTCACTTTATATGTATAATGGCACACAACTTTTCGTGAAAGTCACCTTCATCACCCCCTACCGCTACCAATGTGGCAACAGCGCCTCGACCCCCAACGGTTTCGCTTTGAAATATTATGATTTCAGCTTTCCTCTCACTTTCTTTAACTAATAACTTTAATTATCACTCGTAGTATTGTTCACTGACGCTCCACTACCACTGATTACTGCTAACTGTTATTGCACGCCATACAACGCTAAGGATCTCGGAGCCTCGTTACCCACGTCTTCACCCCACGGACCCACGTGTGTGTGTTAGTGGACTGGTGTGTGTCCGTGGTACCTGGGTGTTAGTGGACCGGTGTGTGTCCGTGGTACCTGGGTTCTAGTGTACTGGTGTGTGTCCGTGGTACCTGAGTGTTAGTGTACTGGTGTGTGTCCGTGGTACCTGGGTGTTAGTGGACTGGTGTGTGTGTCCGTGGTACCTGGGTGTTAGTGGACTGGTGAGTGTCCGTGGTACCTGGGTGTCAGTGTACTGGTGTGTGTCCGTGGTACCTGGGTGTTAGTGTACTGGTGTGTGTCCGTGGTACCAGGGTGTTAGTGGACTGGTGTGTGTCCGTGGTACCTGGGTGTTAGTTTACTGGTGTGTGTCCGTGGTACCTGGGTGTTAGTGGACTGGTGTGTGTCCGTGGTACCAGGGTGTTAGTGTACTGGTGTGCGTCCGTGGTACCTGTGTGTTAGTAGACTGGTGTGTGTCCGTGGTACCTGGGTGTTAGTGGACTGGTGTGGGTCTTATCCTGGGTGTTAGTGGACTGGTGTGGGTCGCATCCTGGGTGTTAGTGGACTGGTGTGTGTCCGTGGTACCTGGGTGTTAGTGGACTGGTGTGGGTCACATCCTGGGTGTTAGTGGACTGATGGGCCATCCTGGGTGTTAGTGGATGGTGTGTGTCCGGGGTACC